>CM076579.1:509379431-509719265 GCA_034641835.2 Pinus albicaulis | reverse complement strand
AAAGCTTTCCCAACGTCTCTCATAGTGATAATAATAAACTTGAATAATTGTCACTGAACCCTTCATTAAAACCATGTCAAAAAGAATATTAAAATAAAATATTGGTTGACTCATCATAAAACCCCCACATGAAGCCCCCTTATGAAAATTTTATTCGATAAAAAGCATCAATAAACCCATCCCTGAAATAATATACACTAGGGATTTATTAATTCTATAGTATTGAGAAAATACACTAGTTTGAAATTCGCACAATCTCAATATTTATTTATTTTTGTAAAAATATTTTAAGAAAGAAATCATCCAACTTTAATCTTTAAAATATATTTATAATAACTGCATCATAATTATATATATATTGAAAATCTATTCTAATTATTAAAATCATTTGTGATAATAATATTTAATTGATTTTAAACAACTTTAGACTTGTTTGTTTGTTGCCCAAATTATTTTAAAAACCAAATGACAAAGAAAGAGTAGATATTCCGTATTTTTAGTTAAAGCAATAATTAAAACCATTAAACTTACTCTTAAGATCAAAACAACATAATCATTAAATGAAATTGTTCAAAGATGGTGTTTTATAACTCTCATATAATATTAGAAAATAAGAAAAATATACAATCATAAGATGGAAAAAATTATAGTGTAATATTCAAAAGTTAAAAGATAAATGTATACATCTTTCCTCATTCCTTAATAACTAAAATATTTCCTTTCCTATCTTGAAATCAAACAAAAAGACTTTTTTGGAGCATCATTTCTCTCCTACGATTTTTTTCATAGCTGATGTGCTTTGTTAAAATATTTAAATCTAAAAATTTGTATCTAATTAAACAGTTACTTGAAATTAAAAAAGTTGTATCCGACTAACCCACGATATTTTTCATAGCTGATATGCTTTGTTAGATTATTTAAATCTAAAAATTTGTATATAATTAAACAGTTACTTAAAATTAAAAAGTGGTATCTAACTAAACGATTATATAAAACAAAATAATTTTTTTAGTGTTTACCTTCTACTTATGGAAGAAAAACTATGTATTATTTATGCACCTTGATCTATCTTCCCTAATTAGATTAAGAATTAAACCTTGCATAATACAAACACAAGGTTATTTCAATAAACATAAGGTCAAATACACTATGGTTTTAATAGTGCAAATATACTACAGTTTCAGTGAACATAAATTCAATAATTATGGCTCAACTTACCAATAAGAATTAAAGAGTTAAAAATTAAACACTGCTACTCATTTAAGTATGAGGGTAAGCATTCAAATTTTCTATGCTTTAATTTACTAGTTACGTCAAGGTATTCTCCTGTTGTCTTTACTATAATCCCTCTTTGTTGTTAGATGATTCCAATGTTTTCTACCGTTGGATCCACCACCCTCCTTCATGTCTTAACTAACTTAGTCATTAATTTCGAACTTACTGGTTAACTTTTCGTTTTGACGGTTGGATCCCATCGCCTGAACTCGTCATTGGATCCCACCACGAAGTACGACTATTCTCACTCATGGAGTATTTTTGCTTTGGAATTTTTTACAACGTTGGCACCTTTTAAGATACAGTGATAGGACTAAAATATATGACCTTCGAAGTTTTGTAGATTTTGCAAGGTTGTGGATGTTAGTCGAGGTTTATATTTTTTGCCCAAGTTTGCGTAGGTGGGATTGCATTCGTTTCTATAAGCCTTCTTTGCACTACGTTGTACTTTTTATTATGTCATAGATTCATTATAAATAGGTAGGGATCATAAGTTCAATGCTCGCAACATTTCCAACAGATTTCCCAACAACAAGTCAAGTGGGTTCAGTTGGACCAAAATTTGAAGCAGAGGTTGTTGTAGTACGTTGTACATTTTATTATATCATAGATTCATTATACATAGGTAGGGATTATAAATTAAATGCTTGGAACATTTCCAACATATGTCTCAACACTAAGTCAAGTCGAGTCGATTCACTTGAACCAAAAATTGAAGTAGAGGTTGAAGCAACAAGCTGAGAAGGTCTTCATGTTTCCATGTAGCAGGCCATGATTCAAGAGAAACGGTCACTGTATCATCTCATATTGTGGACACCTTTGTCCTAGTATTACTCAATACCTACTTTTTGTCTTTTTATATTCGTGACGATTTTGTTGGTGTTTTAGATTTAGGGTGTGTTTGGGTTTTGGGGTTCTAGGTGTTCTTCAACATCCAGTTTTTTTGGTAGTGATTTTGTTGGAACTTAAGTTTTAGGCCTTCTTAAGGTAATTAGTTTTCTTTAAGAGTTTCTAATTTTCTCTCTTCCTTTATAATATTTTGGTGACTATTTTTTTGTTTAATGCCAATTTCATTAGGGTTTCTTCTCGATGTTTGATTAGGTCTTTTTTTTCATTAGCTATTTTGGCTCAATTTGGGACTTGCAGTTCTTTGTTGGATATCGTTTTTTTTGCCACATTTTCTTGGCTCAAGTTTGGTAGCTTCCACAGTTGTATCCCATCACCTCTTGTTGTTGGATCTCATTGCCTGAAATATGAACACACTCTCTCATGGATTATTTATACTCTAGAAGTCTGTACAACAATGGCACAATTGAAGATACTGTGTGAGGACTAAAATATATGACCTTCGAAGTTTTGTATAATTTGGAAGGTTATGAATGTTAGTTGAGGTTTTTGTGTATAGTTAGTAGCCCATGAAATGATTCATAGCGGGAAAAGCATGAAATTGTGACAATTATCAAGCTTGGACATAGAAAGAGTCGATGTTTATGATTGGGTTGAAGGCCTCCTTGTTATTTTTGAGCTCTTAATATCATTATTCAAAATACAAGATTCCTTGGAGATTGAATCATGCAATGCATCGACGGATTTAGGTGAGGTATATTTGTGTTTTCCTATGTCAAACAAGATATATTATTTGCCTAAATTTTGTTGTCGGGAGTGGATTAATTTCGATAAGCATTCTTTGCAGTTTGTGTTCATTTTTCTTATATCATAGATTCATTATAGATAGTTAGGGCCACTAAATTTAATGGTTGCTGCGTAATAACACCTTACCCATTCTAGCAGCCACATATCCATCAAATTTCCCAACAACAAGTTATGTTAGTTTTGTTGGACAAAAAATTGAAGCAGAGGTTGAAGCAAAAATAAGAGAATGTATTCATGTTTCCATGTACCATGTCATGATTAAAAATTGATGATCACTCTATAATATCATCATGTTGGTACCCTTGTCTCAGGTATTCCTCAATATTCATTTTTTGTCTTTCCATATTCGTGGCTATTTGTTGAGGTTTTAGATTTAGTGCTTCTTTCGGTTTTTGGGTTATAAGAATTTTTTAACATCCAATTTTCTTTTGGTAGTCATTTCTTTAGAGCTTCAGTTTTAGGTCTTCTTGAGTTATTCCATTATATTAAAGGAACTGATTTGGACAAAAAAATATGGCCATTATAATATCATATTTATTTATTCAACCTTAGCTATTTATACACACTGTCAAACGAACTATTTCTATAATTTATTTATCATTCACATTACTCCACAAAAAAATTTGTAATTGTCATCTATGATAGATGTTGCAAATACTTTTGTGTTGTTTTTAGTAGGATCAACCTTAGATATTTAGGAATGATGTATGTAGCTCATATTATGTAATTTCTATGATAACAAAATATGTTTTGATCGAGTTTGAAATACATTAAACAAGAAATAAATGTATAAAAAAAGAATGAAACTGAATCAATCTGACATACTCAAGTAAACACACCAAATTTACGTGGTAAAACCTTGATAGGGTCTCAAGGAAACCTCCATGGGAAAGGGATTGGAAACTATATTATTCAATGATAACTCTCCTTAGTTACAAGCCTCTCGGGCCAACTCAATTAATATGAGCTAATTTGTTACATCGTTACATACCTTCTTCTACAAACTGACTCACCGGTAATAGAAATATTGCCCATAATTACATTTAATAAAATTTTCTATGAAATTTCAGCGAACGCCACTTTCACAACAATTTTCTTAATCCCCTTCCCATGTCCATTCATCATCTCTTCTGCAAGCCAAGAGAAGCCAAACACCATCTTAGCTTCTCAACTGTAACAGGCTTCGTGAATATATTTGCATAATTCACCTGTATATGGACCTTCTTGAGAGCTACCTTTCTGTCATTGATCACATGTCTCACAAAGTGATACCTTACATCAATGTGCTTGGTCTTGTTGTGATAAGTTCGATTTGTAGCCAAATGAATAACACTCTGACCGTCACAGAACACATTCACTTTCTCCTGTATCCTACCCATCTCATCAAGCAGACATTTTAACCTTATTTCCTCTTTATAGGCATCTAAAGAAGCTATATACTCTGCTTTAGTAGTGGAAAAATTATGTGTCTCTTGAATCTTTGACATCCAATTGATTGATCCACCTGCAAGAGTAAAAACATAACCTGTGGTAGACCTCCTTTTTTCTAAATCACTTGCATAAATCAACATCCACATATTCGTAGAGTGAACCTTCATGACCATCAAAGATGATGTGACAGTCATTTGTGCCTCTCAAATACTAAAGAACCCATTTCACTGCTCACCAATGTTTGTCCCCTAGATTTTCCATGAACCTGCTAACAACTCCAACTACATGTAAGATGTAACATCTTGTATATACCATCGCATACATTAAGTCTCCTACGAAATTTTCATATGGTACATGAGACATATACTTCTTTTATTAATTAGTTCTAGGACTCAAAACCAAATAAATCTTAGAATGGGAAGCTAACAGAACATTAGCATGTTTCAAATTGTTCATACTGAACTTTTCAAGTACTTTCTCAAGATACTTATGTTCTGATAACCAAAGCTTACCATTCTTCTTGTCTCTATGTATCTCCATGCCCAAGATATGTCTTTCCGCTCTAATATTCTTAATATCAAAATTCCTAAATATCCAAGCCTTTAACCTATTGATTTATTCCATTCTTTTTCTTGCAATAAGCATATCATCAACATGAAAAAATGAAGATAATGAATATTCCATTTAAGCTTTTGAGGTATACACAATGATCATACTCACTTCCGATAAAGTTATGGCTCATCATGAAGGATTCAAACTTCTTGTACCATTGCCTTAGTGGCTGCCTCAGACCATACAATGATTTCTTGAGGTTGAAAACTAATCTTATGTTGTGATCTTATACAAAACCTTCTCGTTGATCCATATATATCACTTCATCCAAATCACCATGAAGAAAAGCTCTTTTAATATCTAATTGTTGTAAATCAAGGTCAATTAATGTAGTTATTTCTAACATAGTACGAATAGAAGCAAGTTTTATGACTGATGACAAAATCTTATGAAAATCAATACCTTCAACCTAAGAATACCCTTTTGCAACGAGCCTCGCCTTATAACTTTCAATACTTCCATCAACTTTTCATTTCAATTTGAAGACCTATTTGCATCCAACAACACTTCTCCCTTGAGGAAGTTCTACAAGATCCAAGGTATTGTTCTTAGCAAAGAAATCCATTTCTTCTTCCATGTCCTTTAACAATTTTTTGTTGTTTGCATCATCCACTACTTCCTGATAACAAGAAGGTTCCCCATCTTCAGTAATCAACAAAAAAGATGAATCAAAATCTCCATAACTTTTGGGTGTTTTTATTTCCCTTTTAGACCTTCTTAGAGTGAGTGGTTATTGAATTGGTTTTGGAACTTCTACAGATTCATTTGCTTCTTCCCCATTTTCTTCAGACATATTTCCTTCCTTTCAAATTTGTGGAAATTTTTTATCTTCCAATTGAATTTGTTGATTTCACGATACCTGTTCCTTTTCAAATTTTCTAACATCCAATTTTAGAAGAGAATATTCATCAAATGTTACTTCTCTACTAATGAGTATCTTCCATGAAGAAGGATCCCACAACTTGTATCCTTTCACTACATAATCATACCCAACAAAGACATAACATTTCGATTTCGAATCAAACTTTGAGCGTTGATTCCTAAGAATAAGAGCATAGGCATCGCAACCAAAAATATTTAAATGTGAATAATCCTAATATTGACCCAACCTAAATTCTTCAGTAATTTTACAATTTATTGCAACAGGAGGTGATCTTTAAACTAAATAAAAAGTAGTACATATTTCTTCTGCCCAAACCTCCTTTGGTAGGTTAGAATTGTTGATTATGCTTGTAGCTCTTTCCATAATAGTTAGATTCATACATTCAACAACACCATTTTGTTGAGGAGTATAAATAGAAGTTTTATGTCTAACAATCCCATCATTCTTAGAGTAGTTTTCAAATTCTAAATAAGTAAATTCACTGCCATTTCTAGTTCTTAAACATTTAATTGATTTGCATGTTTTCTTTTCCATGACAGCTTTAGATTATTTAAATACATTAAATACATCAAATTTATTTTTTAACACATGGACTGAAACTTTCTAGGAGAAATCACCAATAAATGTTAAAAAATATAATGCACCTCTATAATTCACAGTAGAAGATGGTCCCCAAAGATCAGAATGAATATAGTACAAAATTTCTTTACTATTATGACTTCTAGTTTTAAATCTTGGTTTACATTTTTTTCCATACACATAATTCTTACAAAAATCCAACTTCAAATATTCCAAATTAGGAAGCAACTTGTCATTCATAAGTACGTGAAGACCTTTCTCACTCATGTGACCTGGTCATTGACGTCATAAGCGAGAACGTTATTCTACTTTTTATGATAAAAACGTTGCCTCACTAACTTGAGTTCTTCCTTTGAGTCTGTAAATATTTCTGAACATTTCTGTCTTCATAACAACCAGGGCACCTTTTAAAACTTTCATCACTCCATTCTGACATGTAAAATTGTAACCATCCGAGTCCAAAACACCCAAAGAAATCAAAAGTTTCCTCAATTTAGGTACATGCCTTACATTAATGTTCTAAAGGTATCATCATACGTCTTTTTTACATTTCCCATCCCAACAGTCTGAAAAGATGCATTATTTCTTGTAAACATAGAAATACTATTTACAACTTCATATGAAGTAAACCAGTTTCTGTGTGGACACATGTGATGAGAAGCACAAGACTCTAGCATCCAATTTTCAACATATAACTTTGTTAAAAATTATAACAAGGTTATATCTTTGTAAATTTCTAGCCTTTATATGATAGACATTACAAATAGGTAAATATTCATCTACTATTCCTACTTCAGTAGATAAAAATTCATCAATCGTACTTGAATCAACCTGATTTTCTTCCTTATTCATGTTTTGAGACTCCCTATGTTTCCAACGGTCTTAAGGTATCCAATTTTGTTGTAAGACCAACATTTGGCTTTACACTTCTTTCCCTTTGATTTTGATCTGGAATAACCCCTTGATTTCTCCCCTCTTTCGTTTGACCAACCTCTAGATACCATGGCTTCTGGTGCAGATGTTTCAATAATCGATTTCCTCTGTACTTCTTCAGATAACAAAGCTCGCACAAATTATTCAAATTTCAAAGAATCAATAGTGCTAAAATTGATTAAAGCTACTAAGTGGTCCCATGACTCGGGCATAGAACACAACAAGGTTATAGCTTTGTCTTCTTCCAGAATTTTAACTTCCATATTTTACAATTGGAAAATATGTGTATTGGAAACATTTAAATGTTCTGCAACTTTTGTACCCTCCTTCATTCGAAGACTGCACAATTTCCTTTTCAAATAAATTATGTTGGTCAATGATTTGGACACATAAAATTTTTTCAATTTTTCCCACAAACCTGCATTTGTTTTCTCTTCAACAATATTAAAGAGAACTTCATCTGCTCAGCATAACTTAATGGTACTGAGAGCTCGGGCATCCAGTTCCTCCCAGTCTGAATCTGCCATGCTTGAAGATTTTTTCTTGACCCTATCTAATGCTTTATACAACCCTTGTTCCACTAGAAAATCCATAAATTTCAAATTCCATAAAGGAAAATTGTTCTTCTCGACGAACTTCTCCACCTCAAACTTTGCATTTGTCATTTTTTCCATTTCTTCCTGCTAGGGTTTCCTTTTTTCAGCTAGGGTTTCTTTCCTTCAACTAGGGTTTCAAAAAAAAATCAGGTTTCCCTAGGGTTTCCCTTTCTACGTTCAATAAATTTCTTTTAAAACAAATAAAAAAAAATTTGTGAGATTGTTCAAAAAAATTTCTAGAAAATTTTCTTCAAATCCTATTAAAATTTCTAGAATTAATTGCCCCTAAAAAGCTACTGCAGAAAACCCGTTTAACCCCTTTTCGAAAACAATTTTTTTCTCTTCTTTTTAAAAAAAATCTAATTGAATAACGATAATTTCTTCCTTAACAAAATATGTTCTCAAAACATATTCTTATGCCCGTTTTTTATTAGATTGGTTCCACAATTGGTATTGGGCTCAACATTTGTCGTGATGGATGCAACACATCCTTTCTATCTAGCGAGTAATCCCTAGTGTGTAGGGTGACAGAGTTTCGAAGGTCTCTCCTCCTCTCTGGCGGTGGCAGCAATATGTCCGTTTGTCCTCCTTTCCTCAACAGAGAACTGACAACAGCCTTCGTCAACTTCAGTGATGGGCATGGTTTCCATTTTGGTGGCTTTGGCTCACTCTGAAAACTATCTGGCAACATCAATGTCTGCTCGTGAAATACATCAACAGTCTTCCTTTCTTTAGCAACAATTGATAGGAAACTGGTGGACTCGAGCTCTTGTAGACCCTCAGACCATCAAACTCAATCTCGAATCGGGCTCTTACAGACCCTCTAGCACGAAAAACAAAACTTCACGTGGAGTAAAATAATTTATCCAATACATAATGGACTAGTGTCACAGACTCGAGCTCTTACAGACCCTCCAATATGGAAAAATAAAATGATTCTCATGACCTCGACCTCCTCTCTAGTTTTCATGACGTCCATCGATGACTTCGAAATTTCTTTCTGCTAGCTAAAATTTCTTCTACGAATTCACTACCCTTTCCTTCCGCAAAGACACAACTCTTCCTTTCTTGGTAGTGGCATTTTGGCAGACATCAAATAAAACTAAACCCTCAACTGAACCCTCTTAATCATTACCACGTATTGAGTTCAGAATACACTAAACATGAAGTAAATTTATAGAAACTGAATCAATCAGACATACACAATTAAACACACAAAATTTATGTGGTAAAATCTTGAGAGGGTGTCAAGGAAACCTTCACAGGGAAAGGGATTGGAAACTATATTATTTAATGATAACTCTCCTTTGTTACAAGCCTCTCGGGCAACCTCAATTAATATGAGCTACTTTGTTACATCGTTACATAACTGATTCTACAAACCAACTGACAAATAATAACAATATTGCCCATAATTACATTTAATTACTTTTTTTGTCACATTTCAATAGTTTTTATACTGGTTATCATTAATAACCAAGAAGAATCCTTTCATCTTGCTAAGACTGAAAAGAAAATCCATTTAGGATTAGATTTCATGATAAGTAGAGTTAATTATTTATGTTTTTCCAAGGTTATTAGCATCCAAAGTTGAAGATAAGAAACTAGAAAAACAAATTTGTAAATGGAAATTCTGGTCCTGCGTGAGCTTTGAGCTTAGGTTCCGACAAATTTTTTTTGGTCTTTCAATCGAATGTGTAAGTCTTTTAAAGAACATACACTCGTCAAAAGCACGAAATTTTTATAAGGCTATATTTGAATCTTTTAGATAGAAAATATGGTTATCATTAGATTATTACATAAGTAATGCTTTGAAAATTATGATCAGAACATATAGAAGAAAATATGCCTAAGGTTATTTGTTCTTCAAGTTCCACTTCAAATGAAAAATCTATATAATAATAGTTTCTTGAAATACCTATGACATTTTTATATCAAGCAATACACAATTGGTCTTACAATATCTACTATAGTTAAGAGACATGTAAATCCTTCAACAAAAAAACTCTAAATCTACATATTGAGAGCCTAGTGGACTTGTAAATAATTTCATAACCCATTTTAAGAAAATACTTGAGGCTTACTTTGCAACCCGCTTTGAGAAAATACTTGAGGTTTTTTCTACAATGCATTTTAAGTAAATTACCAAGGTTTAGCTCAAACCCCCATTTTCCACAAATAATTTAGGTTTATTTTGGTTTATGTCGATAGAAAACACCTATTTGAATTTATAAAATAATTTCTACTAGAAAAATAAAGCTTTGATGTGATAAATTTTTGAAAAAATATCTATCTTGAAAGAGATAACGCTCACTGATGAAAGCATATTTACCATCCTTTGTTCATTTCCTTTGACTCTATAGAAAAACCTTAAAAATCACTCCTTTTACATTATAATTGTACATTTAAGTTTCGAAATGGTTTAAACAATTAAAACATCACTATTATTTTCCATATGTAAATGCATGTCGTAGATTGTAGTGGTGCTTAACCTACGGACAAATGTTTAGGTTAGAAAATAATCTTGTATATGCAGGAATGCGAAAATTTTCCCTACAGTAATTTGTTTGGCTATCATAATATAGAGGGGGTAGATTTTGGTTTGGATGACAATATTTACTATGATGGTTGGATTTATGTAATAAGTTAGTTATTTCATGTAATGTTTTCTGAATTAGACACAAAACTCACCTTTTTCTTGATCTATTTTTGGTACTTTATGCTTTATAAATAATGATTTTGAGGATGTTTTGATTTTATATTTTTCATAATCGAGTTATTTATGAGAGGAATTTGGCTTATGAAAATATAAAATTAATGAAAATTTGTGCCAACAAAGTACAGTTCGGGTTTTCTATGGGTTTAGGATTGTTTGATGGTCATGTTTTGTGATTTGCATATTAGTGGGAATCCAAATGGTGGGGACACTGAATTATGTTGTTCTCTATACCTTACCATGTTATAAGGTTGTAAACAAGTGGATATCATTATATACTGATATGTTGATGAACCCAATTGGCCTCATTGCATTCCTTCTATTCTAAGGTTATAATTTGGAATAAAATTGTTCCACAGGTATAATTTGTAAGAAAAAACCTAACCATACACCATCTATACGAAAAATTCTAGTATGTACAATATTTATTTTATGTTATGTGATCCATAAAAGAAACACACTATTATCAATGGCGGGACTATGTGGAAGAATCCAACATGCTATTTCTTAAGAAAGTTAGCGCATTTATTGAAATTCTATATGGTTTAATGTAATCAACATTGGTAAGTGTAGAGGAAGTAATTTATGTTGTAAAGAAAACAATACCAGGGTAGCAACATTTAAATTAGGTAACACATTAAATATTTCTTAATATATTCTCTTATTTTATATGCCATCGATTTACAACAACCCCTTTGCAACATCTAGTACAATTTATAGTTATAAATACTAACATAAAAAAAAAAAACATAATTTTGAAAGTGATCTTAATAATTTGTATTAACCAATCCCATGTTACTCATTTTCACTAATTGTAATTTCAACACAACTATCATTCACAAAAAAATGGTATTGTAGTAAGGTTATCAATTGCAATAAAAGATTATGAATCCTAATGTAAGTTTTTATAAACAATAATTTTTTTTTGAAGTAACCTCTAATACAAACTATTGAATTTTATTTATATGTTATGATTCTTAGTTGCCTCATTAGTTATGAGAATATGGTGATCAATGTTTTTAAAGAAGTTGATTATGAAAAAAACTTCATTATGATAAATAAATTAAAAAACATTGTTTTTAAAGGAATTTATTATAATAAATACTTCATTGTGATCAATAAATTAAAAAAATTCTAAATATATATAGCGTGAATAATTACCAGATGAATTCTTGAATATTAAATATAAAATCTATTATGATAAATAAATTAAGAAACTTTTATATAAATAAATATATATATATATATATATATATATATATATATATATATATATATATATATATATATATAATTATAATTATAATTACAATTACAAGATGAATTATTGAATATTAAATCCTTATTTGTATAATTAGTTTTCTTTGTTCACAACTAACTTTACACATTCAAACAAAAAGTTTTCATCACATACTATACAAAATGGAATATATAGATGCTTTATTGAGTTATTCATTACAACTAAAAGAGGTAAATAATTTCACAATGTATGAAACCCATAATTGATATTGACGAATATTTTCCAACAACTTTCTCTTTTAAAAAAAGTAGCGCAACACATATCTCACACATTATATAGGTTGCATATTCTTATAGCTCGAAATATTATAATGTTAATCCAAATTCCTTTACTACTCCATTCAAAAAAAAAAAAAAATTTAAAAAAAAAATTCTCTATTTAATTAGGCCGATAGGCCTTTGTTTGAATAAGTGCAACTTTGGTTGTAGTCAACACATCTCATCTCTCGGTGACATCTGTGCACAAATTTTAAACCCACCTTTCTGTTCTATACTTGACATTTGTATGCACCATTTAATTTTATGTCTAAGTTTCAACAGGGTCCATTTTAATTCTTCATAACATTTATGGCAATGAACACAAATTTTATAGTGCACGATTGCACCGAAAACGGCCAATCCGCTGTGCCAGTTATTTATTTTGTTGAAGTCAAATCCAATGTTTCTAGGTCTAAGAACTCCACTGGTATGATTTTGAGTCAGTGAAAGGGGGCCTGCCGAACCAGCTCGGCAGCAGCATCGCGTCTTCAGTCGAATCTTTTGTAGCATCAGGAATTCGGTGGAAATATCCACTACAAGGAAAAGACCCTCTAGCGGAGGTTATAAAGGAGGTTTTTAGCATTCTAAAATTGGCTAAAATGGTTAAAAAAACATATGCTACCACATCTGTTTATGGTTACATAGGTTTTGGTGGATCTTTGAACATAAACTCAACACAACTAAAAAAAATGGGAGGCCAGAGGTTATTACGAATGGATTTTCATCAGTGCACTAATCAGGATTTAACGCATTGGTGTGTACGTGTAGTCGAAACCCTGGGGCGGTCAAAGGATAATGCACTGGGCCATTAAGGTACAGAATAGCACTGGGCATAGTGTTGGTGATACAACGCATGGGGCTGTTCTAATTCATCTTGGGATTTGAGTAGTGCCCATAGGTCGTATAAACGTGCCGGTATGTAGACTTATATAAACACATCGGTGAACCCTTTCACACAAATACACAAAGATTTATAATTGGTATTAGTATTTTTGCGGTGCAAATATGTCATACAAATGCACCAGTGCGTATAGACACATAAACGCCTCAGTGCGCAGTATCACACAAATGCACTGAGATTTATAATTGGTATCGGTATTCGTTCGGTGTCTATAGGTCGCCCAAATTCACTAGTGCGTATAGACATAAAAACTTCCTGGTGCATAGTATCACACAAACATACTGAGATTTAAAATTGGTATCAGTGTTTAGGCGGTGCTAATAGGTTGTAAAATGACACCGATGCATATATAGACATAAATGCACCAAAGTGTCATACCGCACAAATGCCTTGATATTTTTAACCGGTTTTGGTATTTGTGCGGTGCCCATAGGTCGTAAAAACGTACTAGTGCACTTAAGAATACAAGCACACCGGTATAAAATACACGCACCGGTTTTCATTTTGTATTTTTTAGAAACATCGACCTGTGACAATGTAATTATTGTGATCGTTTTAAATTAATTATTCATCAAAATTCGACACATATTATAACAATATCCATATTAATTAAATTTTTATTAATGCATTTGAATGTGATGTTTGGATTAATTTGTTATATCATATCATAATTATTATGGTTTTTTAAAATTCATTATTTATCAAAAGTTGACACATATATATCTTATAACAATATTCACATGAATTAAATTTTTATTAGTGCATTTGAGAACGATAATGGAGAACACAATAGCGACAATAGAGAATGGAATAGAATAAATTAAAACAATATATATATATATGAATAATACATTCTTTTTCATACAAAATGGGATAGTTGTTGGTATCCCTTTATCTTTCAATTGGGACACTATGTCCATTACATTAAAGAAAATGTCTGATTTCACAGACATTTTTCAAAAAATACAATGCCTTGCTTTGATATCCAAATGTAATGATCATCATTCTTCACTTCAACTGCTGTCACTGCTAGAGCTACTTCCATGACTTGGGTTATTTTCAAGAATGTTTTGTTCACGGTGTTGATTGTTTTGTTCTTCTTCACCTTCCATCTACAAACATAAAAATAAACTGTAACGAGTGTATATACATTGGCGAGAATAAATAAAATGCAATAGTAAATAATATACATCGATGTAAATAAAAAAGTAATGACATACCAATTCAACAATTGACTCATAAACTATACACGTTCTTTCAAAACCATGCAACATGCCATCTTTCAAGATTTGATCTGTTGGCGCAGTTCCATACTCTGTTTCCTGCAAGATTTATACCCCATAACAAATCATATATTTAATATAAAATATTTATTTTTGCTATTAATTATAGACGGAGCTAAGTAAAACAAGATCGATAAATGCTTACAAATTCCACAATTAAGTTCTAATATGCCAACATATACTAACAACCCATATTTAACCCAATTTCAATCAGTTCCTCTATGGTTCTTCTTTGTATGTTAGCACCTGTTTGAAGACATTCAATGATGATTTTTGTAAAACAACTTAAAAAATAAAAAAATGAAATCTAGTTAAGTTATTATAAGGAAGTAATAGTTACTCACAAAATTAGATATCAATCCTTTTCTTCTTTGTCATCATGTTTATGTGCTAATTGGGTTCCATTTTCTTTTCTTTTCTGCAAGAAAATACTTGAAAATTAATATTTAATGCTAAATTTTTTATTTATTTTACCTAATGATCGAAAAATTCAATGATTACATATTACATTTTAAGCACGTTGTTGTTTAGATAGCTCCTCTCATGATGCAATTTTTTCCATTTTTTTGTCCATCTCCTTGTACACCTTTTTGGAAATTCCTACTGGAATATTTCTGATATCAGTTCGTTCATCTTTTGAGATTTTCATAATCTTCCTGAAAATGTAACATAACAATAAACTATTTAATTTTTATATTGATATATGAAAAGTAAGTATAACAAAAGTGATATTTATAAATAATTCTAGACAAACATCTCATTCACCAATTCTCTGGAAACTCTTCCTATAGTTTAGATAAAATTTGGTTCTTGGAATCATTAGATTGGTTTTTGTATTGTAAGTGGAAAGAACGTCTATACATTTGTTCCACTAGATCCCTCAAATGTTTGTATAAGTTTCTCCCCCTTTCGTTAACCTCCAGCACCACTCCAGATGAGCTAAGGAGCAATTCATTTTTATTTGCATGTTCTATTTTTTTCTTTTCTTAGAAAAACATCCATTTTCTGAGTTGTTGGTCACTATAGAAAATTAAACAGATGTGAATTAATAGACTATTTCAGACATGTTATCTAATAATTTTAATTATATTATTAATGAAAAATAAAATAAAAAACTCATATTGGATCGATAGTATTTTTTTTCATTCACTTGATTCATCCTTTTGCACTTTATCCATCAAGCTTTTACACTCTTCTTGTCCTAGACCAAAAACAAAATTATCGAGCTTTGTCATTTTGTGGCTTTGCATGATACACAATAAACAATACATATTAGTTAAACTTAGATATAGTTCAAAAATAATATTTTTTGTAAAAAATTTACAAAGAACTTGCCTTTTTTTCTTTTCTTGATGTGTTATCAGTATTTTCGTTACTTGATCTCTTGTCAGTCATTCCTTTATCAATCTCAAACATGTACCATATCATTCATTAATATATTTATAAATAAATTTTCAACTTTTGAAGTAAAAAAAAAATCTCAAGAAACCGGTGCGCCATTCATGGTGTACGCACCGACTCCGGTGCATGGCTGTCTTCCAAACACGCTGCACAAATAATATAATAGACCAAATTGTGCTCTCTATCAACGAGGCACACTAGTGCATTATAAGTAAATCATTGCATCGATTAACCATGATAAAATAATAAAAATCATCCAGTGTTAATTTTTGTAGCATAAACGGGTGCCATATTTTACATATGGTGCACCGATTAAAAAAAAAATTGTTTATTATTTTTTTTATCACATTACTTATACAGTGCGCTTGTATAGTATAGAGCACTAGTGCGCTATGTTATGCTAGGGGCACCGATAAAAAAAAATTGTTTTTTTTTTAATTCATGCAAGGGCCTACATGGATTGGGATCCGACTATGATAATTGTCCCATCGGTTGGATGTCTGAGGTCTATATTTAGCAATACAAACCCTATAAATATAAATTGAAAATCCTTAATTCTGAAATCACAGAAAGAGGGAGAAGAAAGGGCAGAAACAAGAAGAATGTAACGTTTGTATTTTTTGAAAGTTTTTTTTTTTTTTTTTGAAACAGAATGTTCGCGGTGCACGATAATGAAATAGTGCACCAGCTGCATATTTTACAAATGGCCCACTGAGAAAATATATATATTTTTTTCCAATTTTTTATCATAGTACTTGCGCGGTGCGCTGGGATAATATAGCGCACCGGTGTGCTCCGGTACACATGGCGCACCGCAAAAAAATATTTTTATTTTTAAATTTATGCAAGGGCCGACATGGATTGGGATCTGACGATGCAGGTCCTCCCATGGATTGGATGAATTAGGCTTATATTTAGTAATAAAAACCCTATAAATATAAATTGAAAAGCCCTAATTCTGAAATCATAGAAAGAGGGAGAAGAAAGGTCAGAAACAAAAAAAAAAATGTAGGGTTTGTTTTTAAAATGATTTTTTTTGTAAAATAACACATTTGCGGTGTGCCATAACGAAATAGTGCACCGGTGCCATATGTTACATATGATGCACTGATAAAAATTTTTATTTTTATTTTATTTTTTATCACTGTACTTTCGCAGTGCACTTGTATACAGAGCACACAAGTGTGCTATGTTACGCAGGGCACACCGACGAAAAAAATCTGTTTCTTTTTAGATTGACGTAAGGGCCAACATGGATTGGGATCCAACTATGCAAGTCGTCACGTGGGTTGGATGTCTTATGACTATACAAACTCTATAAATCTAAATTGAAAAGCCCTAATTCTGAAATTAATGAAAGAGGGAGAAGAAAGGGAAGAAACAAAAAGAATCTAGGGTTTTGTTTCTAAAAATGGATTTCTTTTTTAATTTTGTTTGTAAAAAATGTAGAAAAGGTAAAAAAAATGCAGAAAAAAAAGTAAAAATAAACAATAAACTTTGATTTTGTTATGTTACGTCATAAAAATAACTATAAAAAAGGTAAAGAAAAAACAAAAGACTTTGATTTTTTCTTTTACTGCATAAAAAAAATGCAGAAAAAAGTACAAAAATAAAATAAAATTACTCACATCATTTCAAATTCTATGGTACAAGGTTTGAATCACCAGAGGTTTGCAATTTTGATTGTCTGAATACTTCTGTTCGAACGTATTTCCCTACTCCGTAGTGCTCTCGAGCTTTGTTTGCTGCAAGTATGTATCCTACAAATCTCTGGCTGATTTTTTTTGCAAAAACAGTGAAATAATGAGGAGTGTTTAATATTTAAAGAAATGTTTTATGAAATTAGATTTTAGAAATATTTTTTCGCCCAATTTTCAATTTACCGTTTTTTTTTTCACGTAAAGAAAATAGGGTTGTGTTTTTTTTATTTGCGGTTATTCGTTTACCGATGCGTCCTTCAATCGAACTACACTGGTGCATCGGGTTATAAAATGACATCGATGCGCAATACAAAAAACACACTAGTGCGGTTATCTGTATAATACGCACCGAAAAGGTTTCTACACCAAAATTTATTGTTGTTTTTCTCAAATGTAGGGAGAAAATATCATATATTATATGGAATGGAAAATTCTTCAAAATCCAGCTCGTTCCATAATATTTCTCAAAGTCCATCACGAAGTTCTCCCTATCCATCTGGAGACGTAATATTTACTTCAGATTTGTTTGAATTTTTCACTATCCAATTGAGTTTATGCTTTTTATCCATGCAGTCAATCATGCACAATTTAATTAAATTTATAATGTATAAAAATTTGCAGGTTCATGCAGATTGAACATCGATTTCAGATGCAAAAAATATTCAAATTGCTCCAAAACGTCGGAAGTTCTTATTAGGAGATGCATACCGTAAGGCACATTTGGTAGATGAAAATGGATAGCCGCTTCACCCTACCAATTGTAACAATATTGCATCTTGTAACAATATATGATCCAAATGGTAATTATAATTATAATTGTTTAGTATATATATCGATTAATATGTAATTATTTCAACGTCAAACCAATTTATAATCATGCAATATTGTCCACATGGTTACTAATTGATATCATATATTTTTTACTAATCATATTTAATTTTTTTATTTTTTCTAATTATTAGGATTCTAGTGATTGTGAAAGACCTACCTACCATCTTCCATTGCACCCCACAACAATGTAAAACCGAGAGAAGACTCAATTAAGAGAAAAAACTAGAGAGGAACGATACCAAGAATGGTTGAATCAGCCACCGATTCAATTCCCGCAACATCCAGTTTCACCAATTAGGAATGACTATAGCAATAGTAGTTCTTCACAAGCTGGAAATGGTGGCAATAAAATAGAGGTTCATATGGATGATTACTTAAGGGATACGACTGCCATAGAGACAATTTTGTTAGACGCATTCCAAAATGATGATCAGCTACAGGATGATGTTTATATCGTTGACACCTTTTTCTAAATCCTTAAATTTGCTTCCACCACCCCTCTTTTGGACTTGGCATTCAGTCAAAGTCTACCCAGTTGGGGACAACAATGTTACAATACAACTTGAAATAAAAGTTTGGCTTGTCGAATGCATGTTTCTCAGAACTTTTGAGGTAAGTTACCATCAATTACTCCACTTATATAAATTTGAAATATAATCATTACACTTCAAAGAACATTACAAATGGTAAATTTTATGAACGTTAATAATTATCGACATTAATGTACATTTATTAATATATTTTTGCATGATCACCAACTACAGGTTATTCAAAGATAAGGTTCTTCGGAGTGATAATGTCTTGCCCGGTAGCTGCGAAGAGGAAAATAAATTGTTGAAAAATGTTGGGTGTTGAGTACATATCATAACATGCATGTCAAAATGATTGTATTCTATATAGAGGAGAATATGCAGACAAAGAGATGTGTCCCAAATGTGGGCATGATAGGTATGATAAATAAAAAAAGAAGGGTAAATCACGTACTAGTCCTCCTTTTAAGATATTGAGGCACATGCCTATAATCCCAAGGATTCAAAGGCTCTTCTTTGCAAAGAATTAGCTAGGTTGCAGGGATGGAATGCCTCACACAGAAGTGAGTTGGGAGTTACGTGAATCCCAACTGATTCAATAGCCATGAAGCATATAGAGGATACATGGCCCAAAATATTCAAGGATGAAGTACAAATTCTACGACTCAGCATAGCCATGGATGGCGTCAACCCATATTCCCTCCAGAACACCAACTACTATGTTTGGCCTGTAGTACTGATCAATAAAAATATCCCCCCATGGTTTTCCATGAAGAGAGAACATCTTATGTTGGCTCTCACAGTCCCTGGTAGAAGACAAGTGAAGAATATGGATGTCTACTTACAACCATTGGTAGATGAATTGAAGGAATTATGGGATGGAATAAATGTATATGATGTATCAAGACCCAACACATCAGAGAGGAGTTTTACATTTTATGGCATATGTACTTACACAACACATGATTATCTAGACTTAGGAGTTTGCTCTGGTAAATTACATGTTTAATTTATTGATTTTTTTATATATGTAAAAATATTCTTTCACATATTAGTTATTTAATTCGTTGTAATATTTGTTATGATCTTCATGATATTCTTTAATGTGCCATGCATATTAATTAATGTATAAAAATATAATCTCGCATTTCTTGTAACAAAAGGGTATTTTGGATGGAAATGTTGTGGACATTTTCTCAAAGCTAGATGGTCCAAGGACCTATGAAAGCGAGTGTATGATTGCTCCAGGGTATTCCTACTAGAAGAAAATCCTTACAGAAGAGCAACATCCGCTTTCAATGGTAAACAAGAGAGAACCTAAAGGCCTCCAATAATAACACCAATTGAATGTATTAGAGAATATGAGAGAGAGAAGGAGAAGAAGTTCATACGAATGTTCGATTCAAATGGGGAGCCTATGTTCAATGATCCAGATTTCTTCGACACTTACGTTGAGAAATTTTCCATTGGGATGAAACGAAAATCTATCTTTTATGACCTCCCATATTGGGAGCATCTTAAGATTTCCCACTTATTAGATCCCATGCATATATTTAAAAATGTTTCATCTTCTTTATGGAGGCACATATCATCGAAACAAAGTGACACATTGGATGTTAGGAAAGATCTTATTACTTCAAAAACTAAAAGGAAACATTGGCCAAGGCAATTAGAAAGTACGGGCTTAGAGGCAAGCGTTTCTCCCTCTAATTCATGGTTTTTCAAAGAAGGTGATGTACCATGGATTTAAAAAAAAAGATGATATATCTTTGGCAAAGGAAGTTATAATGGATGTAAGGATGCCAACTTCATACGGGTCTTCACAACGGCGTTTCTTCACCGTGGATGACCATTTGTCAGGGTTGATATCGCATGACCATTTCAATATTCTAAGAGTATGTATAATTTCAAAAGCATGATTTTATTATTTTTTATATTATTAAATTTTATCCCATGTGGGGATCATAAAATATAACTAATTTGATATATTATTGCACTTTTTTATATCTTTGTAGTGTTATTATCCTTTGTTCATGTGTGGGTGTGTGAAACATGAATTCCCTCAAGACCTAGGACATGGCATATCTAAATTATCTTCATTTGTACATTGGATCATGTCAAAGGAGATTCATGTGGCTAGCATTCCACAGTGGTGTCAAGAGATAGCTGAGATTGTTTATATGTTTGAGAAGGAACTGCCGACGAGTTTCATGGACATACAAGTTCATCTTCTAATCCACATGGTAGATGAGGTTGAATTAGTTAGGGTTGTTTCTTATCATTGGATGTTCATCTTAGAGAGGTACATGAAGAAATTGAAAGGTTTTGTTTGACAAAGGGAAAAACCCGAGGGGTCTATGGCAGAGGGGTAAATATCGTATGAGTCTTTATATTATGATAGTGAATACATCAAGCAGATCGACAACAGACCAGGTGCGGTGATTTGGGACGATGAAATGGATGAAGACAAAAGAGAACGAGAGTTGCTCCAAACGAGTGGAAAAAGCGCTAAATAAAGAGTAAGCGACTTATAATTTTTCAAATTTACAAAAGTAATTAATATTCATGTTGAACTTCGATATAATGTATATTTTGATCTTTAAGTACTATATAATGTTGGTTTGATTTCATCAGCAAATCTAGAATTTGAAGATATCAATAAATTTGTTCTTTACAATTCCGAAGCGATGCAACCATGGGTTGCATTGTACGAACAAAACAGCATGAAATGGGATAGTCACGGGAAATAATTCAGACGTTTGAATGGTAGAAGTGTGTCTTATCTCAATCATTTAAAAGAAAATATACCAAAAATATGCCCCAACAGTTGGGTTGCTGACCAAGTCAAAGATAAATACGGTGCTACCAGTCGTTACCCGCGTGCTGAAGAGGATGCGCTAAAAGTAGAGATTTGGTATAGCAACTCGATAATAATATTTTTAATTTATATGTAAATTTGAAACTTATATTAAGACATTTACATTTCATATTTTAACTATTGCATTATTATTTATACGACTCATGAATATGATTTTTTTCACTTTTTTATAATAGGTACATTTGTTCCTATTTATGTGGGCATATGGACGCCATTTCCGTATAGAAAATTCTGATGTTGGAAAAATCACACAAGACTGTGGAGTGGAAGTCGAGTTTGATCAATCTAGTTGATCTAGCCACCGTGATCAAAACCTAGTAGAAGGGATGTTAGGTTACGTCAGAAAGATACAAGAGATCATTGAAGTGGATTTTTATTCTTTCCAATGTGTTATTTTTAGGTGTAAGTGATGGACACCTTTGATCAGAATAATGTAAAGCAAGATCACGATAGTAGGCTGATATGTATCAACTCTAAAAAGATGTGGGATGAATTTAAGGAGCCCCGTGCTTTCCGTAAACACTGCAACCAGGTGTTTTTTTACACATATGTGTTCGATAGGGATTGGTGGTTTGTATTGACACATGACCCTAGATAAAAACATATTTTTGAGAACAATAGTGTTATCATGACATGCAAGCTAGAAGATAATGAGGGTGATCATGAGAACCGAGAGTGATATGGTACATGTGTTATTTCATCAATATTTATACTTTTTAAGATGGGTTTTTCGAAATATTAATATAATATGTATTTTGAATTAATTGGTAACTTGTATTGTGTTAATGTTAAAATCAATAATCCACTTCATAATTTGCAATTACGTTGATCTAAAAAACAATGGCGTATTGTATAAATTAATTCTTTTTTTTTTGTATCTAAGATCATAATAAAATAATGATAATTGTAAAGTACATGAATTTAGTTGCATTATTTTCTAAACTTTATTATGTTACAATAAATCATATTATTCTAGATTTATTATTTTATAATTATTTAAAATTTACAAATTTAAAAATTAAAATTTTTAATAAATTCATTTCACATTAATACAATTAAAATTTTACAAATATTTTACATACAATTACAATTATAATTAGAATTAAAATTTTACAAATTAAAAAATTACAAAAAACCATCGTACAAACATCAAATTTGACTAAAAAACACATTATGCAAAATCGCTAACTGCATCATCGTGACCATGATCATCTAAAAAAACACAATTAACATTATATATTAACATCATCAGAACACAAACATGACCTAACAACATACACATCATGATGATCACTAACATGTAAATTAAGTACAATTGCAACATGAACATAAAATACATGGACCATATATATATATAGTTGAATAATGTAAAAAATATACAATTGTAATATAAATGTCATGGATCATCTGGTGGTAGTACAACATTAATATTAATACTAGTGGCCGATGGTCCAGCCTCATCTCCATGATGAATCTTGCTACATGCTAGTGGAGGCATGCTCATTTGGCGCGACGTGAGGTGAACGATCATGAGATGATGGTAAACTGCCCCTGAGAGACTTTCCATCACATGTTACAGCTCGATCGTAACGTGCAACAGTCCTCGTCAGTCGCGTAAAAGCTATCGTAACTCCTACAACATGCCGCATCAGGTTGTACATCTCATGCGACATGCCTCTCCACATCTGTAATAGCCTATCATCAGCCTCTATGTCTTTGTAATGAGTGGGCCTAATGCCCGCCTCAATAATAAATGCAATGAGTTGGTCACCCAACTCCATCCTGTATCTAGCATCACCAAGACGACCGCACAACGACGCACTAGCAGGAGAAGGTCTCTGATCCTCATGAGCCTCCTAATGGTCCTCGGCATCTTGCATGCCCTCATCGTCATCAGATCCACACCTGGATCAGGTGGTGGTGGCAGTACCTCCTCACCATCAAAAGAGCCAATGTCTGCAAATATATACAAGTACACAACAATAATTAGACAATTTCATTACACAATTTAATAAAAACAAGTTAAATAACATGTTAGAATAAATTTAAATAAAATAGTAATATTACCTCTATCATCTGGCAGCTCATCAAATGTGAAGAGGATGTTGGCACACCCTCGCCAATCCAGCCTCGCATAAGGACAGGGGACCATAATGAAGGGATGCTCATCAACACTGGCTAGAAACTCCAGTGCATCATCTGATATCATCGCTGGAAAAAGAGTCTCCTCCCTCTTGGGCATCATCAGCCCCCACATGTGCATACATGCCTCAGTAACAGGCCTCCGAGGCTGCCGAAGAAAACTAGGTATCGTCTTTGGAAACCTCTCAAAAAATCAACAAAGCAGCTCTAAAGAAAAAGGGAAGTTGACCCTCCGTTGTGCATGAGCACGAAATCTATCTAAGGCTGTAAAAAACTGCCACAAAAAAATGGTAGACCACCTAACAAGTCGTGGTTGTTGTACTAAAGAATCAACATAATATAAAAGCGAGCAATTAATGTGTTGCCCGTCACTGGTGTTGTGTGAAATGGTCAAAATGATAAGTTGGAGGCATTGCACGTCATGTCTACTAAATGCACCTATATGTAACTGTTGAGGAGGTAAATCCCCTCTGCGGACAGAGGCGATCCCTACTAGCCCAGCAGGGGTCTAGCAACAATCATCAAATGCTACAGCGCAAGTTCCTAATCACGAATAAATAAGCCAATGATGAAGGCCTACCTAGAGTCCAGTGCTATGATTCGTAGAAGAGACAGTGTTCCCATTCCTCAGCCTCGGCAGATCACGATCCCCACGATCTCCGTGAATGGACACCTGCACATGCAAGCAACAACATGAATACAAGCATAAAATCCAGAATACGCAACTATATATCAGTCAGAAAGGATATAACCCATTATTAACATAAGTGAAAAACAGAGTGGAACCATAACCGATAGTCATTCATTAATAAGCAATCGAAAGAGAGTACAACCAATGTTTTGATGCTACGGTCTCCTTCGGAAGGGTCCCCAGTCCTTCACGTCTCGCAAAGCTCGCCAGGGAAAGGGCAAGCCTCTCTAGAGTCTCTCGACGATAGTCTCCTTACTTGAGTCGGCCTTAAGGGAAAAAAGAGGGCTCTTACAGCACAAAGGCTCTTGGGAATTTGGAGATTCAAAGCTTAGGCACTTCCAGACTAGCTTGCAATGGCAATGAGCAAGCTTTTATAGAAGGAGGAAGGGGATTTGGGATCCCTATAATTGTGGGATTGGCCCTATCATCAAGGAAGCTTCCATGGGAGGTGGCAAACCACTTCCCTTTCATGGAACTCCCAGAGCCAAACCTCCCAACTCAAGATAGATAGCAGTTTCTGAGTCTGTTGAAACAAAACTTCCGCCATTCTTCTTTAAAAAACACTCCTTAAATTGGCTGGCGCGACTGCGACTCTAGGACAGAGCGCCAGTTGGCGCGGCCTCTTTGCAGGATTTTCCTCATTGGCGCGAGTGATGACTGTCTGCCCGCGCCAATGCAAAAAGGGATGGTTTTATGGTTTTTTGCAAGGAGATGTCTTTAGGGAAATTGAAGCTCATGTTTAGAGGAATGCAATGATGATGGTTTCAAGGCATGACATTTCTCACAGGTCATATAATGGGTCCTCCATTGTGCGGGACGGGGAATGGTAGGGACGGTGACAAATTACTGTGTAACAGTAACTGACCTCCAGGGACCTGAAACTCTGAAGGAGATAGTACATGTGCTCCAATGTACCTCTGGGAGTAAACTAATTGACTCCCTACCACATAGCCAACTGGAACCTCAGGGAACGAGGGAAAATCCACCCCTCTCCTCGATAACCCTGTAGTAAAATATACATCCTCCTTAGTGGGCATGTACCAATGGTTTATACCAACCCAGAAAGCCTGTCACTAGGCATTCCACCTTCGGATAAGATGTCTCAAAAAAAAAATATGGGACTTTAGGGAAGTATCCTCCTCATAGAACTTGAGAATACCTACCTACCTTAGGAGCCCCTAGGTCATTGTTCTAATAGGGCAAGGGTATGCATCTCTCTCCCTCTCTCTTGCCTCCCACAGGAAAACCATGTTATATTGTTCCTCATGTTGTTGTTGTTGTTGCCCCTCTTCTCTCCTTTCATATCTCTCAATGATTGACATATTAAACACAATTTTTTTATTAAATGACACATGTATTTAGAAATATACGTATATAAATATTTTTTGAAAATAAATAAAACAACAGTCAGTGCGCAAAAAACACAGTCACACACCGGTCCCGACGAATCTTTCAAAACAGCACACCAGATACGGTGCACCTAATTATATGTAGCGCACCGAGGGCGGTGCTCCAGAAAATGTTTTTAGCACACCATTCAATACGTGCGGTGTCAGGAGGGCGGTGCGCTGACTACACTATATGCCCAGGGGTGTATATCTATGTCAGCGCACCACCCTCTTGCCACCGTACATAGTCGTCAGTGTGGTATTTTAGAAGGCTGCATCATTGACGCAGGCCAAATACGGTAACTCGTGCGCTGAAAAAAATAGTCGTTATGGGGCGGTTATTTCGTTCAATGCACCACATCACCACTAATCAACTAGGTCAACAGTGCATCCAGGTAACTGACCGCACCTCACATTATAAAGAAATTTAAAATAACACGATGCGCCTTTAGTACAGACCCGTAACCAGTGCAGATACCCTTAACACCATTTTACCAGGCCAAACCATTGGCATTTTCAAATTGCATTATGTGGTGCGTTGACCACATTACATGCCCTAGGGCAGATAATTCCATTAACGCACCAATTTCCCGCGATACCACACTATCAATGGTGTGGCCTGGTAAACGACTGCACCATAGTTTTTAAATTTTTTTAAAATAACATGGTGCACCTCACGGTACTGCCTCGAAACTAGTGCCGATACCATTAGCACCGGTTGTGTTGTGGCCTGTAAATTTACAGGCACCACCGCAAACTGGTGTGATCCGAACAGCTCGAGCACATCGCGCGACAATTTTTTTTTTTTTTAATGGTTAATTTTAAGGTTTTTTGAAATATAATATTCTAAAAGGTTTAATTATGGAAAAAGAAGAAAATTTTTTGTACATTTACCCATCGAATAAGCATATTGGCTGTAGAATTTTCAAAAGAAAATTTGTCCACTGTTTTATAAAATTGAAGCTTGAGATTGGTGGCAATGAAAAATAGTAGTGTGTGCAATAAGTGCAATGGGAGCACGAATGTCAAGGTGGCTCAAACAAGGATAACTTGCACCGATGCTGGAGAGCTCTATAGCACTGAAAAAAGTAAAAAATGCAGTCTTTTGGCCGTAATATTTTTTTTTTAATCTAACCTTGCTCCGGTGCGTGGAGCTTTTACTGGCATACCTGTGCGTTTGCAGTATGTTGCCTCGGGCGCTTTCCATTTTCACGTGCTTTTATGCGGCACTGAGGTAGTGTATCTACAATGCACTGGTGCTCTACAGTAATATGATGCACTGGGCACGGTGTCCGGTGAGCTAATGATTTTTGCGGTTTTTCGGCGGCAATTATTTTTTTATTTAACCCTTTTCCGGTGCATGGCGTTTATGGGGAATGTGGTGTGTTTCTGTCATTCCACCCCAGGCGGTTTCTATTCCATGCACTTTTTATGAGGCACCAGTGTTGATGAGTTGACACGCACCGATGTTGTTCCTTAATTAAAGGCACCAGGCGGGTGTGTACGGAGCGCACGGTTTTCAGTGTGCCAATGTTTTGTGCGGTTTTTTTACCATAATTTTTTTTATTTAACCATATACTGGTGCTTGGGGTTTATGGGTGCCTTCGGTTCATTTGATTTGTTCCACATCAGGAGGTATCCAGGGAAAATTTTAAGGATGGAAGTTTATCTTAAAGTTTAGAAACCTTGGCAAATCTTACAAGTCCATAATATGCAAACTGTAAAATTCTTGCTAATATTTTTGTAGAAATATTTATATTTCCAATGATTTTATATTAATCTATATAAATTTTTGGTGATTTCTAAGGTAAAATAATTTTTTATTGTATAATTTTGGCGAATCATTTTTAGGAAAAAAATGGAAATTGGTGAATCCTTTTTTTTGAAAAAGCATGGAAAATTAGCGCACTTGCAAATATTAGCCCCTTAAAATTTCCCTAGCAGTATCTGCTTTCATGCATGTTTTTGGAAGCATTGGTGCAGTAGAGATGTAAAGAACCGGTGTTGTACAAGAATATGATGCACCGGGTGGGTGTGTTATGAGCGCACAGTTCCCGATGTGCCTAGGTTTTTGAATTTTTTTTGTCGTAATTTTCTATTTATTTAACCCTATGCTAGTGCGCAGGGATTTTAGCGTGGCACAATGCTTTTAAGGGAGAACCGGGTGGCTTTAGTTTTCACGTGTTTTTTATGAGGCGCTGGTGCACAAGTTATGTAAAGAACGAGTGCCCTACCGAAATACAATGCACCAGACTGGTGTGTACGGAGCGCACGGTGTCTGGTGTGACAATTTTTTAACCGCACTGGTGCTTTCTCGTGTTGAATGCATCGGTGCGTTTTATGGTGATAAGAGCACCAAACGAAATACATCTGCAAAAAAATTCACCCGCCAACCTCCTCTAGGAACCTCCACTAAAAATGGATGTCTGGGGTATTTTTATAAGGGTTTCCTCAAAAACATCCGCTAGAGGGTCTTTTCCTTGTAGTTCTCTGGTACTATGATCATGCTCTGGGGCTCGCTAGATTTAATCTCCTGGAAGGGTTAATTGGTATCTATGTGATTCAAAATCCCAAGGTGGAAAAGCACTTGGGGCTCCCCTCTGGATTCTTATCGTATTCGACCAGAGCTTTATTATGGACTGGTCTATTTATATGAATTTTAGGGGCAACAACCGCTCTATCCATCCCAGTGGCAGGTCAATTTTCTATTTACATTTGTTCCCTACTAAGAAATATATCAATTTATACAATATATGGCATGACTTAATTCCATTTGTTCCCTGCTAATTAATATTTCATTTTATGTGGTCAATCTGTGTGCATGATTGAATTCAATTTTATAGAGGTTCTCTATGTTTGATTGACTTTTTGTGATCTGTTTAATAGTGAACATCAAGGCATGGCCTTACATTAAGGTCAAGAGAAGAAAATAATGATTCAAAATAGTAAATGCCAACAACCCTAGCTTCTACAAATTTGCCCTAAGCATGACCTTTCTAGGCTCCGACTCGACAACTTACAGGCGTTTGTAAGCTTGAAATAATTCATGTTGGCTCCTTTTGAGATTGTATACATTGTGGTGGACTTCAAGGATTTGGCCATGAAGGAGGTGAACGCAGCCTATCCATACCCCTATAGAGACCTTGTCAACAATTTGAACAACAAGGTCATGAAATTCCTCATCGAAACCACAATGGATGCTATGAGTTCTGGTGAGAATCGACCGTCCACTCAGATCCTTGAAAAAATTATTTAATATCGTCGTCCCCAAAATAAAAACACATCATAGATGAGGTATGTGGCCATGTATGAATATGAAAACGCTTCAGGGTAACGGACCCACCTGTTCATCAACGGATTACCCTTCGACACATAGGTTACTGAGGCATCGAGGCAAAGAACCAGTGAGGTATGGAAAGTCATCAATCTAATGAAGGAAAATTCAATGATGCGCTTTACATAGTAATAGATTCTTGGCCTCTGCATAGTAATAGAAAAGAGAGAAAAAAAATTAGACTCGTGGAAGCTAAGAGACTGAGAAAAAAAGGGTTTGTACCGTGGGCCCGACCATTTACTGGCAGCCTGAGGAACAATCCCTAAAAACTAAATGGTATTCCGTGAGGAAATGAAATTTGAATATTTAAATATGATCAATGAAGGAAAAAACAGAACAATGTAAACCCAAAAATGTGTTTTAATTAATTTTATAGAGAGAGCACAAAATTCCTTGTCATAATCATAGTAGTGACATACCTAGGAATAACCATTATCATACATTGTAGAAAAATCAAAAGTGAGCATAGAAGATGGATATAAACATTCTTAGTAGCTGTAATAAAAACATAAATGTGAAATTGCATCCTAGTATTAATTCTAAATGGGAACCCCAAAACAATAGTACCAATATACAACATTCTAGTATTCAGTCTAAATGGGAACCCCCAAAACAACAGTACCAATATACATACATATAATGTTTTCAAAAAAAACCCTTTGGTGGACACAAAAGTCATGCCATAACCTTTAGGGTGCCTCAATAGACAAATAAGAAAACACCAGATCATAGCCACAAACCCAATATTATATGAATACAATCTTAAACAATACAAAGGCCAAGTTGGAAAAAACACTAGAGATGGGTGAGAGAAATAACCATGTTCTAGCCAAGAAAGGGGATTCAGCGCTAACTTGTAAGAGTTAGATAATTTTAGAACCCTGATCATTTGAAACTTACAGCTAGGATAATTCATGACACAATAAAGTTCACCTGTCTAGAAAACAAGACAAGAAAAAAACAGTAATAAAGAGTCATACGGCTAAGAATGAAACTAAGAAAACAAAGCTATTGAAGATGGAGGAATTTAAAAGCTGCATGCAAAAGTGTTGAACCAAGCTATGTCTATCACTACCATGTAAGTCGTCCTTTTTTTTCACTGTACTCAAATTCAATCCTAACTTTCATTAATTTTTTGTTGGATGGAATTAGTGTTAATTTAGTATGAATGATTTGGGTGTGGAATTGCATATTTTTTTTATCACAAAGACAATGAGATGATGTGGCCTCTCAAAATTCGATCTTGAATTCTTACTCAAGAGCATGAGTGTGTGAAATCAGAAAGCTCTTATTTTCATAACATTTTCCTCCGAAAAATACAATACTTCCAGTTTCGTCTTTTTCTTGAACATCCGGTCAGGATGAACAATAATTACCCATTGGGATTTTATCCAATTCTCATAAAATTTTCTACAATTCTCATAAATAAAATGGTGTTCTAATGTTAAAAGAGATAAAATATCTTGAAGTGGAGTAATTATAATACTGATAAAATATCATATCACTATTCACTCAAATTTATTTTCCCCTTCACTAAATTAAGTTCAGAGGACATAATTTGTGAGGCCATGCCAGGAAATGAAATGAAGAACAAAAAATGTGTTTGGCATTACCATGGAACCTAATCCAAACAGATTTCCTCCCTATAAATATTCAAGGAACTAGAATCGATTTCTTCGAGATTATGTTTCTGTTACGTTTGCTTACTTTAACAAACATTCATTACTTGGAAAATATGTTTCTGTTGAATTAATATATTTGTTCTTGTTAATTTCATTTGCATTAATAAAATTGTGAAAATATCGATTTTAGAAATATTTTGAAAGTTAAAATCCCTATAGAATTGGGTGATTGTTCTTGTTCTAGTCTAACGTAGATAAATTTCTTTGCAAACCATTTTAAAAGTAACATGCCAATCAACATTGGAAGGCTTAAAAATATTAATTTTCTAGATCTAAGGCATTGATTTAAGGAAGACTTAGATGGGGAAATTCCTTCACACTTGGGACATAGTAAAAGGCTTCAAGTAATAGATTTGGCAGACAATAAGATATCTAGAACAATACTACCAACTTTCAGAATGCTTGAAGGTTTGCAGACGCTTGTTTAAAATAATATCTCCCTTGAAGGATGACCTCACTAATTTGAAAAACCTGACTAATGTCAATATCTCGAACAAAAAATTGATTGGAAACATCATTCCTCATTGTGGTTCAGGTTTTTTCAGAACATTGTGGTTCAAGTTTTCTCAGAACATTGGACTTGAAATAATAATCATCTTTGGACCCATTCTTGCCCAAATCAGTGATTTCAGTGGGCTTGGAGAGATGAAACTCTGCTTGAATGAATTTAATGGACTAGTTACATCCCAACTTGGGAATTCTACCAGTTTTATCACACTTGCTCTTGAAAATAATAATATTTTGGGTATTTTATTAGGCCACCTGAGGAACCTTGTTGTTTTGAATGTTTTCTATTTGCAAAAGAAGAACCTTTCCGAGGATGAATCCATTACTCTATAAAAAAATTGTGAAAATTTTTATGACTTGAAGCTATTCTTTGACATGCTCAATCTCAATGGAGATTAGAAATATTAGTAATTTACAAGTCATGCTAGACTTGAGTGGAAATGTTTCGTCTCGAAATATTCCTTCTTCACCTGGGAATTTATTGATGCTTGAGGTTCTCAGTATTTCCAATAACCAACTTAGTGGTCAAGCTCATGATGAGATTGGGGATCTTAGAATGTTGAATGAGTTGAACTTATCCAATAATTTTCTCCAAGGATAGCTGCCATTGAGTGCTTCCAAATGGTTTTGCATCTCTTTAATGGGAAATCCCAAACTCTACGGAAAACCATTTGATCGCTTCTCACAAGCTTCTCTGGAATTTTCAAGATATATAAGGAATCAACTCACAAAGGGAGCAGTTTCTAGCATCTCAGTTGCAATTGTATTAAGTTGTATTAAGTTTAATCCTTTTGGGTATCGTTATGTTCCTGGTTTTATTGAAAATTTATGTTATTGGGGCCAAAGTGGTGTCTTCCACTAGCTCAGTTTACCATGGTTATGAATTTGAATTGAACAATGAAGAATGTAGATGGAAATTTGATGACAATTGAAGCAACACACAAAACACAGATGTATATGGACATTTGAAGATAGTTGAAGCAACACACAAAACACAAGATGCTTATAACATAGGGTCATTTGAGAGCCATAATTTTCCCAAGAGAATATACATATGATAAAAGAACCAAAAGGAAGAAAGGAGTTTGCAGAGCGGAAATTATGTTGATGGAATATATCCTAAAAGAAATAGGCGATTTTATGATGGGCTTCTTCAATTGTAGTCCTGATAGAATATATCCTAAAAGAGGTAGACATTTTTATGATGGGCTTCATGACTTTTCTAAGTTGCAGTCAGTTTTATTTGATAATTATAACAACAAGCACTGTTTCCTTTGATGAGATGAGTGTAATATCATTCATTATGATGACTATGAGCACTGAACCATTTCAGATATCATTTTGTGTGGCACCAATTTCAACATTATAAGTTGATCATGGCATTATAAGTTGATTACCTACTATGTTTGTCAATTGTATATGTTTATCACCTAAAAACTATATATTATCACCTCAAAATTGATTGTATATGTTTATCACCTAAAACCAAGTTTTTTTGGGGAGAATAAATTACCTACTATATTTGTCAATTGTTTTAATTTTTTGGATAAGAAATTACCTACTATATTTGTCTCTTGGAGAAGAAGAAATTGCTGACTATATTTATCAATTTTATATGTTTATCACCTCAAAAAGAAGTTTTGTTTCTTGGAGAAGAAGAAAGTATTCTACTATAGTGCTCCTCACTTAACTTTTTCAGTTTCCTCTTTAGTTTCCTCCAAAATTTTCAAGTGGGTTTGCTGAGTTTCCTCTTTAGTTTCCTCCAACATTTTCAAGTGGGTTTTCAGTTTCCTCCATCATTTTCAAGTGGGTGTTCAGTTTCCTCTATAATTTTCTAGTTTCCTCTAGCATTTTCAAGTGGGTGTTCAGTTTCCTCCATCATTTTCCAGTTTCCGTGAGCATTTTCAAGTGGGAGAAACTTAATAGTTTTCAAGTACCTCTAGAACCAGTGGTACAAACTAGTACAATAAAAAAACAAACTACTCAAACTTGAAATTGTCTACATCACCTCCCAAGTTACATACCCCTCACTTGCTAGCTTGTTGGAATTGGTAACTGAAACCAGGTCGGTTACTATCTGAACATTGTTGGAATTGGTAACCGAGACCAGGTTGGTTACTAAAATTGTATTCTATCTCTGAACATTGTATTCTGGCTCCTCTTTGTGAACAATATTTATATTGTAACTGCATGTAAGTGCATGGGGTGATGCCAACTTATCTCAATTATAATTTAATTTTAAAAAAATTGTAAAAAAATTGAGTTTCAGGGGATTCTTCTCAAACGAAGGACATTTAAAAAAAAAATAGTTTTAGGGGATTCTTTTCAAAGTGAAGCTAAAGGAAATTTAAAAAAAATTGAGTTTTAGGGGATTCTTTTATTTTTAAAAGAAGTTGAAGGACATAACTATATTGGCAATTTCTATGGTGAAATTACAATTAGAGAAAAAAATTCAAAGATTCTTTTCAAATGAAGCTGAAGGAAATAATTATATTTCCAATTTCTATGGTGAAATTAAAATTAAAAAAAAATTAAAAAAAATAAAATTTTATTAAAGAAATTGAGTTTCAGGAGATTCTTTTCAAACGAAGCTAAAGGACATAACTATATTGGCAATTTCTATAGTGAAATTAAAATTAGAAAAAAACATTCCAAATTTTATTAAAAAAAATTGAGTTTGATGAGATTCTTTTCAAACGAAGCTGAAAGACATAACTATATTGGAAATTTCTATGTTGAAATTAAAAAAAAAAAAAAAATTTGAAAAAAAAATTGAGTTTGAGGGTATTGTTTTCAAACAAGGTGGAAGGACATGACTATATTGGTAACTTATATGGTGAAATTTGAAAACTAGGAAAGTTGTAAGTTTTATATATCATTCCAGCAAGAAACAATTAATAGGCTTGGATTGGAGTAAAAAACAAAACATATGGAAAGTAAATAGTTTAGATGTGTCTAATGGCAAGAAAATATTTTGGATGTATCAATGTCATATTGGGATTCTTTTCAAACGAAGCCGAACGACATAACTATATTGGAAACTTCTATGGAAACTTCTATGGTGAAATTTGAAAAAACAAGAAAGTTGTAAGTTGTATATAGCATTAGAGCAGGAAACAATTAACAGGTTTGGATGGGAGTAAAACTCTAATAAAACAGATGGAAAGAAAATATTTTATATGTTTCAAATGTAAATAAAATATTTTAGATCTTTCAATGCCAAGAATTTTATTTTTATTTGATGTCTAGATCCATCTTTGCAAACCTAGTCAATTTTACATGTGTGAAATGTGAAATAATGAAAGAAATGGATGTAGTTCTCATATAAACCTAGTCAAATTTACATTTATGAAATAACTAAGGAGTTGGATGTATTTTTCATATAAACCTAGTCAAATTTACATGTGTGAAATAGTGAAAGAGTAGGATACGTTTTTCATATTATTACATGGTCATGCTCATGCTTACTCAAGAAAAACGAGGTAACTACACTAATGATTAAGGTATGAATTAACAAATTATTTAATTATGGATGCAAATAACATGTATGAATTGAGAAGAAGATATCTGTTTATAGATGAAAATAACATGGTAATCTTTACCTTTCCAAGTTTCATTCAAATATTTTTTTTCAATCAAAACCATTGCTGTGGAATCACTCTTTTCATATTGTTGAAGCTTTTCGAGGTTTCCGGTTTGTTAGTCAAAAGGACACATATCAATTTAATAGCTCCTTTTCATATTATTGAAGCTTTTCATGGTTTGTTAGTGAGAAGGACATGTATCTATTGAATCGCTTCTTTTCATATTCTTGAAGCTTTTCCTGGTTTGTTATTCATAAGAACACATATCTACTGAAGACCTCATATTACTCTTTTTCCCGGGGGCTTTGGGAATTTCAAATAAGTCTTTCAAACATTTTAGGACCCACTTACCTAGAATTAAATTACAATAATTTTTTACAATTATGTTTAAATTAATTTTGTAACCATCCGAAAAATCAATGTCCAATTATCATAACTTTTGTTGTTTCTGTCATTAACTGTTTTGACTCAGCCATGGAATTATTTAATAATTTTGAATTATCTTGTCATAATGAATACATGCAATTATGATGCCCATGATCTTTTCTCCAAGTTCTCCAAACATTGAAGCATTGGACTTGTTCCATGGGAATTTTGTTTGAAGTTTTTTTCAAGAAATCAAATCCAAATTCCTTTTAAAGAACATGTAAGTTGTAATTTGGAAATCAAATATTTTCTTTTATGTTTGTTTCGTTCTATGGTAATATTAATTTATATTATATGTTGTAATGGTTTTGATGGCTTATGGTAATAATAATTTATATTATATGTTGTAATGGTTTTGATGGTTTTTGGGGGTATTATTTAAAAAATAATAATATGGTTGTGCACTTTATTTGCAAGAGAAAATGGGAAAATGAATAGATAGATAGATAGCATTTTTATAAATAGTGTGTTGGAAAAAATATATTTCATAAATCAAATTTATATTAGGAAAATAATGATTATTAAATTTTATTAGAAATATAAATATAAAATTACAAGTATAAATCTATCTTAATTCTACATTTGTAATGCATTGAGAGGGATCAAATCATTCAATTTGCAAGTTTTTATTAAAGTATAAAACTTCAGAAGATAATTGCACCTCAAGGGATTTGATTCTAGATACATCACAATTAAGATGTATTTACAAACACATATATGTGAACTTGAATCAATTATAGAGTCAAAGTTGTTGGGTCTACAATATGTGGCTTTTAGATACATGATTTTTGTGACATATGATATATTTCACATAGTATTGCATGTAATCCTTCCTTGTAAGACGTCTTTTGGCCAAGAGTGATAGATCTATTAAGATATGATTTTAGTGATATATTCTCCCTTGAAAGCTTGATAATATTGAGATGCTAAATTCAAATGTATATGTTTTTGAAATGATCACAATTTAATAATCCTATCTGCCTCTCTTTGCACCTTTTGGGGCAATCACTAATATATATATCAACAATAAAGATGCAAGGCCAACAAATTAAGTGGTTATGTCCACATGTTAGATTTTCTCAAAACTGTCTCCTAAAAATATTAGGAAAATTGAACTATAATAAAATATCATAGATGAAAAAAAATATTATGTTAAATTAGCATCCAAAAAGTAACATCATGAGAGAAAGAATAAGCTAAAATATCAACGAGAAATGCTAATTTAAGTGAAAAATAAAAGAAAACATAACAATAGAAAAATGTTTCTTTTAAAGAAAAAAAGCATAATGAGAGAAAAAAAAAAAACTAAAAGATTAGCAAAAAAATGTTAATTTCGATAAAAAGAAAAAAGAAAAAAAACCACAACAATAGAAAAATGTCTATTTTAAAAGAAAAAAGAAAGACTTTTTCCTAAAGGATGCAAACCCGAAAAGAAAAAAATTACCAAGGAAAAAATCTGCTAATAAGAATTATAGAAAATGCTAACATAGGTTGGTATTTGAAGAAAGAAGTTTGTACTTCAGGGAATTTGTTGGTCGCAACTAGTTGGTTTGAAGGAAAGTTATTTATGGTTATGAATTTCGGAGTTATTATTATTGATTTTATTAGCTGCTATAATATTAGTTCAGTTATAAATATGGAATTATATTGGGATGGTAAATATGAAGTGACTAAATTAGTCGAGGTATGTCCATAATAAGTAATATTTTATATATTTTAAGGATTAATTCTTGGTTAGTTTTCTCGATTGGCATAATGTAAACGGTATATATATGTTTGTTATTTTGATGATTTGAAACCTAAAGTTGAAAATAACATTTTCTCTATTCCTCGATTGGCATTATATATATATATAAATAAATAAATAATTAATGTTTGTTATTTTGATTATTTAAAATCTAAAGTTGAAAACAGTAGCATTACTCGTAAGGAAACATGTATCTAATTGTATTTATAAGTTTGTTATAGTCAAGCGAGCATTACACCATTACGGTTTGTATTTTTATCTATTTCATATTATTATGTCTATTTAATTAGATATTTTTTCTTCCTAATATGGTTTGACGGAAAGTTTTTTTGGGTGAAACCTAAGAGACCGCAGTTCAAATCTCATTGAGTATGTGGCTTGCTATGATCTTGGCTCAAGGAGTAGGCTCCTCCTTTCCGGAGGGGTCTCGGCTCTTGCTGAATCATAAGAATTGGTATATCTAACTTACATTTGGATATATCCTGATGTTATAAGGCGACTATGAGGATTGATCCTAGGTCTCCCCTAGATTACTCTAAAGAATTACCGATTCACCATGTATTAAAAAAAAAGTATACTTTTAACTACTTTAATTGATTCGAGATATAAAATTGTTTGGGGTAAATGTTTTATGATTTTCAAATTTTTGTTTTGAGAAATCGACTGTCTAACTAACCACTATTGTCATTCATATATATGAATCATTTTATCAAATACACAGAGTGTTTGATTTTGGAGTTCCTACTCGATATATATACATGATATATACATTTATTCCCATGCTATATACATGTTATTAATTTATTTTGTTAGTTTATAAGTATATACACATATGTATATAGAATAAATGTTTATATTACTATGCCTTCGCACTCTACTCTTGCAAAAGTGCATATGAAAATATTCTTTCAATCATGTTTAGTTTTTTCCTTATATAAAATATATTTTTCCTTATATAAAATATATTCTCTTTTATAATATCATTGAATAGTTAGAATAGTATATAGTAGGAGTTCAAGTGCCCCAAAAAGTGCATATTAAAATATTCTTCCATCCATGTTTAGTGTTTTCCTTATATAAAGCATATTCTCTTTTATACTATCGTCGGATTGTTAGAATAGTATATAGGAGGAGTTATAGTGCCCCCATGGTTATTGAAGTACTTTGAAGCCATGTAAGTACCTGCAAAAAAAACTAGTGACATGATATGCGTGTATCCGTACAAGGAAGTCTTGTTATCTTAGGAATACACTAGGATGGGGTTTGAAGTGCAAACTTTCCATAAAAAAAATGGGAATATATATATATGTGTTACAACCTTGTTGAGAAACCTATTTCAAGTTGAAAAACTTGCAAGTGAACATATCTTGAAGGATTTTGGTGCTAGACTCTATAGAAGACCTATAGCACACACAAACCTGGTCAAAAACATTGATGATGTGAATAGAATAAAAAATGGACCAACTTTAAAAGAGGGCTCACTTGATAAAGGTTATCAACCCACAAAGGAACTAAGTTCCAATGTTATAGTCGTTGGATCACATGGTAAGCCTTTAATGCATTGTATATTATAGTAAGGTGTTAGTAGGACTAGCCATAACAAATAAACATATGAAAACAAGTGAATGGAAAATTTATGAACTAATTAATTAACAATATGAGAATTATATCTCCTACTTGAAGGTGATATTCTCTACAATAGAGAAACCTATTACATGAAAAATGAACCAATATTATATATATATATATATATATATATATATATATATATATATATATAAATGAAATTGTGTAGTAGCGTAAGTTTGTAAATAAAGATCTTGAGAAAAAACCTGATGTAAATTAGATAATAAATATTTTATTGGTATTTTAATTAGTTGAAACAAGACTTAATTTGATATAGGTGGATTGGAATTAGGGCAAGGAAATTTTTAAGGGATAATATTCGCAGATGGGTTAATAGTCTATGTTTTTTCTCAAAAAAATATTCGTCAATTTTCATTTTTATAAAAATGAAATCGCTTAAATTTTATAGTATAAAATTATTTTACCTTAAAAATCGCCAATATTGTATATTTTATAATATAAAATAATTATAAATCTAAACATTTTTACAAAATTATCATCAAACAGTTTAAAATTTGGATACAAGGGAGTAGTAAAATTGGCCAAAATTGCTAAAGTTTAAGATAAACTTCCTTCCTTAAAATTTTCTCTTAATTAGAGGAAGGCAAGATATAAACAAAAACATTGATGTATATAATACATGATAATGTGTAAGTACCAACATAAAAATGACTTAAAAAACATAGGCATACAAGTAAAGTGTAGTACAAATCATCATGAACTCTAAAAGATTCTTTGTGAGCATATTCAATGGTTAATGCTAACATGAACATTTTATCAAAAAAAATATATACCAACAACACAACTAAGTGTGAATATGCCAAGTGCTATAATTTACGGTGATAAATAAAACACCATACCTATCATTAACATGTTTGGTTTGTTGGTAATATTTATGGATAAAAATGACTTAAGAAACACAAGCATACAAATAAAGTGCAGTACAAATCATCATGAACTCTAAAAGATTTTTTTGTGAGCATATTCAATGGTTAATGCTAACATGAACATTTTATCTAGAAAAATATATACCAACAACACAAATAAGTGTGAGTATGCTAAGTGCTATAATTTACGGTGGTAAATAAAACACAATACTTATCATTAACAAATTTGGTTTGTTGATAAGATTTATGGAAGAACTAATAGTATTCTTTTTAATAAATAAATTTAGGCATTTCGAGAAAAATAGAAATTACTCTTCTTGATAAATAAATTTAGGCATTTCTAGAAATTCCAAAATAAATATTTTGGTGGCCACTTCAATGTCAAAAAAATTGATTTCGTGGTAGTCGAAATGTTTTAAGTTCATATATTTGAATAACCTGGAAAATTTTAGCACAAAGATGGCCAATGAAGAAAAAGAAGTGTGGTAAAGTAGGTAAATGAGTACTACTAGTAAAATAATTCTTGTAAACACGAGTGTTGGTAAGCTGATAAAAAAACATCATAGTAAAGTGACGATTAAGAGAAATTGAATCCCATAAATAAAAATGACGGTTGGTAAGCTGATAAAAGAATATCACAGTAGGTTAAGAGAAATTGAGTTTCATATATAACAATGAAAGTTAAACATCTTGAGACTATCAAATTAAACCGATAGTAATAATGGAATTTTTTGTTTCCCTAACAGACGAAAAACATGAAAACACTTACAAATAGTGCAGAAAAGATTCATAAACTAGCAATTGCACCATATGTTGCAAAGGAAACGCTGTAAAGCTAACATAAGAAAGAGTAGTATAGAGGAAAAAATATAACGTTTCTAACTATCACATTCCACACTCTAAAAGGATCTATAATTTGTGCCATTTATAGGAGTTTGAGGTAGAGGATCACTTCATATTCAAGGGTTAGAAAACAAATAATGTTTTTTGTTTTACTATCTTTTCAAAGAAAATCATGTAAATGCTTTCTGTATAATTCACTGATAAATTCCAGCCTTCGCAAAAATGCTCAACTCCATTTCTAATTGATGAAAGCTTAAAGCATCACGTACAATTTATGATCCAAGTTAATATAATTATAATGACAATTTAATTTTAAGGTCATGCCTTAGTCTGATGTCAAACTGATGTAAGGGACCAGATGCCAATTTGATGTACAGGGTTTTAATTTCATGGAAACTTGATCACAAACTCTCTTTTGGACATGAACTACAGTATACAGTTGCCTTAAAAATTCACAGTAATTTTGCAATCAAAGGTAGGTCAAGTTTGTTGGTAAATTTTTTTATTGACATGTAAACAACACGAACTTTCTCAGGAAACCACAACCAGTCTCTTTTTAACTGACAAGAATTGGTCCATGCAAACTCCTGCCTTATAAACATTGAAGTTGGGAACATGCTTCTTACAAAGGGGTGAGGCTTCCCATGAAATATTTATACCGACAAGTAGATTTCTTTGTTGTTATATCTATGATTCTGTGCACACATTGTTTATTTCTAGCCCACACCCCTTACCGACAATTTGCCTTTCCTGGATAAGCTGTAGTTATGAAATCTTGGCCTTTCTTGTCAGTTATTGATAACCTTATTCAGAGCTATTCACTTGTTTCTCTTTCGACGGTGGTTGTCTATATATAATTGGTTGGTCATCTTAGACCACTTTGGACGTCACCAAAAATACAGTAGGTTTGTTATGCACTGGACCTACTTTTTTGCCAAATGTTACATTGGTTTAGAATATTAGTGCATAGTCATATATTAAAATGTCGACCAGTTTCTCATTGGCAAATATAAATCTATTTTTGATCACATGCCATTGATTCACAATTATTTATGGCACGTCAAATTTTCAAAGCAGTAACTGTGTATCTAATTTGAATATTTGGTAAAGCAATAACCGTTTGCAAATCTATTCTAATTAAACATTTTTGGTAAACAATTTTTTATGGTGCATTATTTTTTTTAACAAGAACAGAAGGGGAATAAGTTTGAACTTACAAATAAGCTTACAATCCCTAATTATACTCAAGACATAACTTTTCTTCTTGTGAGGCAGCTTGGCTATTTGTGCATATACAACTTCTGTTTCAGAAATTTCACCTTTTTTTTGTTATATCTTTTCTTTCTCTCCCACTCTCTCGAATTTTGAAAAGAGCCTTTAATTATTGTCACCGTATTCTTCAGAATCTTCTTTTAATGAGTTTATTTGCTCATCTTCTGAAGGGTCCCAGGTTCCCCATTCTTTTGTGACTTGGCCTATTTTGTTTTTCTGTTGTTGAATTTGATTAATTGACTTTGCCAAGGGATTTTCTGGGATTCGAAATCCAGACTTGCAGGGCCTCTTCGTCAAGCCTATTTCCCTGCTCTTTGTTTATTTCTGCATTTGAAAACTGGTATACATTCGCGTGACCAGAAGAAGAAAATGAGCCGGCAGCCATCAGAGAAGAAAATGAAGTCGAGGTATGAGAGAAGAAACCTCATTGAGTTCCCTCACGAACATCTGATATTCGTTAGGCTGTATAACTGATTAAAATAACAGAATTTAATCTTAGGTTTGAGATGGTTTGAATCGTCTAACATTCAAATCAAAGGTGCACAATGGTACACATACTCATTTAACAAAGTTGTTTTCAAATAAGAACGCTTTACAGCGTAATTAATAAAATTTATTTAATTTAATCTCATACATCAACTCACCATAAAATTAAGTACCCCTAGGTTATACCTCCACTAAGAGCCTAATCTTATTGTTAGTGTCATAAATTTTTCCACATGAAAGTGGTTTGTTAGGACTTATGACTAAATTTACAATAATTCTGACTCACATTTCTATAATGGCCTATGTTGTAAACATATTTAGGAAGAATAAACCCATGTATAATGCTGAAAGAGTTGAGTTGATTCAAAATGTTATAAATTTTGTCCAAGTAGTTGGTTTGATTTTGTCATATCACACTATAGAAAGATACCGCTGTACATGAAAAGAATCAGAGACCTGAGCATTTTTATAGGAGTTGCCTTGTCCAAATATTTACTGAACACATTCCTAACTGTGACTGCAATCATATGCGAGATGGGTTGTCTTATTCACTTTATATAATGCTTCATTAGCATATTCCATTAATACTAGCATTGCAGGGAGCACTTGGAAGAAGACAGAAGAATTTCAAAATAAATCAGACTTTTCCTCGAGTTAAATAGAATTGTTTTAAACAGCCAATAAGATAATTTGCTTGTACAAATAGACATGGCCTCTGCAAGTACCACTGAATGAACAAATGAATGAAAGGGTGAGTAGAATCAACTGCAAAAACTGGAAGATCTGTTTTCTTTTGCAAATAACAGATTAGACTTCCATCTACAACAAGAAAAAACTATTTCACTATGCCTGCTTAAACCTCCAAATTGGCAGAAACAGTTCCTTAAATATGACCACCTAAAGTCTGCCATCCTTGGACACCCATAAATAGTGAAATGTTGAATACTCAAAATTGAGACTTGTCCAGATCATCAAAGTAAAGGTGATTCATGGTTGCCTTTGCTGAAATTCTCTTTGCAGGATCGCACTGCAGCATTTTCTGCAAGCCATGACTAAGTTTGTCATTAAATTAATCCTTTTAAGGGCACTAAGAGTTTAATAATATGATGAATCTAATTGGTTTGACAGGTAAGAAAGAACATAGATTGAGAAGATCAAGACCAGTAGGTGATAGATTTGGAACTGCACGAGCAAAGTTCTCAGGTTTCCACTGAGGATACTCATGCCAGTCCCTTAGACGTTTTACTCCAGGCCATATTTCTTCAGTTGGTGTTCCAAGCAACCTTTCAACCACAAATGCAAATCAACTCAGTTCATTTTCTAATTGTGTAATTGAATTAGTTAGCACTAAAACAAGTTTTCCAAAAAACTTTATAGCCATACGTGAAGATATGAAGCAGCTGTTGTATTTCACAATCCCCAGGGAAAAGTGGTTGTCTTCTCACCATTTCAGCTACAAGTACCAGGAAAAAATATTAGATATGAATACTCCCACTTAGGGGAAAAACTGGAAATAATTATAAGAGTGAAGTCTTTCTGAATATTATATACCACACTCACCAAAAATACATCCAACAGACCAAATGTCCACAGGTGTGGAATAGTGGGTTGATCCCAACAATACCTCTGGAGCTCTATACCATAGGGTGACAACCTACAAATATACAGAAACTAAATCAGAATCTTAATCAGTGACCAAGAATTTAAGAGAACAAATGAGGTCATCTGCATACAATGACAAGGAATTTCAGAAAGATGAGGCCATCTTTATACAATGACAAAATTTTTTAGAAAAGTGAGGCCATCTTTATACAATGACAAAGAATTTCAAAAAAATGAGGCCATCTTTATAAAATAAATAATTTCAGAAAGAACCTCATGGGTGTAGCACTTTAAAGGCACGGTAAAAGCCCTCCCAAGTCCGAGATCTCCAACTTTAAGTAAACCTTTTCTTTTTTCCACCAATAGATTCTGTGGCTTTAAATCTCTGAAGATAATCAAATTCCATGGAAGATTATTACTGAAACAACCATGTACTATTTCTGTTTATCTGGTTTCTTAATTTGGATTCACACAACCTCATAGGGTTGAGTTGAGCTACCACAGAAGACGGAGTATAGGTAAAACTAATATAAATGTCCAATCAATCATTACCTGTGCAACACTCCATGGCTTTGATAATGAGCTACACCTTTCAATAGTTGATACATGAAACTCTGTACTCCAAAACCCGTATGCAGAAATCAGAGTCCTGCCCCTTTGGAAAAAATGGCCAATGCAATGGAATATGCAGAATGGAAGCACATAAAGATTCAGTGAAAGAAATACTTGATGAAAGCGCAAAAAATTTCAGTGAAAGAAATACCTGAATAACATTTGGCAGCAGAGGACCAGCATTGACACGGCGTCGAGAGTCGATGAATTTCTTCAGATCTGTATAGAGGTACTTGAAGACTAGGTAAAGCAGTGGTTTTCCCTTCTTCGTCACATGCTCCACACAAAGCAACCTGAAAATTCCAGCTTACCCCTTACTGAACAAAAATCCTAGAATTATTTTGGAGCTTAACCCTGAAATCACTTAGAACTTAGGAAGGGCATATTAGTGTTTAGATGAAATCTTGTTATTATACTGATGGTAGTTTTCGCGTCGATGGCATTCGAAAGCAAAGATCAAACACCAGCTACTTGTTGTAAGAAAACCTAGCAGGCACAGACTGTATTCCCCTTTCAGATTCTGCTATACAACTGGAAATCATACAAATACACATTTGAAATACTTCTGCTATACCACTGGAAATCATACAAATACACATTCGCTTTTAGGGGTTCTGGTTCACTGATGAGGTCAACAGTGTTAAGCCCCTCCACCAGAGTCTGCCTTTACCCATATCGCATGAGTTTCAAAAGGATCAGGCCTGAAGTAAGTTTGGCATAATTTTACAGAACATCTAGACCTTAGTCTAGGCACTTAACCCCAGCTCTCCTGTTAGGCATTTTTCAAAATAAAATAAAATATTAATGTAGATATTCAAGACAAGGACAGGGATAGCAGAAAAAGTGAAAAGCGCCATTTCCTTATTTCAAATTTTCGAATATGATCCAACAAAGTCTCATATACCCACTTAAAGGCACAGCTGGAAATTCAACCAAATACCAACCAGAAAATATCACAGAACATATAAGATATGGATCAGGTTTTCGCCATTGTGACCTAACAATCAAACATCTATTTGAAAGCATTCATGGCACAGAAACCAGAGAAAAATTGCTGCTCCTCTCAGCATTTCAGAAGCGGAAAAAAATAATATGAGTAATAATGATGACCCAACATATCATGGGCTATACATTCAAAAACAGAGATCTAAATGCCATGTTGAATATAATGAAAATAACTCAAACCCCAAAGATTAAAACTCTGATTCAAACTTGCTCCCCCACCAAAAAAATACCTACCGAACAACATATATGCTCTAAGACAGCATCTGCAGGAGGGAGATTTCCCTAAGAGCACTGGGTGGGACGCCTTCCTCGTCCATCTCAAGGTGAGTCTTCTTGAGAGCAACAAGTTGTCCAGTGATCTTGTCCCTGGCCTTGTACACCTTCCCATAGGTGCCCTCCCTGACCTTCTCAAGCTTCTCATACTTGTCCATGGCGGGCCGATTCAGTCAATTGTAGAGATTATTTATATTGTTATGCTCCCAGAGCCTTCCTGGGCTTCCTCTGTAATCAATCCACCCCACCAACGAGCCCACAATACGTGAAGATATGAAGTAGCTGTTGTATTTCACAATCCCCAGGGAAAAGTGGTTGTCTTCTCCATGGCAGGCCGATTCAGTCAATTGCAGAGATTATTTATATTGTTATGCTCCCAAAGCCTTCCTGGGCTTCCTCTGTAATCAATCCACCCCACCAACTTTATAACCATACGTGAAGATATGAAGCAGTTGTTGTATTTCACAATCCCCAGGGAAAAGTGGTTGTCTTCTCACCATTTCAGCTACAAGTACTAGGACAAAATATTAGATATGAATACTCCCACTTATGGGAAAAACTGGAAATAATTATAAGAGTGAAGTCTTTCTGAATATTATATACCACACTCACCAAAAATACATCCAACAGACCAAATGTCCACAGGTGTGGAATAGTGGGTTGACCCCAACAATACCTCTGGAGCTCTGTACCATAGGGTGACAACCTACAAATATACAGAAACTAATAAGAATCTTAATCGGTGACCAAGAATTTAAGAGAACAAATGAGGTCATCTGTATACAATGACAAGGAATTTCAGAAAGATGAGGCCATCTTTATACAATGACAAAAAATTTCAGAAAAGTGAGGCCATCTTTATACAATGACAAAGAATTTCAGAAAAATGAGGCCATCTTTATAAAATAAATAATTTTAGAAAGAACCTCATGGGTGTAGCACTTTAAAGGCACGGTAAAAGCCCTCCCAAGTCCGAGATCTCCAACTTTAAGTAAACCTTTGCTTTTGTCCACCAATAGATTCTGTGGCTTTAAATCCCTGAAGATAATCAAATTCCATGGAAGATCCTAAACAATCCCACTTAAAAGCACAGTTGGAAATTCAACCAAATACCAACCAGAAAGTATCACAGAACAGATAAGATATGGATCAGGTTTTCGCCATTGTGACCTAACAATCAAACATCTATTTGAAAGCATTCATGGCACAGAAACCAGAGAAAAATTGCTGCTCCTCTCAGCATTTCAGGAGCGGAAAAAAATAATATGAGTAATAATGATGACCCAACATATCATGGGCTATACATTCAAAAACAGAGATCTAAATGCCATGTTGAATATAATGAAAATAACTCAAACCCCAAAGATTAAAACTCTGATTCAAACTTGCTCCCCCAACAAAAAAATACCTACCGAACAACATATATGCTCTGAGACAGCATCTGCGGGAGGGAGATTTCCCTAAGAGAACTGGGTGGGACGCCTTCCTCGTCCATCTCAAGGCGAGTCTTCTTGAGAGCAACAAGCTGTCCAGTGATCTTGTCCCTGGCCTTGTACACCTTCCCATAGGTGCCCTACCCGACCTTCTCAAGCTTCTCATACTTGTCCATGGCGGGCCGATTCAGTCAATTGCAGAGATTATTTATATTGTTATGCTCCCAGAGCCTTCCTGGGCTTCCTCTGTAATCAATCCACCCCACCAACGAGCCCACAATACGCACCCTGCCCACCTCACTCACAAAAAACAATGGAATGAATCTGAATAAACTCAGTGGAACCGTTGCTGGAGATGTTTCTAACCCCATCTGATGGCCCAATCTCCATCCAACAGCTAACATTGTTTCAAATTTTGAACAAAATTGGGTCAGGCCTGTATTATTCATTATTACCAGAAGAAGAAAATGAGCCGGCAGCCATCGGAGAAGAAAATGAAGTCGAGGTATGAGAGAAGAAACCTCACTGAGTTCCCTCACAGACATCTGATATTCGTTAGGCTGTATAATTGATTAAAATAACATAATTTAATCTTAGGGTTGAGATGGTTTGAATCGTCTAACATTCAAATCAAAGGTGCATAATAGTACACGTACTCATTTAGCAAAGTTGTTTTCAAATAAGAACGATTTACATCGTAAGAATGCTTTACAGCGTAAATATAAAATTTACACATAAATGGGTAAATTAGGACTGAAAATATAGAATTACAAACAGGGAAATTACGATGGATCCTAAAGATGGTAAATAAATTTAAAATTGACATAGACCTAAGGAGGGAATGGTCCTCGAATCGGTATGAGATTATAAATTTCTATTGTTTATAGATTTAAAAGCTTCACTAATTGGTTTATGTTATAACATGTTCCATAAAAGAAAGTGTTAAGTTCCCCTGTAATAAAAATGACCAAGAAAGTTGGTTCAATGAATGATAATTAAGTAAATATTGAGCTAAGTTATTGTAGTAGGATAAATGGGTGGATGTTAATTGGATTCCTGAGAGTGGCCCAAACGGCGTTTGGTATATTGATTAAAAGATAAAAATTTAGGCTTGAAACAACAAAAATGTGAAAGGATATGGTAGAGTCGTGTAGCCTTGACCATGGAGGGAAATCTTATAACGTAGATTTTACTAGTCGATGTACTCATTTTTTCTTAATATTGATAAGATGTCCTAAATTGACGAGGTCATTTATATTAACCTAATGTGTGTTAAGACAATCGATATGCATTGGGAATGCAAGGAGAAGAGACCCCATGGCTATACACGGAAGGAAAGTGCATACAACCTTCATCACCAAACTGCAATATAGGGAAAACTAGAAGCTGAGGGGAGTGAATTAATGTAAGATAGTGGATGAAATGTAGAAGGAATGTTGCAAGTATGGAATGTAATGTTTCAGTGAAGTCTCGAATATTACAACTTCCTTTTTTTTTCTTTTTCTTTTTTTTGGTTTGTATTATCCGCTCTAATGTTACAATTTTTTTTTTTTTTTTTTTTGGGTATATTAACCGCATATCTTGGGCATAGTCATAATATTATTGTTGTTTTTCTACTTTTCCATGTGTCCCTAATCGTGGACACAAATATTAACATGGTGAAACATATTCGTGGTAGATCAAGTAGTAATATAAAAACCATGGGAATGGCATGAAAATGAGGATATCCTAAATTCTATATATAAATGACTAATGCATATTTATGTTTATGATCTTAGTATAACAACATAGAGTGCAGCATGACATGACGGGTCATTAGTTGTGACTCATAAGAAGAAGAAACGCCCTTTGATTATTATGACGGTTGTGTTAATGATATGAAAGGGAATTAGAAATCCCATGATTGAAATTGATGATAAAAACATTGGATGCGGTACATTCCCATTAGTATAACCACTAGGTAAATGTATGAAGGGACATATTTTTATTAATTGATATGCTATATTTATATTACCCTTGTAGGGTACACGCTGATGACTTTGGTTGGGTGCAAGTTGATAATCTTTTGTGGGGTGCTTGAATGAAATTAATAGCACCTCGTAAGTATGAATGGGAATATGCTAGAGATTTAGTGTGGTTTTGAGATAGAAGTTTTATTCTAGGAATGAGCCATTTCTCAAATAAAGTGTAATGAAAATACTTCAGCCCTAATGAGGCTATCTTGGAAATGCAAAATAAATGTGGGATGCATTTATTTCACGACATAAAAAATGATGAATTTGTGGAAACACGAAGGATGGGGTTTACTTCAACAAGTGGCGGGGGGAATATTTGATACCTTTGGTGCTTTCCTTTAAATGCACCATTATTTTTATATAATTATTATTATAATTTGAACATAATGGCTATGGATGTTGGGATTGAAATTCATGGATTATGTAATCAAATTTTATATTTTAAATAAATGTTTACTTTGGGGAAATAATGGAAACAACACGAGTAAATAGAGACGTCTTGCCATTTTAGAAAGTTGTTAAGTGTTCAAGTCTACATGGTGGACCTTTCCAAACCTTTCTCCTAAAAATCATATGAGAAATTAGTTCTAAGAAAATAATATAATTGCAGAGAAATATTATACAAAATGAATATCTAAAAAAAACAAAATTGGAGAGAAATATTATGCTAAAAACAACAGGAGATAATTGCTAAATTGAGTAAAAAGAAAAAGACAACATAACACGGGGAAAATGTATGATTTTAAGGAAAAAGGAAATATTTTGTTCTAATTAGAAATAAAAATTCTAAGTAATTAAAAGGGTGGAAACACTAAAAGCATGACTTTGATAGGGAAAATCTTGTAGGGAAGAATTATAAAAATAGAATTAAGGAATATAGTAGGGGTTGTTATTTGTGTAGCTCATTTGTTTTAAGGAACGCACTCTCTCCCAAAAATTTCCCAATTGATTGATTACGCTTAGATAATTGATGTTGATTATTGTTGTGAATTGTTGAGTTGCATTTATTGATGTTATTTATGGTTTGTAAATTATAAGTTATAATTGTTGATGTTATTCACTACTATAGTATCATTTTAGTTATAATTATGAAATTATACTATGATTGTAAATATGAAGTGAGTAAGTTAGTATAGATCTGTTTATGCATGAATAACTAATATCTTATATATTTTAATTGTTTAATTATTGTCTACTTCCCTCTCTCTCTCTCTCTTTCTCTCTCTCTCTCTCTCTCTCTCTCTCTCTCTCTCTATATATATATATATATATATATATATAATTTATTTTGAAGGTGTAAATAGTAACAATACTAGTAAGGAAACATGGAAGACATAATATTTCCATAATATTATTTTATTAACTAATTTTGTAGGTGACTCTTTTGAGTAACACTATTGAGGTGGAGAAATTATCTCTGATATTCATATTAATAAGACCCTTCCCTTTTCAATCATGATAAAGTATAGTCGAAGGATTTGTCCTCAATGGTGGTGGTGGAATCGAAAAACATGTGGTGAGGAGGCGACATATGAAGCAAGTTAGGCTTCCATTGACCCACTGAATTCTCCTTAATGGCTATGGGGATCATAATATTGAGGAGGTGGGAGTCCTTCCCACTGGCTGTGTCATTAAATCTCCATTTCGATCTGGGAAGGCTTTCAGTGTATTATTTTGGGTGATGAGGTGGGGGTTTATAAACAATTTCAGTTTCAAACTATGTTTGCCGAACATCGGTCATGGCCCTAGACAACAGAGGGAGTTGAGGTATGGATTAGCTACGATAAAGGCAAGGTCTCGACCTGGGGATGCCCCTGGGATCGTGGCATGCTGAGGGAAGTTGTGGAATTGTGGCTACGTTGCGGTATTTTTAAGTTTGTTTTTTGTGCATCCAAATTTTCCCATGAAGGTTGAATTGTGCTCTAGGATGCATCACTGGTTCCTCAGTCTGTGTTTTCAAGTTTCAAAGTGGGAGCTACTTCAAGTTAGTTCCATTAGTATTGGAAGGGAAGGTTTCGTGATGATTGCATCCTCCTTTGCTTTTGGATTAGTGGGTCGCGAAAATCTCATTGGGAGGGGTGAAATTCTAGCGAGATTGATTTAGGGTGGTGTGGAGGATCTCCAGAAGCATAAGTATCAAGCCTTCAGTCCTGGATCAGAAGGGTCTCATAATTTCTTATTTGATTTCCTGTTCACTGCTCATTTCTATTCAATTTGTTTTTCTCTGTCAAAAGGGAGGTTAAACTACATGACCCTTGGAAAGTGTTTCTCTGGTCGGTGTGGGTTTTTATTTTTGTTATTGGTCGTGCACAATTCCACTTGCCTTTCCTCAATTTCACGTCAGAGAGGTTGTTTGCACCAGGGGGGGGAGCTGCTCCTCGTCCATAAGCAAATCAACAATATAATGACAATAGCCACTCGTCCTCTAATGATGCCACCAGCCGAGATAGGAAGGAGGATGCGGTCATTTCTCCTTCCTGATCTTCGAGGAAAATTATAGATCTATTCACCCTGGATATGGTTGCAGAATAATGCATAATGTCCAACTGAATATTTCTATTATGAGGAACCAGTGCTACGAGAACCAAAACGAATTGGTGGCTTGCATCAATGATGTTGAGCATGTCCAGAATGACATCTTGGACAATTTCGAAAGCCTTCAGTGACAACACAAATGCACCAATGATCACCTTCACACTTTGGAGGCAAGTATAGAACACATTGACTTCCACATGCATGATCAAGCATCTCTCTTTGCTACCCCTTCTATTTGTCCAACCAATTCGTCGGCTTGAGACGATTTTTCTTATTATAGATGTGGTTTAATTTTGGTAAATGTATGGTATAGCCAATAGTCCAAGTGTAATTAAATTATGGTATTGGGTGTAACTGTTTTCCTCAAGGCCCTATGCTCTCTAAATTTGTCTCACATGAGAAGAAAGGGTCTTTGCAGATGAATTTTATACTTAGTTTCCTTTCGATAATATAATGTAAGTTTGTTGACAAAAAAAAAAATAATAGTCAAAGTTTTTGAAGTAAGTATAATATGACTATACATAAGATATAAATTTCGAACGAAGGTCAGAATACATGAATCATAATGATAACACTACATTATAAAGCAAAGAAACATAAAATCTCTGTGACAAGAACTATCATGGTGGTGTTATATGCTAGAAAAGAATAGTGAAAATGCTAGGTTATAATTATTAAACCCTAATATGGAGCCATTTTACCTTAAAATACAAAATTTTAGTTAATTAGTAAGGAATTGACTCCAATTATGCATCGGATACCTGTGTCAAAAAAAAGGGAAAGGATCATACTAAAACCTTGAAATGATTTTAACCTTTATAATGAATGTACTGAGACATGAAGGGTGAATGAAGGGAACCTGAAGCCAACCTAGTGATGAGAATTATAAAGAGCCATGGAGTGGGAACAAATTTTCTACATATTCATTCAGTCTTCTCCCAACATACTTACACCACAAGAAGGAAAGTGCATTAAGTTAATAAGTAACCTTAAGAACCAAAAAATCCAAAATTTCAAAGAGAAACCAGGGTAAGCATTAAATGTATCCTCATCAAATTATGATAAGGAATCAGAATAAAGTGTGAAACCACAACTGCAAGATTTGAGGCAAGGTGGTAAGAAGTAAGATTGATCATCGAGCATGGTCGAGCGGTGCTCTAGTCACAAAGTTACACGAGCAAAATGACCAAATGAGATGGGAAATTGGTTTTCTCTATTCTAATGTAATTCGCTCAAGTTACCACTATTGGATCGTTGAAGGGAAATAAAACACTCCGTAGAAGCACCAGATAATTTGCATGTGGAAGCCATGGGCTATCCATGTGCTATCGCTTAGTTGGACGATCGTTACAAGACCATGTGGAAAGTCCATGTGCCGTAGCGATCAAGATCAACTCATTTAGTCGCCTAGGTTTAAGTGTTAATGTGTAAGAAACCGAAGTTCTGAAATGATGCAATTATAATACCATGAAATGATATGCCAATATATTGTTCTAATATAGGTTAACGTTTTGCTCAAAATAATTAGGCAGAATACAATGGAATACCATGCTCCAGTCTTAAGTGGATGTTGCTAACATTATAGACCAATATTGATAATGATAATGTTATGGACCAAGTGAAAATTTACATAATGTGAACAATAGTAGACTAAGGTAAATATGATACTTAGAGTAGAAATTGAGATGTGCTATTCAAAATAATTAATGCTAAGAATATGGGTGTAATCTAAATGAAGAAAAGAGACGTGGGTGAAGTATTACTAGCAATTGCACCATATGTTGCAAAGGAAACGCCGTAAGGTTGTGGTATAGGAAAGAATAACATATAAGAAAAAAGAGGTAGTAGGAACTTTCTCGGCTCCAACTGATCCTTCAGAATAAGGGGTGGAGAATTATGTCTAGACCTCAAATCAAAAATATCAACAACTTATTTGTTATTAATTTCATGTAAGATGTGCTTTTTCATAATGGATGAGAAATTTTGGCCAAAGTAATCAGGACCTCTATATGACGAAATATGCATGTTTTTTTTTTCTTTTTTGCATGAAGGATGCACTTGGTTTTTATGACCAAGTTGGGCATACTTCACCCTTCCATGAAATTATTCACTTCTATCACATTCTCAATGTTGAATTCCTATGATACTACTCCTAGAACTCTGACTCTACTCTCCAACTAGAATTATTTAATGGAATAAAAACTTATCACTATGACATGTTGTACTTCATAAGAGATTACTAAGAAGCTTAAGTATGGTAAATCCGCCTTCACCTATCATTTGAACATAGAGCATAGAGTTATCTTAATCGTCAATTTTATGGATAAGAGACATTTGGGCCCTTTTAACCCTTGGTTAAGATTGATTTAGGCCATCTTAGTTCCCCCCTATAAAGACACTAAATTCCACATGAATACCATAGGTCGATACCATGGGATGTATTTATAGTTTATCATTATTTTATTTATTATTTTGATCTTTTATTGTATTTTGACCTAATTTAAATGTTCATTACATTATGTCAATCTTTTTAATTAATTTACTTTTATTTTTAATTTTGTATAATTTGACATAGTCAAAATGTTAAATATGACATTACAACCTTTCTATCATATTTGGTTGGAGAGCATAGTAGCACAAAAATGTAATATTTAAATATATAAATAGTTATTTTTCTTTTTTATATTGTTTTTTATCCATGAAATATAAATTAATTGGTTTGTGTGGAGTTTAATTTTATGATATAAATTTTATTATAAATAAAAATATTAAGCTTCTCCACCAAAAAAATTAATGTTTATGTATTTTACAACTTTTTTTTATTCATTGAATTAATTTTTTTTCTTTCTATCATAAAATGTTCTTATAATAATTTGATTTGATGTAAATTGAGAAAAATTGACCTGAACCCCACCCAAACATAATAAAGATTAATTACCTCTTTATCATTTTATCATGGAAACTCCTAATTTAAAAATAGGCCAAACATAATAAAATTCATTATCTATTTATCTTTTTATCATAAAAACTCTTAATTTAAAAATATCCCAAACATAATCAAGATTCACTATCTCTTTATCTTTTTATCAAGAAACTCCTAATTTAGAAATAGATTTTGTTACAATATCTTTTCATCTTTTTATCATGAAACTCTTAATTTATAAATATGCAAGTTATGGTTTATTATTATCACATACTTATTTTTTACTTTGAAAAAAAGCACACCTAAATCAGATAAAAAATATATGTTTTAAGTAATATATCTCATTAAATACACATACATTTCATGACATAGAAAATATATGCTCTAAGTGATATAGCTCATTAAATACACACAAGGTTTATAGTATCACATAAGATCATATTCAGCTTCCCACTTCAGACGCCGGCAACCCATCGAAGATTTTCAAATGCCAGACATTGGGAAGCTCTTTAGAAACGTCTACTTCTGTCCGGCAGTGGCAAGATTCTTACAACTAAATGTCTACAACTTCTTCAAAGACTTCAAATTTTCAAGCCTGGAAGCAGCATTCAGAGAGGATTTGGTGGATACGGATTGTTCTTGATAGATATGTAATGCTGATGGATAGGTAATTTGGAACGGAAAAGCAACTATCTTGCAACTACTTTGCAACTGTTGCCACTTTTTAGTGTTAATCAATGGCTATGCATAATCTAATCATCTAATATAGGATCTAATGGTACATATTAGGATAGAAAAGCAGTTAGGAAAGTTTTTTTCAAATAATAACACCTTACGACGTAAATATATTAATATACAAGTTTGGAATAGGAGAAAAAGATATGTCTTTTTGATAGTTTGAAGATTTCTATGATGTGAGTTTTGAAAAAATATTCTAAATTTCCATAATGTCTATTTTTAAATCTACGTTTCTCTATTATAATAAATATTGATAATAATGAGGAAACAAAATTAGAATTTCGGTCTAAACCTATGATAGATACAATGTGAGTAATAAGGATATCCATAGACAATTGTTGGTTCCAAAGTTTAGGAGGTAAGTGACCAAGAGAAAATAATATTTAAATCAATGAAAAAGTCATTAAGTAAATCTATTTAGAAAATTCAAATATGAACGTAAGAATATGCAATACCAATGGGTTAAACACCCTTGGCAAGTGGAACTTAACGATGTAAAGAAAAAAATTGTGAGTAGAAGGGTATGTTACATAAAACCAACTATAGAGTATATTGCACTGGGATAGGAGTAAGTGTCGAGTTTTTTTAATCTTATCACCTTGTACTTAGCATTGGTTACAAAACCAATATTTTTTGTAAAATGTTATTATTTTCTTAGGTAATAAAGAGATATTTGAAAAAAAAAATTATTTAAAATCTTCATCATTTTAGACAAAGTAATTGTTGTAGTGAATATTTAAGTTAATGGAATTCAATAAAATAAGATTAAAAGAAACTAAAAATTCAGGTCAATACTATGCACCTTTTCTATTCATATGATGTTTTGGTGAAAAGAAACTAGAATGTCATATCAATATTATGCACGAGGATGTTTTTAGTGAAGGTTGGTAACACGTTTTTAAATCAATTAGATGACTATATTCTTCTCAACATAATATCGGAGTTTAGAATGCTAAAGTAAGATGTGATTGAGGAATAGTTTAATGTACTAGATATATCTATTTCAAAAGAAACATGTTTCAAATATTAGTTGTCATCTAGGCAGATATGGGTGGCCACTAGCCTATCCCACTTGGACTCCCAACACTATTTCTTTTAGTTTCCTTAATTGTAGAATAGTTTAATATTTTTGGTAGTTTTCGGGTCATAAACATTCGAGGTTGTTTTGAGGCCCTAAACGATGTTTTTTCTGGAAAACAAGCAATCGCTTATCTAAGGGAAAAGGTTTGTAACCAAAATTTATTTTCCTTGGATAGATATTTCTAATGAGGTAGTATATGGATCAAACAAGATTGTATGCCAAAGAAGATTGTATGCCAAAGTTACGACCTGAGTAAGTGGATGTACCAACTAACCCCAACATGGCCCACAAACGTTTGGTGCTTCATATCGTAGGTTTTGGATTTTGGATGCCTAGTGTTTTCCATTATTTCTCAATAATAAAAATTCCTCTCGACCTCAATGTAACAAAATTTATAAGGCATGTAATTGTCACATCTCATCTCAGAGATAAGCTACCATTTCATGAGCCACTTTATTTCCATTTTTCATGTAAACAGTTTGAGTATTTGTATTAATGAATTCAAGTTCAATTTTAAGTGTACCTATGTATTTTTGTTTAAGTGTGTATTTCATTTCATTTCTGTATAAATCTGAATCAATGGTATCAGAGTGGTTTTCTCTTTCTCTATTTTTATATGGATGTCCCCAATGGAATCGGGGTATAAAGAGATAGGACTTGAACTGATTGAACCCTTTCAAGACCATCCTTACCAACACTAGTGGCCTCCCATGGCCAAATAAAAGAAATATGAGGGATTAGGATATCCTTTCAAAATATTTCTCAAATAAGCCCTCGAGCGACAAAGGAAAAATATGATGGAAAATTTTTCTCAGATCCTTCGGCGAATAATAGCGAGCAAGTCATCTTCATTTGGCATCCACCTCATAGGTTCCACTCCATTTAAGGTACAATTTAAATTTGAAATTCCTATATTTGAAGGCTATATAGATGTAGATGTTGTAGATAAATGGTTGAATCTTCTAGAGGGATATTCTTTTTTTCATGACTTTTGAACTCATCAAAGTCCCCCACATGTCAAGGAATAGTGGGAAACCTGTTATGAATAGAGGGACAAGAAGGAAACCTCATTTTTTTCAATTTCACACACTTGGAACTCTTTCTGAGATGCCATCAAGGAAAATTATTACCCTGTTGGGAGATTTGAAGATAGGTACATAAAATGGAGCACACTTTAATAGTGAAGAGACTAAAATGTGTCGAAGTTCACAAATATTTTTCATACCCTTCACACAAAGTTGGGTATCAAGGATTGTAGGCAGAATCTAGTACTCAAGCATTTTGATTTCCGACAGAAATAGATCAAGGACGATATGGATTTCTTAGACATCCCCTCGCTTGGTGCTAGATACCTATATGTTGTTAAGATAGAGAAAAAATTTAGATGGAACAAGCGAGACATTAGATTTGTGAATCTGAAGCAAGGGAAAGACACCCAAAAACTATTGAATAAAGGACAAAGCCAAGGAGGGGTGAGCTAAGACAACCCATGAAAGCCGTAAGAAAATAATAACACCAGGAAGACAAAGAAGGACAGAGGAAACTTTTGTGAGTTCCACAAGAGACCCACTCATAACAAAAGTGAGTGTCACACCAACCAGTCATTGATGGCCGAGTTGAAGGCTTCAAATTCAGATGCATGTTCCAACTCTGACTCAGAACCCAACAAGTGGAATTCCAAAGGGATTAATATTATCGATGTAGAGCCCAATGCCATCTTTGCCACTTCCAAGCTATACAAGAATGAACCCGAAGATATAGACGAAGGAGAGTGTCTATTCCACTCACAAATATGGGTGAAGGGGTCTCCACGGCATTTCATTAACGATAATGGAGCCAAAATAATCTCATATTAACATAGGTCATTAATCGGTCAGGCGTGCCGACCACACCACACTCGCAACCATACACCATTGGGTGGCTCCACCAAGGACAAGATATCCCCATGAGAAACTAGGGTCACCTTCCCTACAACATATAACCCTTTAAGGATGAGGTATTGTGTGTTTTTTCTCATGTTGAAGTTTCAGATGTTTTGTTAGGCCAACCATACTTTTCGGAGTGTCACATTGTATATGACTCTATGCCTCACACAGTTATTATTACTTTGCGAAATACATTATACATGATACTAGAGGTATCCTCACCTTTTTCCATCTCTTTGATCTCTGTAGGTCAATGTAGTAATATCATCTCCCAAAACAAGAAATTATTTTTCTTTCTCATTCTCTCTCAAAGTAAGGTAAAGATCATGCCCATTAATACATGGCCCCTCGAAAGGGCTCCTCTATGGAGGAAAAGCAGGTTTATAAGGTTGTGGAAGAATACGTGGACATATTCTCCTCAACCACAGGGGTACCTTTACACTATCAGGTCAAGCATTCCATCAATCTTAGTCTTGGAACACCTCTATCGAATGTGACGATATGTTGCCACTTGCATCTAGAAAATGAAGAAATCAAGTGGAAAATCCTAGCATTGATATAAATGGGTCACATCTGACCAAGTTCCTCGCCTTGTGGGAGTTTGATTGTACTTGTACAAAAGAAGAATGGTATTTGAAGGCTTTCCACTAATTATAAAGCACTAAAAATAAAATAAAATAGGAACACGTATCCAAATCCACATTAATGACCTTGAATTTCTCAATGGGGCTAAGTATCTCAGAAAAAATTGATTTAAATTATATCTATCATGAAGTTCCAATAAACCCACAGATGTATGGAAGACGACCTTCAAATCTAAGGAGGGAATTTTTGAGTTGTTGGTCATGCCTTTCGAGTTGAAAATTTCCCCTGCAAATTTTATGACATGGATTGATGACATCTTACATGTCTTCACTAACTTGTTTTTGGTGTATATATAGATGACATACTTATCTTCAACAAGAGTTTGGAAGAGAACTTGCAACATATTTGGCAGGTTCTTCAAAACCTGCGATGACGCAAACTATGTGCCAACTTGGAGAAATGCACCTTTGTCATGAGTCAGGTCCAATATATGGGTTATATCATTGATCATTAAGGTGTTTTTATTCATTTCACTAAGATCCAAGTCATTCAATATTGGCTTTCCCAGACCAGTCTAACAGAGCTTCGCAACATTTTTGTCCTTATCAATTTTTATCGAAGGTTTGTCTTTTGATTCCCTCATATCACTTGGCCTTTGAGTCAAGTTAAGAAGGTCAGAGGAAAAGTAATATTTTCCTAGTTTTATTCCCAGCATAAGGTATTTGTTGAGATGAAGCATAACCTTTTCTCTACACTAGTACTCACATTTCCAGACATAGAACAACAGTTTGAAATTGAGACTGGTGCCTACAACAATACTGTTCATGTAGCTCTCACCTAGAAATGGAATATAATGACATATCATAGCGGGAGACTTTCGGGCACAATACATAAATACCCAACCTATGTCAAAGATATGTATTCTATCATGCAGGATCGCCAACAATGGAAACATTACATTTCAGGGAAGGAGATGATCATCCACAGAGATTACCGAACTCTTCAGTTTATACAAACAAAAGGAAATTTGTATAATTATTTCCATTAGAATTTGTCTACATATCTACAACAATTCCATTTGAACATTAAATACAAGATGGGTAGTGCTATTACACAGCAATTTGTCACCGTCCCTACCATTCCCCATCCCGCACATTGGAGGGCTCATTCCGTGACCTGTGAGCAGAGACAAGACTTGAAAATACTTTCATTGCATCCCTCTGAAGATGAGCTTTCATTTCCCTGAAGACATCTCCCTGCAAAAAACAATAGCTCTTTTTCCATTGGTGCGGTTCCACAGTTCAGCCCTCGCGCCAAGGGGGTAAATCCTCCAAAGAGGGCGTGCCAATTGGCGCTCTGTCATAGAGCCGCACCTGCGCCAACCATATTAAGAGGTGTTTTTTAAAAATAAATGGCGGAATTTTCATCCTAACAAATTCCTGGACTGATATCTATCTTGAGTTGGGAGGTTTGGCTACGGATTTCCATAGAGAGGAAGTGGTTTGCCACCTCTCATGGAAGCTTCCTTGATGATAGGGCCAATCCCATAATTATAGGGATCTCAACTCCCCTTCCTCCATTTATAAAAGCTTTCTCATCTCCTTTGCGAGCTAGTTCCCAAGAGCTTTCATATCCTTATGCTGCAAGAGCCTTCTTGATTCCCTTAAGGCCAAATCCAAGCAAGGAGACTATTGTCAAGTATCCGGAGAGAGAGGCTTGTCCCATCCTTGACAGGATTTATCGAGACATGTTTTGCTGACGACCCGCCAGAGGAGAGTGCTGCGTCGAAGCTATGGTTGTATTCTTCTTTTGACTCATTAATGATAAGCGACTATTGGTTATGGTTCCACTCTTGTTCTTGATTATGTTCATGAGTTATGTCCTCTTCGATTGACATATAGTTGTATATACTGGATTTTATGCTTGCGTTTGTGTTGTTTCTTGCATGTGCAGGTGTCCGATCACGGAGATCGTGAGGATTGTGATCTGCCAGGGCAAAGGAACGAGAGCACCACCTCTTCTACAGACGATAGCGTTGGATTCCAGGTAAGCCTTCCTCGCAAGTCGGTTTATTTACAATTAGGAACCTGCACTGTAGCGTGTTTGATTGTTGCTAGACCCGATCTGGGCTAGTAGGGATCGCCTCTGTCCGCAGAGGGGATTTACCTCCTCAACAATTTGGCGACTCCACTGGGGACTCAGCTTGTTGTTTGATTTGTAAGCTATAGACGGAGCCTGAAGTGCAGCCAGATAGCCTTCGAAATGCTTTTGCTCTGCATTAGCGGAGTAGATCAACGCTGCTTCAGTCAATCTCCGGTTTAGTTTACGGACTGAACAACTTGGAGTGTTGTCTTCTCTTTTCGGTCAATTTCTTGGCCTTGCTTGCTTGGTCAGCTCTTTGGACTGGTTTTTCCTGTTTTTTTGGCTTTGTTTTAGCCTTGTCATCACTTGTCTGTGTCTGAGATTGCTTGTTTTTCATTTTCCCATAGTAAACTCGGCTGGCGCGCTTTTTAGTGTGACAGTCGCGCCCATTGGCGCAGGTTGCTTGTGTATCACCCGCGCCATTGCCTTTCTGGCACTAATTTCAAGCTCACAGTCGCGCCAATCCTGTGAGCTATTAGGGTTTGCTGTGTTTCATGCTTTCTGGGACTGACTTGTGATTTTGATCTTGTTTTTTCGGCTGTTTGAGTGCACTGGAGCCTAGTTTGACTGATTGTAACCTCCATCCTTTGGTTGTTTGCCTATTTCTTTCGATTTTGCATTCGAGCCCTAGGGCATCTAGGTGCTTTTGTGAGTCGAGCCTCCCTTGGGAGTTTTTGGTTTTCGTTCATTCAGTCGACTTTGGGATTGCTTCCTTGCATTCGTTTGACAGTTGTCTATCATTTTATTGCGCTTTTTGAGTGACTGATTTCGTTTTCATTTGAATTTCGCTTTGCTTCATTTTGGGCCTAGATTACACGGCTCATTAGTGTCTTTGGGACTTTTCTTGGTTTTGAGAGACTTTTGGTCGATTTGAGATCTGATTGTTTGTGCCATTGAGTGAAATCTGCTTGTTTTTGCTCTCTTATTATCATTTCTCGAATTGCTTCTCATTTGTTTTCGGTTTGTTTAGTGCATCTAGCTCTCAAACATTGAAAATAAAAAAAAATCTCTTTTGCTTTTGATTGATTAGTGCAAATTAAAATCTTTTCGGTGTTATTAGTAATTAGTGACTTTGAAAGAAAAGTTTTTAGTTTCATTAGCTGCATTAGAGATATCACTGATTGTCTTCCGATCATTTTGTTTGTGTAAAAAGCTCTTAACTCTTCTGTAGCTAGCTTTCATCGAACGAAATGATATACTGTGGCATGTAGTTTTGCATTTAGGAGATTTTTGAGACATCACATTCGTTAGGGCCTGTAAACTGAAACGTAATTGAAGATAAAATTTAAAATTTACTCAACTTACACTAAGGCAGCATTGAAATCTAACGAAACACATTTAGAGGTCTAGGCTAGAGACGTGTTCCGGCGTCTTAAAACCTATTAGCTGTCGTTCGCCTCTTGGCTTTAGATAGCACTAGTACGGACTTGTGCTCCCCGTACCGTCGCGTATATAAAGGGAGACCCCACTAGGTTTCAATCCTTTATCCATAGAAAGCCGAGTCTGCCGCCCTATACCCGTGATACACCGGACACAACATTCGGGGAGATTGCTTGCACGTACGGAAAGTCCTTGGTTGATTTCTCTTTCATTACTGGAACCAAGGTGTATATTGCAGTTCACGGTTATTTGGTACACCCTTTTGCCTAGTATTCCTGAGTAGTCATTTGATCTTTTCTGACTCCCTAAATTTGAAAAGATCACCAAGCGCTTGTCCTTTCACGCTTGTGTCAAATCTGAAAGAGATAGAGTCACCTTTTCGACCGTTTCTCGACTCTTAAAACATGAAACGGTGAAGTTTCTTATTTTTCAATGTGGTAAAAATTAATCACCCACGATCACATGCCTTGTTAGATTCTGCTTGTTGACCGTTTGATTGTGTGTCTTGACTCTTTTTCAGCCCGTGTGTGTGTGTTTGATCTTTTTCTCTTGTCGTTACTACCACAGTGGCGGAACCCTCGGTTTCGTCTACTGGTAGTCCTCATACGGACGATTCATCAGAGGTTTCCCAATCCTCTGCTGGACCACAACAACCCATTGTTTCCGAGTTTCCTGACGGGGGACCGGTTCTTGCTGAGCAACCCTTTGGGGGATCAGTTGAGTTCAATTGGCCCTTTTCTGACCCTTTGTTTGAATTGAGATTAGGAGCTGATTTCCTTTCTCTTACATCGGGTTCGCCTTTTATAGCTATTGTTTTTCCTCCTAGTCCTCACCGTCTATTACGAGATCTAGCGGCAGGCTCAAACATGAGTGATTCCAGCGAGGAAATCCCAACATCCGGTGAAGATTACCAGTTATTTCCTCAGAGATTATTTCCAGGAGACAACTCTGAACCAACTGTTATGTCAGCATCTAGTCCCTCTCTGCCAGCAGGGTATCGATCTTTGGGTCAGATCATTTCCGCCGCAGCCTCTATGGGAGTGTCAGCTCCTTCTCCGAGGCCGGCTGCTCCTTCACCAGGGGTGTCTCCTCAGACACCTGTCACTTCTGTACCCTCTCGGCCCACTGTCTGTGTGGCTGCCTCTGCACCCACTATCACGGCACCCTCCGCGAGGGCTATGCCGCCTCCCGAAGACGTTTATTTAGCGACTGCTATACCGGAGAACATCTCTCCGGAGGAGTATCGGTTGTCCCTACAACAGCCGAACCCCGAGGTTGGACCATCCTCCCAAGATCCCAACCGCTCTTATTTTTCGCACTATGCACAGGATGGTACACCCGTGTATGCTTTTCCAGATCAGTACGATGAGCATGGGGACATTTTACGTCTACCCGCTCCTGAGGCTCACCTCCATGCTCAAGTTTTACCTTATAACCACGCTTATAACCCGCAAGGGAAACCTTTCCAAGGCCAACCTTCAGGCCAACCTGGCTATCCTTATGACCCACAGGGGCAACCCGTGTAAGGCTATCCTGCGGGCCAGCAAGGGCCATCGTACGGTCCGCAAGGACAGTATTACAACCCTTCCGGTCAACCTGTGCAGCCTCAGCCGAGGTACCAACCGGGACCGGTCTATGGTCCTGGGGGGCAAATCTAGCCTTCTCAAACTATGCAACCGCAATATCCTGTTGTTTCCAACATTGCATATCAGCCGGGACCATCCTATGGTCCTGCTCCAGGTCAAACCGGTTACCAGCAACCACCTGGCTATATTCCTCCACCAGGCCAACCGGCTCATCCAATACAACCTGGTGTTCCACCTCCAGGCCAACCGGCCCATCCGGCACAACCTGGGGCTCCTTTACGGCCAGGTCAACCTGCGCAACCGGCGCAGCCTGTCTATCCGGGTCAACCTGTTCACTCAGGGCAGCCCGCTCATTCCATTAACCCTGCCCAGCAGCCGATTTATTCGATGCCGCAACCAAATCAACAGCTGCGCCCTAGTTATCAGGCTCCGCAAGGTTCCACCTATCAACAACCGACTCATCCTCAGGGCGGTTATTATCCTCATGGTCAATCTCAACCGAATTATAACCAGCCCCGAGGTTCTCAGTATTATCCTCATCAACCTGGGTCTACCTATACTCAACAGCCAAATCCAAATGCTGCTTACACTGGGCCGACACATAATCAGGGTCCGTACTCTGGTTATCAAGCCCCACACACTGGTTACCAGCAGCCAAATCAGTCTGGTTATATGACCTACGCCCCCTACAGTTAGAATCCTACGGGAAAGAACCCATGGGGGCAAGGATATTCCCAACCAGCATGGAGTACAGGTATCGGTCCTCATCCCGGGCCTGGCATGCCGGTCAATCTGCCATTGTCATTCCTGGGCACCTTGGAATTGCCGGATGTTTCAAAACTAACCAATGATCCGATTTTACACAATCCTTATTGGCCTCCGGTTCCTACCAAGATACCAGGTGATTGCCCCAAGTTTGAGGGTAAAGCTGGAGATGACCCCAAAGCACATGTGATGATGTATCATCTTTGGTGTTCGTCCAACTCTTGGGTCGATGATTCAATTCGTCTGCGCCTCTTCCAGCGCACTTTGACTGGAGCTGCTGCTAAGTGGTAGATCGAGTTATCCCGTGGCATCTTCCAAGATTTTAATTCCTTAGCCATGGCTTTTCTGACGCACTTTCAGTTACCGGTTCGCTATGAAGCCGGGACGCACCTCCTAACTTCTTTGAAGCAGTACAAAGCCACTCACATTTCTGATCACATTCATGAGTGGCGGCGTCATCGTAGGCTGATCAAGTTTCATATACCTGATCAGATACTAACTCACCAGTTCACCACCTCCTTCGTGAACAAAATCGCCCAAGATATTGTGATGGGAGCATGTGTGACGGAGGAACAAGCCATTGCGTGTGCCTAATATCTGGATCTTGTATATTCTCAGTCCGGCATGCTTTATGATATCTTTCCTGATGCTCCACGGTCCAGAACCTCTAAGGCTCCACCTACCCCTGCAGTGGATGGTGTCAATGGTTTTGTGTCTCAGAATTCGAAGAAATCTTTGAATGGGAAGCAGAAGTCTAATTCTTCCAACAATACTCCTGCTCATCCTGCCTTGTCCGATTCTGGAAAAACCGTGGAGGTTAACGCTGTTCAGGCCAATCCTACAGAGAAAACCTCCAAAGGGAAAAAGAAGGGAAAAGGTAAATCTAAATCCGACGCCCCAAATCCAGAATCCAAACCTCGCACTGAGGATGGTTCTTAGCGTAAACCGAAGCATCCCTGCCTCATTTGTGAAGGAGACCATTATACCAAAGATTTTCCATGACGATCTGAGGTTAGTCAACTTCGCAAAGGCTCTAAAGGGACTCCGGCAGTTCTTAAAGAACCATTCCCATCTCAGCAGACCCAGATGGTTGAACATCCTTCACCATCTGCACCATTTGAGTCCCAAGTTTTTATGATGAATGGTGTTGCACCTATCTCTATTGCCACACATTCAAAGGATTACAACGAATCGCGGCAGGCACCTGGGAAGGCAGTTGCGCATGGACCACCTTCCCGACCTATCTCCGGTTTGTTGGAAATTGAGAAGCCTACTCTTGAGCCTGTTGTGAAGCCACCTTCCAAAGGTGTTCTTTGAAGATCTTCTTACAATCCGAATGCCCGTGCCGCTCAGCACTACAGCATTGTTGAGGATTTGGCACAGGCGCCTTCTGCTATGTTTGCACTAGAAGTTCTTCAAAGTTGTCCTTCAAAACGGAAGGCTTTATTGTCTGCAATCGGTGGCATTGATCCCGCCGATTCGAGTCTTCTCACCTTCGACTTAGAGAATTTCACCCCTCGACTTCCACATCAGATCACTCTTGTTATTCAAGTCGAGATCAACGGCCTTAACATCCATAGGGCCGTTGTGGATGAAGGTGCCTCTACCTGCGTGATGTCCTCTGCTTGCTGGAAGGCCATTGGCTCTCCGGCCCTTTCGTCATCTCCCAATGCCCTAGAGGCATTTGATGGTCGGGAATCCAAACCCCTGGGTGTTCTCGAGAGTTTAGCGATTACTTTATAGGGGAAGACAGTCAATGTAGAAGTAGAAGTGGTTGACGCCAGACTCAACTACAATATACTTCTTGGCCGCAGCTGGACTCATGCCATGCTATGCGTGCCATCCACCGTTTTTCGACTTCTTAAGTTCCCTCACGAGGGCAAAATCGTTACGGTGGATCAATTGTCATTCTTCACCTCCACCTCCGAGAACAACGTCCCATACGTGGATCAGATCCCAAATCCCCCTGATACCGTAGGGCCCGGTCTCTTCAAAGACCCCGTCCTCATGGGTATTTTTCCCGCATCGCCACCGCACACCGCTCAAGTTAACATGATTTCCAGGTCTGATGACCCCTAGCTCATCCCTACGCCTGAGCAGGTGTTTGATTTTGGAGAATCAATGCCCTTGACTCCAGTAGAGATTAGCTACTGTGAAATTGTTGCCGCATCTGATCCTCCACCTCCTCAGCATGCTCCTTTGAGCATGGCTCTAGATGTCTCCTCCCAATCCCCCTGGCTTGGTCAGGCTGATTCCCCTGATCCTCTCAAAGAGACTTTTCCTTCCGATGAAGCCATCATTGAAACTATGTCTCTCGAGGAGCTTCCTTGGGGCAATGGACATCATCGTTCCTCTTTCATGCCTAGCTTGGGGGAAATTTCAGATTGTCTAGAGCGTTATGCATCTCAGGTTCCTACTCCTCCTCTTCAAACGCCCATCTTGACGCATGAGGTTCTTTCGGAGGGAAACCTGAGTAATATCACTCAAACCATCCCGATCAACATCTTCGTTAAACCGGGGATCGTTGAGAATATTCACGTGGGAGTGACTTGCTCTCCTGATGAGATTCAAGACTATACTGATCTTTTTAAAGAATTCAGAGATGTGTTCACCTGGTCTTATGAGCAAATGCCTGGGATCGATCCCAGTATTGTAGTGCATGAGATTCCAACCTACCCTGGTGTGAAACCCATGCACCAACGCTTAGGCCCCATGCATCCTCCTAAAGCCGCTACAATTAAGGCAGAAGTTGAAAAAATTCTAAACGCGGGCTTTATTTATCCCATCCCCCTCACAAAATGGGTTTCCAACATTTTCGTTGTCGATAAAAAGTGGGGTACTATTAGGGTCTGTGTTGATTATCGCGACATCAATCGTCCCTGTCCGAAGGATAACTATCCCACTCCGTTCATAGACCAGATCATCGACGAATGTGCCAGAAGTGAGATTTATTCCTTAATGGACGGTTTCTCGGGGTATAATCAGATCAATATTACACCTGAGGATCAACACAAGACTACTTTCATCTGTCCAAGGGGCACTTTCGCGTATAAAAATCTCCCGTTCGGCTTGAAGAACGCTGGAGCCACTTTTCAGCGTGCGATATCTTACACTTTCCATGATATTCGCCATATCGTTCAGCCTTATCTGGATGACTTGCCAGCTCATTCGGCTAGGCGAGAGGACCACCCTGAACACCTTCGACAAATTTTCCTTCACTGTAGACGCTACAATATTAGGCTTAATCCTCATAAATGCATCTTTTGCGTAGATTATGGCCATCTTTTGGGATTCATAGTCTCCAAAGATGAAATTCACCTTAACCCTTTAAAATTCGAGGCTATCATGAATCTCCCTTCACCCTCCTCATTATATCAGTTGCAGAGTCTGTAAGGAAAAGCGAACTTCCTTGGACGCTTTATCCCGAACTACGCGGAGGTGGCTAAAGGATTCACACGCCTATTAAAGCAGAACGTTCCCTTCCATTGGGACGAAATTTCTCAATAATCCTTTGAGAAGCTGAAGACGTTACTTGTTAATGCTCCTTTGCTTCATCCTTTTGATTATCACCGCGATTTCACTTTGTATCTCGCCACCGCGTTTAGCACAATAGCTATGGTTCTGGTGCAGGATGATGATGATGGTAATGAACATGTTGTTTACTATCTATCATGAAACCTTCTCGATACAGAAATGCGTTATGCTCACGTCGAGAAGTTGGCGTTAGCTGCAGTACACGCTGTGCAGCGTTTTCGCCACTACATCCTGTTGCGTACGATAACAGTGGTTTTGGATTGCAACCCTATGACATATATTCTTTCTCGAAAATTACTAGGGGGAAAATACTCCAAATGGATCGTTATCCTACAGGAGTTTGACTTAGAGTTTACTACTGCTAAGTCAACCAAATCACTTTTTTTCGCGGATCTTATATGCTCGCTCCCAACAGACTCCACTCCTTCACTCTCCGAGGATCATATCCCGGACGAAACTCTTTTCCTCATCAGTACTCGTGACCCTTGGTACGGTGACATAATCGTGTATCTTCAGACCTCCACATTTCAGTCTGAGTTGACTAAAGATGCCCGACGTTGAGTTCGGCATCAGTCTCAACCCTACCGCATCGTAGGAGATACCTTATACCATGTTGGAGTAGATTCGGTGCTTCGTCGGTGCCTAACCTTGGAAGAGGTTGAAAGGGTCCTAAATGACTGCCACAGTGGCGCCTGTGGTGGACATATGTCAGGATATGCTACTGCCCAGAAAATTCTGCGAGCAGGTTACTTCTGGCCGTCCATATTCAAAGACTGTATCGTTGCAGTCCGTAAATGTCACGCCTGCCAGGTGTTTCAGCACAAGATGCGTGCGCCGCCTCTCCCTTTTCATCCTGTTACTACCATCGGCCCTTTTTCAAAATGGGGCGTAGATTTTATGACGTGTAACCCTCATTCGGCCGGGGGGCATGCGTATATAATCATCGCTGTCGACTACTTCACCAAGTGGGCCGAAGCGATGCCTAGACTTGCTGCCGACGGTAAGATGGATGCTTAATTCATATTCAACCACATCATTGCACGTTTTGGGGTCCCTCAAGCCATCGTCACCGACCATGGTACTCATTTCCGAAATTATATGATGGTCGAGCTGACTTCAAGGTTGGGCTTACGTCACGATAGCTCAATGCCATATTACCCTTAGGCAAATGGCCAGGTTGAAGCAGTGAACAAGGTTTTGGTCACTATGCTTCAACGAACAGTTGGTATTCACAAATCCAATTGGCACCTCCAACTTTTCTCAGCTCTATGGGCATACCGGACGTCTGCAAAAAGTGCAACTGGATTCACACCATTTCAATTGGTGTATGGTCTGGAAGCAACTCTTCTGGTTGAATGCAAGTTTCCTTCTTTGAAATTAGCTGTGGAACTTCTACCCGATACTTCTGTTGAGGAAGAGCGTCTTTTATATCTGGAACGGTTAGATGAAACCCGCCGTTTAGCTGCTTTAGTCATTGAAGCACAAAAGAAGCGGGTCAAAGCTCACTTTGATCAATCATTTTCTCTGCGTTCCTTTATCGAAGGAGACCTTGTCCTCCTATACGATCAAGCGAATGATAAGCTTGGGGCTGGTAAGTTCCAACCTATGTGGCATGAGCGCTACATAGTAAAATGATTTTTGAAGAATGGGGCTTATGAGCTTATAGATTATGAAGGAGTTCCGCTGGCGCAGCCCAGAAATGGGTTGTACCTCAAAAAATACTACACTTGAAGTTATTTTTGGTGTGGTGTGTGTACATAGGTGTGTATATTCATTTGTGTGTATGTGTGGTGTGGTGTGTATGTAAACGTCTTTCTGCTGATCGGGTCTTCCTGATTGTGCAGATGTCCATTACTCCATTTGTCGGTTTCGCGGATGGTGCCTCCCGCAGTACCAGGAACCTATCTTCGGCAGCCTGGGTAATCTACGATCCTGCTGGTGAGTTAGTTAACCTGCAGGGTGTATGTCTAGGACGTACTACAAATAACATCATGGAATGTAGTGTTGTGTTAGAATTATTAACCGAGGCTATAAACCTCAGTATCCATGAATTACTTATGTATCTAGACTCGCAACTTGTAGTATCACAACTGAACGGACACTATTCAGTAGGAAACCCATCCATTTTGCGTCTATATCTACGTGTTCGTTTACTGGAAAGAAATTTTGACTATATTACATATCAACATATACCCAGGCATATGAATACGTTAACTGATGCAGTAGCTCATTTGGTTCTAGATAGACATTTGCGCAATTTGTAAATCATCATCACATGTAAAAGGAAAATCCATCCAGAAATAGATATGTATATATATAGATATCAAATGTTTGCATAGTGTGCACCGCATAAAATAAAAAATATACATGTTCATCTTAATACATCCGGAGACGACATGTCTCTCAAAAAATATGCATGATAAAAGCCCTAGGAGTCTAATCCGCATGGTGCTCATGATAACAAGTGACTGCACGCACTAAGCGTCTCAGAAGTCGGTGGAGGCGACTAGGGACACCCACCGTATGTCTCTGGTACGCCATCGGTACATCTGCCAGCCGGGCGTAGTCTGGGATCCCTCGGGCAATACCCTCAATATTCTAGATCAACTCCCCCCCCTCTGCACCCTCTGCCTGAGGATCAGGTGCGGGAAGAGTTCTCCACGCGATAGGAGACATACCGGCTGGTCTCTCTGGGCCCACGTCTACATGCATATAAAATGTGTCAGGAAGAACATGTATTACCAAAAAAAAATCATAAAATAAAAAAATAAAAAAGGAAGAGGTCATACCCAACTCTTCGTCCCAATCATATCCTTCCAGCAGTGGGAGAGCTGGGTCTCCAGTGAAATCAGTTCCTGCATAGGGCCAGTCTTCCACTACAATCAACTAACGCCGCAACCACCCAAAAAACTCCGGCCTCCAGGACATCTGTTGGCCTCCTCCAGCTCTGGGCATCAATGCCGCCCAGAGAGCCATTCTTGGCTCTCGAGGAATCGGCTCAGCTACTATGGCCCCTTGGCCTTGGAAGATTGGTAATCGCTCCAGAATTAATGATACCAGGATAGAACCATAGCCAAACTGTTTGAGTTTGGCCTGCTTACACTTCGTGAGCTGTCTCTTGATGTTTATTGTCACTGCTGTGGCCCAGTCGAATAATAGGGGACTCATACACTCTGAGGCCAGTAAGAGTTGGGCCTTTGTTGCCTCGTGCGGTGCCTACGATCCCGCGGCCTGCGTGATGGTATGAAGCACTACCCTGAGTGCTAGATCAGGAATAGTATGGATGTCCACCTTTCCACTTCCCGATCCCAGTCGTGCCCCTCAGCACACTCGTGCCATCACTTGCTCCATCTTCTCACCAGACGTTCTGCTCCCTGTCAATATGGGTACCAAACCTCTGCACAATAGTCCGGTTATAAAGTATACATCAGAAACCTCCAGTTCTAATACTTGGTCTCACAACTTGAACACTTGTTCATGTTCGTCCCATATGCTGATCAGGTACTGTAAGAGCTCAGGCTGAGCTCGTAAGCAGGGTGTCAGGAAGAAATTTTTAAGCCCACAGTTCTTAAGGGCATTCATGCAAGTTTCATTCTCCATGGCCTATTCATCCTCTTCCCCATGCTCCCTATCTTTCCACTCGATGACCATTTTGATCGGTTGTCTGCATTCACATGGTCAAACAACTTCAATTAGACCTCTGCTATCCTTAAAAATTCATGCAATTTATCCATTGTATGGGAATTTCAAACAGAAAATTGGATTGCGCCACTGGCCCGACTATTTTCCTAACAGTCGCGCCAGTTGAAGCGGGCCCTTTGGAAATAAAATGCCATTGGTGCGGGTCCGTGCTGGATACCCGCGCCAATGGGCGGAGCCCTAAAAATTCAAAAAATTCCTCACAGAAGTCTAACATGCATCAAAATTTATAAAAAATGGATTGAAATGGAGTACAAAGAAGCGCCTCTTACCTGGAACAAACGGGAATCTGAATGGTAACCCGGATCGGTCGCAATCGCCGTCAGAAGTTCGTGCACAAAATAGACCATTGCTACTCTTCAGTGAGGTAAATAGTGAAAAGTAATTTTATTTTTACCATTTGACATATTTATAGCTTTTTGAACTCAAAATAGGTTTTGAAAGTTATTTTGCTGAATGTATTTTGTCAAAAATGTGTTTTACACTTACTTTTTGTGCAGCGACAGGTTTTTTACACGACTTAAACGGTGAAACGAGTTGTATTTTATACTTTTTCGGACTCGGTAAATACACGAAAAAGTCACTTTGGAGTCATCTTTCAGCTCTTTTCTGACTCTTTAAACATGAAAATATTGCCGAGGCCCTTGTCGTTTCGATATCGTTAAAGTGGACAAGAATTGACATCTACCCAGTATATGTTTACCCCTTTTTCGGGCTGGGATGGATTATTTACAAAAAAGGAATACCCTAGCCTATCACGACTAGGAGGTTTTCTCAGATATTGTTTTCTACCTTTTCGGGTCCGAGGAACTATCTACGAAAAGGGACCGCTGGAGTTTAATTTTCCGTTGTCTTTTCAAACTCTCTAAATATGAAAAGACGTCGAGTTCTTCCTTTGTCAGACTCGTTAAACCCTGATGACATTGGATTCAGTCGAAATGACGTTCTTCGAGTTTCTCCTTCCTAGGGCTCATTAAATGTACTAGGATGGATTCGCCCGAAGGGCGGACTTATATTACAAGCATATGCTATCCCCTTCAAGCTTGTTATCAAAAATAATTGGGGTACTCGCCAGCAATGGTGGGGGAAAAATGGAACCAGCATCATTGTCGTGTTGGCAGTATGTCGCTCTTCAACATGGAACTTGTCTGCATTCGTGTCGGGTTGGGGACATATCATCTCGTTCTTCACTTGCCCCCGTGGGTTTGGATAATCCCTTTTTACCTCTCATCTGCTCGTTCCCTCGTTACCATGACCTCTGATCCGTTAATGTCAAATACTGCCAAATCCACTATTGTGCCGTTATATGTTCAAGAGAAGTTGACCTCTGCAAGTATCAACCTTCCTCTGATTCTCATATGATCCTGATTCACAACAAAAACATCATGTTCCTTTGTCTCATGTCGATGATGTGGGAAACATTATGGCCCACCTTCGATCAAGGTCACTTCCTGTCGACTTCAGCTCATTATTTAGGAAGCTGATCTAGAGACTCCCTTATGGTACCTTGGAGCCTGCATGCCTCAATGGTAGGTTCGTCGCATTGGACGTGAGGTTTTCATCATTGGCCTCCGATCGAGTAATGTTACGGGTGTTCGACGCCAGCTCATTGATTCACATGCCGTAGATTGTACCTATAGTACCTTGATGACCATTGTCATTATTGGTGGTCCCTCTCACGGCTGTTAACAACTTTCATCATTGGCTGGTAATCAGACGATGTTCTTGCATGTTCGACTTCAGCTCACATATTCGCATGCTTGAACTTGTACTTTGTTCGGGTCGAGATGGAGCGCAAGACCCTGGATTGCATCTGTTGTAATCCAGGCTGCGATTTTGTGAATTATTATATGACTCACTGATTGGATGGTTGCGACCATACTTGAGTCTATTTACTGATCCTCACTAGATGGTTGTGTCCATACCTTGGATCTAGATTATTGTATACTCTGTTATGGATGGCTGTGTCCATACCATGCATATATATCATGTATCTGAGACATCAGTTGTACTTCACTCCGCAGGTTTTCCGATGGCAGTGTTTTCAGTCGGCATGTTCTCGTAAAGCATTTCACCCCTCTCTCTCTCGGGCCTCATGCTTTAGGGGGCATACGACACGGTGTCACCCCGTCCCTACAATCCCCATCCCGCACATTGGAGGGCTCATTCCGTGACTTGTGGGCAGAGTTAAGGCTTGAAAATACTTTCATTGCATCCCTCTGAAGATGAGCTTTAATTTCCCTAAAGACATCTCCTTGCAAAAAACCCTAAAAATAGCTCTTTTTCCATTGGCGCGGTTCCATAGTTCAGCCCTCGCGCCAAGAGGGAAATCCTCGAAGGCGCTCGGTGGGCGCTCATCATGGCTCACACCCGTGCCAACCATATTAAGAGGTGTTTTTTAAAAATAAATGGTGGAAGTTTCGTCCTAACAAATTCCTGGACTGATATCTATCTTGAGTTGGGAGGTTTGGCTACGGATTTCCATAGAGAGGAAGTGGTTTTCCACCTCTCATGGAAGCTTCCTTGATGATAGGGCCAATCCCATAATTATAGGGATCCCAACCCCCCTTCCTCCATCTATAAAAGCTTGCTCATCTCCTTTGCAAGCTAGTTCCCAAGAGCTTTCACATCCTTATGCTGCAAGAGCCTTCTTGATTCCCTTAAGGCCAAATCCAAGCAAGGAGACTATTTTCAAGTATCCGGAGAGAGAGGCTTGTCCCATCCTTGACAAGCTTTATTGAGACATGTTTTGCTGACGACCCGCCAAAGGAGAATGTTGCGTCGAAGCTATGGTTGTATTCTTCTTTTGACTCATTAATGATAAGCGACTATTGGTTATGGTTCCACTCTTGTTCTTGATTATGTTCATGAGTTATGTCCTCTTCGACTGACATATAATTGTATATACTGGATTTTATGCTTGCGTTCGTATTGTTTCTTGCATGTGCAGGTGTCCGATCACGGAGATCGTGAGGATTGTGATCTACCAGGGTAAAGGAACGGGAGCACCACCTCTTCTACAAACAATAGTGTTGGATTCCAGGTAAGCCTTCATCGCAAGTTGGTTTATTTACAATTAGGGACCTGCACTGTAGCATGTTTGATTGTTGCTAGACCCGATCTGGGCTAGTAGGGATCGCCTTTGTCCGCAGAGGGGATTTACCTCCTCAACAAGCGCCATTCGTGTTGTATTTTTCCTCAGTCAGCCCCCAGTTGCAGCATTGACTACAAGTTCTAGAATTCCAACTCCAGGATGCATTATTATGCTACTTGGGCCACCTTTTCATTCCTTCAAGTGAGTGTTCCAATTCGATTAGGGAGGAACACTATAGTCGTGTCGTAAGACTCTTTGGTGTGGAGAAAAAATTGGTTGTTCTAAAAAAGTAATTTTATTGGCAAAAACTTCAACAGGATGTTAGAAAAGATATCATATACTGTCCTTCCCGTGTCATCTCCAATCCAAGCAACAAGAATCAAGGCCTATACACTCCTCTTCTTACTCCCAACCAACCCTTGGAATCCATCTGCATGGATACTTATTTTTTCTTCCTTCTACCAAGCATGGTAATGACTATGTATTTTTGCTCATGGGAAAATTTTATGGGATGGCTATTTGGTGGCTTGCACGAATGTTATCACAATAGAGGACACAATAAAAATATTCTTGGAATATGTGTGAGTACATATTTGGACTCCACACACCATTGTATCATATTGGGATAGTAGGTTCTTGAGCACATTCTGGTCAAGAGTGTAGTCAATATTGGAGACCAAACTCACCAAGTCGACTACATCCCATCCCTAGATTGATGACCATAAATAGGTCAAACCATCCATGAACATGGGATGAGAGCTTTCCCTATGTGAAACAAAATTATAATAGATCTCTCCACATACCAACTTGTCACGGTCCCTTTCAAGTGGGTCTGTGATTTCAAACATTATCTTTGATTGATGTTTTCATGCCCCATGTGACTACACAGGAAAAAATTTCACATGTACTAATCCAGGAGGATCTTGTTCAATGCATTTCAGTAGAGAAGTTTCATCAACTCCAAAAGTCCAAATTCTGGTTCAGTCTTCATATCGTCAGTTTCGCCAGTGAAAGGTCCTTCAGTGTTATGGTCATCATGTGTGATGAGAAGGTGTGAAATGGGTTCAAAATGACTTATGGTTAAATAACTTACAAATTTAATTTAAAACCCTAAGCATCTAAATTTTAAGTAAAATCTAGTCATAAACTCTAAGGAAAAATAGCTAGCACAAAAGACACATGCTAAAAATCTAAGACCTAACAAAATAGCCTAGGTCCTAAATATTAAATCTATGGTCAAAACCTGAGTGCGTTTAAACTAAAGTGAAAACCCACTTTCGAGCAATGTAATAAAACCTAAAAATCAAAAAAATAAAACACAACTAACCATGGCTATCAAAACCGTATCGAAGGCATAACCGTTGTCATGTGAATGGTGTATATTATACTGCGCAATCACAGATGACTGTGGCTTATAAACCCTGTTGGAACCACATACCTGTGATAAGGTTTTTAAACCGTGAGAGTTAACTATGACGGGGTTAACACTATTAATAACCGCAGAGATCTGTTCTGCCTATTCACATGGTTATTGTTACAACTTCCCACACGGTTACGCTAACTATCGGGCTAAAGCCCTATCCTAAGTTTATTTATGGGTTTTTAGAATTAAATTGCACTAAGGACTGAAGTTAATACCTTATCCATAGGTATTAGGTGTCACTATGAGATAGGACCGAGACCCAAGTCACCAAATCTACTGCAACAACCATGCTAAGTTTGGCTTCCAGGTATTCAAGGCCTAAACCTATTTAAATCAACCATTTTTCTTCAAGAAGGACATGGAATTTTTGAACTTCAATTTCAGCAGGATAGATCTAGTTTTTTTTCAGCATTGCTCGACCACTGGGAGTCGGAATTGAGCGCAGAGACAGGCGTCGGAAAGGCAAGAGAGAGTAATTTTTTTTTACAATATCCAGAAGTGCCTCTAAGCATAATCAATATGGTTTTTTTCTATGTAAATACTTCCTCTATTCAATCCTAATAAAGAAAACGTCCACTTGAAAGCGCACCCATTGATGTATTCCACCAGGGACGAACTCCATAATCAAATGTTTGCTTCTTCTTATCTCTATTTTATATTGTGTTTTAATCATTTATTTGCTGCTATTTTATGTCATCATTCACTTTAAAGTTCTCTTCAGTTAAAAATTAATCTTAAATGACAAACTAATCAAAATACCTCAGCACTAAATTGATCACATTCAGATCATATTTGGTATCAAAGATGGTTGTGCTTTGTATTTTGTTTTCCAGTGAATGTTAACTAGTTTGGGATTGCAACGTGGAAAAGGAGAGCTTGAGGAATTCGATACACAGATCGGAAAGCGGAAAGTCAATCACCAATCAACGATGACAGGGATTGAGAATGTTGAGACTCCTAAATCTACTGAATCAAAACCCATGGATGAGAATCAAATCCATCAGATGTTTCTAAACATGCAGCAGATGATGGTAGAATTGTATGAAGATAAAAAGATGAGAGATGTAGCCTCATCTTCGAAGGCATCAAAGAAGGACAAGGGTAAAGGCAAGGTAGATAAATCTCCTTCTCCTCCATCATTTCCATCATCTTCTTCTTCCTCTTCTACTTCTAGTTCTAAATCAGAAAAAGAAAATAAACCTAATATTCCACTTTTGAAACTTGAATTTAAGTTCAAATTACCTGTGTACGATGGTGAAATAAACCAAGAGAAACTATATAATTGGGTAAAAAAGTTAGATTTCTATTTTTGTATTCAAGATATTACTGATGATAAGACAAATATCCAATTAGCTACCCTTATGGTGGGAAAGTAAGACATGGATAGATTTAAAGCATAAAGGAAAAGTTATCACCTCATGGACTAAGTTTAAAGAAACAATTCTATCCGTTGGGTCACACACAGCAAGTTGCTATTGTTTGGCAGTGCTTGTGACAAGGTAACAGATAGAATGTTCAAGAGTTCACATAGGAATTTAGAAAGAAAGTGTTATAACTTGGTATTTATTTGGACACAAAAGAAACTTTGTTGAAGTATACTGGCAGTTTGAATTCATATTTGTAGCATACATTATTAATGTTCAATCCTAATGACTTTGATGAATTTTGCGTTCAAGTTATTCATGTCGAATTAGGTGGTAGACCTTTTAATTTTACACCAAAGACATCCAAGCAGTTGGAAACTGAAGAAAACAAAAATAAGGGCAAGTCAAACAAAAAGAAGACTGTCGCAGCTCAGAAGGAAGATTGAAGACCTACCTATACACATTGCTAAAGGATTGACCAAGATGAATCTAGGTGTTGGAAACTTCATCCGGAACTCAAGCCAAAGATGTTCCAAATGAAGAAGGGTGAAAAGAAGGATGAAGAAACAATCAAACAAGGCTTGGACTGGGGATCCAATTCCTGTGGTGAAGGAAAAATCACTGCTATAGTTACAATAGGTAAAACTTCTGAAGCTAGTACTTCTACTTCTTCAAACATAAAACAATTGAATGCAGATAGAAGAATCAAGTTATTTCATATAAGGGTAACTTCAAAACATAAAAATATAGATACATTGTTCAATACGGGATCACAAGCAAATTTGATTTTTGAATCATTGGTTAACAGATTGGGTTTGAAAACACATAATCATCCAAAACCATATCCTTTAGGCTAGTTAAAGAAACAAACTCAAATTCATGTTACGAAACAGTGTCGGTTAAAATTTGTAATCACATCTAGCTATATCGATGAAGTGCAGTTAGATGTGATACCACTAGACATATGTGAAATTGTTTTAGGAAGCCCTTATCTCTATGATCGTGGTGCACTATTTTATATGAAAGAGAATATGTATCATCTCAAGAAATATGGGATTAAATACATCGTTTGGGAACATAAAATAATAATTCACTTGAATTTAATTAATGCTAATCAAATGAAGCGCTTAATAATTTCAAGTAAGAGATACATACTCATGTTGGTAAAAGAGAAACATAAGGATCTTAATGATGCTTGTTCAGGTTGTGAATTTCAGAATGAAGGTAATTTGGTCAAAAAGGTAGATTGATTTCAACATCTAGTTAAAGAACCAAAACATCTACTTCATAAAAAGGAAATACAACATGAGATGTAGTTGATATCTATAGCCCCTCTTCCTAATATTGGAATATATCACAACTCAGTTATTATAGAGCACAAAGAAATAAAAAAAGAAATTCCAGGGATGGTTGGAAAAGAATTAATGTGACCCAGTTCATCTCGATGTGGTTCACCCATAATTTTGGTTCCCAAGAAAAATGGGACATGGGGAATGTGTGTCGATTTTAAAGTTTTTGATTCATTTAGGAAGAACAATTTCACAGCATTATTATATCATCAACAACCATTTGAAGTTAAAACAAATGCTAGTGGTTATGCAATGGAAATAGTGATTCACATAGATTATCAGCAGCTCCAATACCTTTAGCCACATACTAAGCTGCAATAATCTCGCTACTACAGTTGGATGGGATTTCTTCAGCAAATTCACTTAGTAATTAAGGACAAGAAAGTTGTAACAAGTAAATTAGTTGATATGATGTCTAGACTATCTTTGAATGTTTCAGTAATACTACAGAATATTTCATTGAAACATGAAATTTGTGTAGAACAGTATAGTATTGATGAAGGTTTCAAAGAAATATATGAATCACTAACTCATGGTGCTCAGATAGAATAAATCAATCATCTTATTCATGACAGGTTGTTATATCATTTTGGTAAGTTGTGCATACCCCAGAGAGAAAGAGTGCAGGTTATTTGGGAATTTCATCCTTCTTGGGTTGCAGGAAATTTTGGTGTAAGTAAGACTATGGCACAAAGTCAAAGGTATTGTTACTGGCCTCATATGTATGAAACAATTGTGAAGTACGTTAAGGGATGTGTAATGTGTTCGAAAAGTGAGCAAAGCAATCAAAATATTGGTTTGCACATGCCACTACCAGTACTTTTGCAACCATGGGGTAGCATGGATTTTGTTCAAGGATAGACAAAAATGGTGAACATGACCGAGATACATATTCTTCAAGGTAAATGAAGTAAACATCCTAAGTTGTGGGATGAATTTTTACCTTATGTGCATCAAACTTACAATAAAGCCTTACATTCTTCTGCGCCACGACAAGCATTGAGTCAAGTTAGGTACAAATTGTGCCATGATAAGCATCAAGTCGCTCATCATTTTAGTTCGGCGATCAGTTATGGTTGTATATCAACAAAGTCATGATGAAAGGAAAAGGTAAGAAACTGAAATCGATCATGTATGATCCTTTCAATATTATTGAGAAGATTGGAACTAATGAATTCCGATTAGAATTATCAACTTCATGCATATTTACTCAGTTTAAAATCTAAAGTTGTATGAACCTCCGATGATTGTTGATCCTAAGGATGATACATAGATTCCTTCTATTGACGACTTATCACCTGAGTACATGACAGGGTTGCAGGAAGATACCATCTTGGACAAAAGATTTCATATTTCCAGGCGAGGAGATGTAGAATATCTTTGAGTGGGACTCAATGGCATGAATCTGAGCAAGGAAAAATGGATAGAGATCGAAAAAGTGAGGGAGTTGTATCCTAACTTATTATCTGCTTAAAATCAAACTTTTGTGGTCCAAAATATTTCAAGTGGAGAGGATTGATCCAAGAGGATATTGTTCAATGAAGTTCAGTAGAGAAGTTCCATCAACTCCAGAAGTCCAAATTCCGGTTCAGTCATCATATCGCCAGTTTCGCCAGTGAAAGGTCCTTCAGTGTTATGGTCATCATGTGTGATGAGAAGGTGTAAAAGGGGTTCAAAATGAATTATGGTGAAATAACTTACAAATGTAATTTAAAACCCTAAGCACCTAAATCCTGTGTGAAATGTAGTCCTAAACCCTAAGGAAAACTCCCTAATGCAAAAGACACATGCTAAAAATCTAAGGCCTAAGGTTTAAAGACCTAACAAAATAGCCTAGATCCTGATATTAAATCTATGGTCAAAATCCTAGTGCATTTAAACTAAAGTGAAAACCCACTTTCAGGAAATTTAATAAAACCTAAAAATAAAAAAATAAAATACAGCTAACTGTGGCTATCAAAACCGCATCGAAGGCACAACCGCTATCATGTAAATATTGTATATTATACTTCATAGTCACAGATGACTGCAACTTATAAACCACGTCAGAACTGCATACATGTGATAAAGTTTTTAAACCATGAAAGTTAAGTGCAGTGGGGTTAACACTATTAATAACCGTAGATCTATTCTTCCTATTCACATGGTTGTTGTTACAACTTCCCATGCAGTTAGGCTAATCGTCGGGCTAAAGGCCTATCCTAAGTTTATTTATGGGTTTTTATAATTAAATTTCGCTAAGGATTGAAGTTAATACCTTATCCCTAGGTATTAGGTGTCACTATGAGATAGGACCGAGGCCCAAGACACCAAATATGATGCAACAACCATGCTAAGTTTGGCTTCAAGGAATTCAATGCCTGAACCTATTTAAATTAACCTTTTTTCTTCATGAAGGACATGGATGTTTTGAACTTGAGTTTCAGTGGGATAGAGGAAGTTTTGTTTTCAACATTTCTCGACCGTCGGGTGTCGGAATTGAGCATAGAGATAGGCGTCGGAAAGGAAAGAGAGATTAATTTCTGTTTATAGTATCCTGAAGTGCCTGCGAGCATAGTCTGTCTGTTGTTTTTTCTATGTAAATACTTCCTTGATTCAATCCTAATGAAGTGGACACCCACTTGAAAGCGGACCCAGAGATGTAGTCCACCAGGGACGAACTCTGTAATCAACTATTTTCTTCCTCTTCTCTATGTTTTATGTTGTGTTTTAATCATTTATTTGGTGATGGATTATGTATTCATTCACTTTAAAGTTCTCTTCAGTTAACAATCAATCTTAAATGACAAACTAATCAAACTACCTGAGCACTTAATCGATCGGATTCAGATCATGTACAATCCAAGGTCGATAAAGAAGCCATGTTTATTGAATGCATCCAACACATCCTCTAGGATTTTCATGACATATTGGATAAAGTCGATGCCAAGTAGATGGAATAACATGATCAACGTTGAGTGTGATATAGTTTTAGATAGGCGACAAACTTTTGTTGCATTTCTAGAAAGAACACCTTATGGGATCCCAATGGAGCTTTGACCACTTCGATACATTCCTTACGCCATCACCAAGGCTATGGGAGATAATTATTTCAAAAATAGGATTCCCCCATTCCTTTGATTTCACCCAATGTTCAATGTGGATGCACTTCGGTCATACTTTCCACCATTGTTGGACACATCAGACATTTTTGAATAGCTAACACCAAGATACCTCAACCCATACTGCATGGAACATGAAACAACTGATTGGATCATGGACACTAAAATGAATAAATCTCACCTACAAATAATCTAATTGTATCGGTTCTCAAATTTTTCCAACTCCTCAACCAGGGAAAGTGGCTCACTAGGGGCCAAGTTCAACAGAAGTTTCTCCATATCGTGGAGGCACTCAACACAATGGGTACCATTGCTTACTAAGGGGGGAGGACTGATCCAGGTGGACATTGGTGGCTACCAAAATATTTTACTAATACCCCCAACACTATTTCTTTCATTTTTCTTAATTGTAATACAATTTACTATTTTTAGTAGTTTTTCAGGTCGTAAGCTTATAAAGAGGTTTTGAGGCCATAAACGATGTATATTTGAAAAAAAAGAAAATCCATAGTCTAAATCAAAGGTTTGAAGAAATAATTTTTTTTTCCCTCGGATAGATATTTCTAACGAGGTATTGTACACATCCAACGAAGATCATATGCCAAATTTACGACCCCATGAAGTTTATATACCAACGAACCCAAAAGAGTCTCACAAAGTTTTGGCGCTTCATCAACAAGGGTTAGATTTTTGGATGTTTATGTTTTTCAATTGTTTCTCAATAATAAAAATCCTTTGAGCCTCATTGTAAAAAAATTTAGATGGCATGTAGCAGTTACATCTCTTCTGAGAGATAAGCTACCATCGTCTGTCCTAGCTTATTCTCATTTTGCATGTAAAATGTTTGAGTATTTTTTACTAATGAATCGAAGTTCAATTTTTACTGTAGCTTTTTGTTTCTATTTAAGTTTTTATTTCATTTTTTCATGCATATATATGGATGAATTTTGTGTTGGGAAATAATGAAAACATAATGTGAAATGGGAATTAGTATGTTAGTAATAACTAGTCAAACAAATGGAAAGTGGGAAACACATTTTCCTTCATAATATAAATGGTTTTAAATACTTGAATTTTTAAAATAATTATAAAATATAGGTAGTTATTCAATTTTAAGATAATATGTGACACTCGATACTAGAATATTTTGAGAACAAAATTGAAATTTTGACGTTTCCCATTTAACAAATAATTGTATTTAAAAAAATAAATGAAACAAATACAATTACATTAAAAATTAGTAACAGTTTAATTTTATGTTAAATCCACTTTAAAAACTAATTCATCCAATATACAACACATATTGTAAATAATTTTTATTTTAAACCAACACAGATCCATCTTAACCCCGTATCCATCAAGCACTGAGAGGGATCAAATGTCTTGAGATACAAACCTCTTTTAAAGTGAAAAAATATTTGATCCCTATCGACAATTGATATATACAAGGTTAAGATGGATCTAGGTTGGGTTTTATATACACATGTACCATATCTAAGTTTGATCCATATTTCCCTCTCTCTTGCCTCTCTCTCTCTCTCTCTCTCTCTCTCTCTCTCTCTCTCTCTCGACTCTCGCTCTAATCTCTCCTTTAGTCTCTCTCTCCATCTCACCCTTATCACCCTCTCCCTCTCAACCTTTCTCTTTTTATGTATTTTTTCTTCCCTCCATATCTCTCCCCCTCCATCTCTCCTTATCTATCTTATGTGCTCTCTCTTTTCCCCCCCCTCTCTCTCTCTCTCCCACTTCTCTCTCTCTCTCTCTCCCCCCCCCCCCATACAACTCTGTTACTATCTCCCTCCCTATCTCCTCTCTCTCCCCTTCTCTCCCACATCCATATCTCTATCTTCCTCTCTCTCTTATTCCTACCTCTCCCTCTCTCTCTTTCTCTCTCTCTCCTACCCTTCTCTCTCCCTTCCCTCCTCTCCTCTCTCACTCACTTTCTCTCTATCTCTCCCTCGTCACTCTCTCTCGCTCTCCACCCCTGTAACTATATGTATTTTTTCTCTTCTCTCTCTCTGTCTCTCTACCCTACAACTATGTGCCTATATCCCTCCCTATCTCCACGCTCTCCCCTTCTCTCTGACCTCCATCTCCCTCTCACTCTTCTCCCTTCCTCTCCCTCTCTCTCTCCTATATTTCTCTCTCTCTTCCCTCCTCTCTTCTCTCTCTCTCTCTCTCTCACTCACTCTATCTCAATATCTCCCTTGTCACTCCCTCTCGCTCCCCACCTCTGTATCTCTATGTATTTTTTCTCCTCTCTCTCTCTCTCTCCCCCTTCAAAATCAATTTCTCTCTTCCTCCCTCTCTCCTTCTCTCTCTCAAGTCCCGTCTCTCACTTTCTCTCCCACCTTCCTATGTCTCTTCCCTTAATATCTCTCTCTACCTTCCAACTATTTTTCTATCTCCCTCCTTCTCTCCCCTTCTCTCTCCCCCCCCCCCCCTCCTCTCTCTCTCTCTTTGTCTTTCCTCCTCTCCTTTATCCCTCTCTTTCTCCTCTCCTTCTCTTTTTCTTTCCTCCTCTACTCTCTCCCTCTCTTCATATCTCCCTTGTCATTCCTTCTTTATACCTTTAAATCTTTATGTATTTGTTATAAACTCCCTCTCTCTCTCCCTCTAACTCCATCTCTCTATCTCTCTCTATCCCTCCATGTCTCCACTCCCTCCCCTCCTCTCCCTCTTCATTCATTTCTCTCTCTCTCTTACACCTCCCTATCTCTCTCTCCCCCTCCCCATCATTCTCTCTCTCTCTCTCTCTCTCTCTCTCTCTCTCTCTCTCCAATGGAGAATTTTCACTCTATGTAATCAATGTTATATGTAATGTCTCAAATATTTTACATTTTATTTTTTTATTGTGAAATTAGTTATAGTTTTATAACATTTGGTATTGATAAGCCATGGTATTGTAGCAAAACCTATTCCAAGGTAATAATATCCATGGAAAATTGGGGGTGGATAGATATGGTTAAGAAACTTGTTATATTGTAAGTTTATTGTAATTATTGAGTTTTTATGTTCTTGTTACTTAAATTTAAATATGTTTATTGAATAATTATTATGTCGTGTGAAGGAAAGACTCTAACTTATACTCAAGTAAATAACATATCTACCATCAATTACTTCCCACCATAATATAACTAGGTCTTTGCATAAAAATTGGATAGGAATAAAATGTAAAAAATATAGTTACACTTGTTACTTCCCACCATTATTTATGTTTTATTCATCACTTATGTAGGAGTTAAGTTTTAAATGTGTAGACTTACTAGTGGTTCCCACCCACCAAAATTTATCCAAGTTCTTCTCCATGAGAAAAAAAAAATTATGCACTTGGCATCTCAATTTATTAGTTACTGCAAAAGAAATACTATAAGATGATTTGTATATCAGCCATTATTAATTTAGAGCATTGAGAATTATAATTATTTATGTTGTTTTTCCCTAAGCATAATTTCTAACCTGAGTTGAGGGGCTAAGATACCATGCAAAATAAATTACAATATAACAAATTTAATTTTAGTATTTTATTACTTTTAACATAGTATTATGGATTGAGCCAAGATTTAAATGTTTACACTACAACATCTCCACCATACTAGGAACTATATTACTTTTAACCTCTTATTATTATTTAATTGACATGGCATATAAATTTTATATGTTAAACATTTACGCCTACACATATATCCCTAGATTGTGTTGTAGAGAGCCTCTCCATGCAAAAAAAAATCGAACAAAAAAAATTACATTAACACCTAGGAAAATTTTACAATTTAATTTGATGTTAAATGCACTTTAGTAATTATTATATCCAATTGACAGCACATATCTTGATATATTAGAGCATCTCTTATATAGTTACATTATTCATAGAACATAACAACATATCTTCACACATGTTAAATGGGATTCTTTCCTTTTACTATTGCTATCATGATGAAATGAAAGGCACACAATTAGAATGTGACTCAAACTAACTATAGGTCTTCAAAAAATATTAGATTTTGTAATAAAAAAGGAAATATACATGGAAAATGTAGTAAAATTATATGAAAATAAAATCTCAAATAAATTAGATTGTTATTGAAAGTTATCATTAACTTGTTGGAATCATTGTGTTATTTTCTTATTCTAAATAATTTTATGTTTCATAGAAATTAAAAACTAGCAACAAATTTTGTTATATCTTTATTCTTTACATTATTTCTAATCATAGAGCCTTATTTATCTAATAAACATTATTATAAAGATATTTTAATTATTTATTTATTTATTAAGCATAAATGATTTGATGAGAAAAAAAGAGAAATAAAAAAACGGCACAAAAGCAATAGTCTAACTCTTCAATTTTTACTCTACTATTTATGTCAAAAACTTTCAATGTCTTGAATGGGAAATCCATGTAATTGGAAATATTTAAAATGCAGATATCAAGAACATTAATAATTTTTCCATGATAACAAATTTAATATTTACATAATCCCAAATATTAATAATGAGTAAATGAAAAACATGGCTCCATCCAAAATGTTGTCATGGAAATAGTTTCAAACAATTTGTAATTTTGGTGAGCCCTGGTATTGAATCAAGAGTGTTGCAACTTCCAGGGGCTGCCCTACTCTATTTTATCAACTTGGGGTTCATACAAACTTGGAGGTGATAGTCCTATATACACAGCAGATGCATTCTGTTCGTGTCATCCTACTATGCTTTATGAAAGGGTGCTATTTCTAAGGGTTCTTAGTGAATTATGTCACACTTCAATGAAACTAAACTAAATATCAGAAAGGAAGCTAAACTAAATTGCGGAAAATAAATGACAAGAATGAAACTAGTCTATTTTGCAGAAAATAAATGGTAGAAGGGGAACTAATTTAACTTGCTGAAAATAAATGGCAGAAATGAAACTAATTTAAATTGCATTTAACTCGGCCAATCAGCTAAACACACCCTTCTCTACCTATCATGCTCCTATCTATGCCGCTATTTATTACCTAATTCTAATTTAAAGAGGTGTTGCTCACAGGTTGGAGGAAAAGGGCTAAAGAGGCTAATGGAGGGCTAAAACACATGAAATGAGGCTTACGAGTGCATACGGAAGTGTTAAAGCCTTATAAAACTTATAATATGATGCACAAATGACTTCAAAGTGGAATAATATGAAATAGGTGACGGCAGATATGCGATGTCCCAATCCAAATATTGTAAAAGTAAAGGGATAGCGGATATGTAGTACGTGAGAAGGAGAGAAATTCAAAATGCGATGAGGTAAATCCTACGAAGTACAAAGTGCGCTGGGTGACGTGGCGGTGGGACCGATATCGCAATCACAATATCGCAACATTGGAGCGGTAAGTGTTGAAGGGAGAAGGGAAATGTTGCGAAGTGTGATGTGCGATGCGGAAAAGTTATCGCATTGGAGGAATGAGTAGTAAGTATTAAATTAAAGAGGTAAACAATGTGATTTACGATTTGTGAATTCACAATATCGCAATCAGCGAAAACAAGCAGTAAGTCTTGACTAAAAAGGGGAAAGGTGTGAAATGTGATTTGCGATGCGGCGGAGTTTGCGATATATGATATGCAATATCGCAATATCTTAATGGGAAGATAGGAGTGGTAAGTGTAATGGAGAAAGGGGAAAAGTTGTGGTTTGTGAAGTATGGTAGTGTGGAACTCGAGGAGGAAAGGAGGAGGTCGACCTTGGATAGTTTTTCAAGCATTTTGTGACTAAAGAGGGTAAGGAAATTGTGACCGATATAAACAAAGGAATGAGGCGGGCTGAAGGGTTTAAGTGTTTTTGGGAATAAAAGGTGGGTGTAGTAATTGGAATACGTAGAAAAATGAGGGAATGGAGGGAATAACAACGATGGAAAATGAAGCAAGGAAGCACCACAGAGCTCTGGGTTTTTTAAGAATAAGTTATGAAAAAAACTCTATTGATCTTATGCATGAGAAACCGGCAAATGCGTGAAAAATATTGTATAAAGGAAGATTGGAAAATGGTGATGCAACTCTACTTCTAATCTTAGAAAAAGTGAACAAAAACCAGATTTTGGGTCTGTGGGAAGGTTCGCCCTCCTCGAGCTCTATTGACAGAGATGAGAAGGGGGTCTTGATCCACAACTTTTCTTTGTTTTTCTCCTCTATTCTATCACTCACAAGCAAATGAAAACTATCGCAACACACTGAAAGAAAAAAATATTTAGCAATGAAACTATCAGAAATTAGCTAATTGTTCAAGAATAAAACTAAATAAATGGAAAAAATAAAACTATATAAATGACATAAAGGAAAGAATGAAAAAAAAGAGAAGCTAAGAAACATGGGTTGGGCCCTAACCCATAAGCCCAGCTCTCTGGAACTAGATCAATAAAATGGTATCTCTCTACTCATTTCATATGAAAGAAGAGTTTGTTATATCCATAAAAGTTTTAACAGAGCGTAATGGTTTTACAGCAAAAATTTGAATCCAATGGAATGGAATGGAAGTGGGATGGAATGGAAGTCGACCAGAATCAACTCACTGGCTAAATAACTAACTAACTAACTCCTTTCTAGCTCTAGATTTGTTCTATTTATTCTATAGGGAAGCTACCAACAGCTCCCTTGAAAATGGTGATTGAGTTCACTTTGACTCCAAGTAAACATAGATTGAGTACCTTTCGTCTTTTGTTGTGTGGTTTCCTCTTGCAATTCGATTTGATGGAGACTCCGAGTGAAGTATGGCTTGAGTGCACTTGGTCTTGAGTTGATTGGCTACCTCTAGAATTCGAATTGCTGGAGGGGCATCTCATGAGGATTCTTTGGCTTCCTTTGGAAGTTAAGGAGGGTGGACAATCCCCTTGAATCTCTCCAAGATTTATCCCTAATTTCTTGATTTTGTGCTCATTTATTCTCCAATCCTAATCTTCTAGTGGTAGAGAGCAAGTCGCTAAATCATGTCCTTCTCCAAATCTGTATAATCTGGCAAAAATTCTCATAATATTCTACAAAAATAACCAATATAAGGCACAAATATGCAATTACTTTTAAACCTTCCTAAGAAAATATTAAAGCATAAGAAAACATTATTAAGTATAAAAGGAGATATTTAATATATCCCTTTATATGCATAAGGAAGGTAGATGGGCCTAAGAAAGGTTATATGGGCTTTAATTTATGTCTAATTTAGAGGCCCGTCATCACCCCCCTATTGAAACTATTTCTCATCCTTTGAGAAACCTATTCATCCTCCCTGCATTATGGTCTTTCTTGCATTTTGGGTTAGTTCATTTTCTGTTTTATTGGCCCATGCACTGTTCTTCTGCTAATATTCTTGCTATTCTTGTTGCTACAATTCTTCTTGTAGGTTCTTCATGGAGGTCTTCATATGCCTTAAGTAAATCTGTTTTGCATGCCAAGAGGTGGTGGATCCACCTTTTATTTGATTTTTTTCTCTTTTCTTTGTAATTTTTTTTTCTTTCTTTTATTGCATGCAAAGTAAACTCATAGTTAATTTTTTTTTTTTTTTTTTTTTTTTTCTGTGATCTAAGTTCACCCTTGGTTACCCCTTTTCCCTCCTTGTCCTCTATTACAACGAGCTGCTTACTGCCCAATTTCTCAAGTCCTTTTTACTTTTTTCTTGTTCCTTTTCTTGGTGGAAAAAGTGAGGCTAGTCACTAGATAAGGCTGTGGTTGCTTTGCTACTGATTTTGGCTATATAAAAAAAATTTCCTTGTCATACTTTTTAATGTTTTATTTAGCTAAAATATATTTGAAGAAACGGTTAGATGATTGCATACCTGAGCCTTACCATTGATCTGTTTTTGCATGTGATATTGAAGCTGCTACTAATATGGTTGTTGAAGCTGTCTTTGGTAGTTCTGAAGCTACATTTGATAATCTTCTTCAGGTCCTTTTGGAGCTTCTGAGCATAGGAGGAGGAAGTCAAATTTTGACTACCTTTGACTAAAGTGCTGACCAAATTCTCTTTTTGTGCCAACTTGTTGTTTTCTTCTTGCAAAGGTTGGAGAGAATTTGCATTCATCAGAGAGAGATACATGTAGAAATGCACAATTTTTTTATTTTTTTTATTTTTTTGTTTTTTCTTTAAGGCCTTCTAGTTTCCTCCATGAGGTTTTGAGCTAGAAGGTATGCCTAGCCACCTCAAAGGACGTTTTCACATAGGATCATTTATTTATTTATTATTTATTTTTTCAACCCATTGACTACCTCATGGAGTTTTTAAATTAGTGAGCCAATCTCAGAGGCCTCAAAGAGGTTTTCATATGAGATTTTATTCTTTCCCTTTTTTTTTCACTTTCCTACTCTACTTGAAAAAAACAAAACCTTTTTGAAGTATAGGAATACTTCCAATGGAGCCATGTACACATCGAGATGAAACATAAAATCGTGTGCACACTTGGAATGCATGCTTTGACATGTACCTGAATATGAGAGATGAATTTCTTTGACTGGGATTGTATCAAGTGTTGTTGGAGAAGAGTGTGTTGCTAAAACATAATGGATGTTTGGAACCATATGTCAATATAGTTGTGATGCCCCTGTTTCACTTGTTGAGTTGGATCACCTTGGATTTCCTCTTCTATTATGAAATTCAAATATTCCTCTTTTTTTTATTGTTCTCTCGAACAATTGGAGGAAATGCTGGTAAACATGACGAAAATTTCTCAACATCTGATTTTGATGTCGACTCTGCATCAAGTGGAGCCCTTGATCTTTTGATATCCTCATTTGGATCTTCTTCTTCTTGATGTTTTCCTTCAATGACATTGAGAAAATCTCTTCTTTGCAATACCTTTCTTGAACTAAGATGCATACCATTTAGATCAAGAGGATATGTTTGGTAGTGTTGTACCTCAGCATTGTAAGTGGGTTGGGATACCTCATGGTGTGGGTTTGGAAATGGTGGTACGGGTAGTTTAGTGGGGGTGGATATATGAGATGGATGTGGTTGAGGTTTTTCTTGTGGTGGAGGTGGATGGTAGAGATAGCATGGAATTGGGTATGGAGGACATTGAGGGAAATATTGAGGATGTTGAGGATTTTACCAATAAGGTCCTTGTGAATCATGTTGCGAGGATTGGGTTTGAGGTTGAGATGGCCAACGTTGCCAAGGAGGGAGTGTGTCCTAATTAGTTTGAGCTTCATGTGAATAAGCTTGACATTGTGAAGTAGGTCCTTGCATCATATCAAGTTGACTAGGCTGACAAGGTCTCCTTGGAGCTACATAAAATAGCTTCTTTGGTGATCTCCTCACTCCATTGTCTTCTTGGTAAACTTATTTAAACCTGGCGAATGATGAACAACATTTAGTAGCATATGATTCTCCACGGATAATAAAAATATCTGCATCTTATTTTTTCTCATTTTGCATTCCTAACATTTCTACTTGTTCACTTAGATTGCTAAGAATTTATGTTTCAAAGTTATCAAGAAAATTTCCAAGTTCATCTTGCCTTACCAATGTTGGTGTTGATTTACTAATTCTTTCCCTTCCTCTTGATATGTGCTTGCATGTTTCACAAATTTCTTCAAATGACAATTGGTATACATCTCCGCTAGTCATGAGATTAAGGAGCTCGATCCACTCATCCCTAATTGTTCTAAGTAAGAGAGTTTTTAGTGTGTCAAATCCTAGATGATGCAATTTTTCCCTCTTAAAATTATACATGAACCTCTCTATTATATCCTCAAGGCTCTCATCTTCTTCTTGGTTCATTCTAAATATTTCTTCTCTAATATCACGATCTTTATATTTTTCTAGAAATATCTTTTGCAATCATTCCATGATCTTACTGAATTAGTACCTAGACTCATAAACCATTTAAGAGCTCTATGGTTCAATGTTGTAGGAAAAAATCTTATTTTTTTAGTGTGTGATATGTAGCCATAAGACCTACAAAGTATATCAAATTCAAAGATAAATGTTTCTGGATCCTCTGTCCTCATACCATGGAAGTTGGGAAGGAAATATGGAAAGATGTTCTTCATAGGTGCACTAATGTCCATATCTTGAATGGGAAACCCAATAAGATATTATTCATTGTCATCATATCCATCCATCTCCTCTTCCTTCAAAAGTGTATGGTGACGTGGTTATTACTGCACCATGTGGTCAAGTGGGGGGGTTGGTGTTGGACAAGTATTTTTTATTTTTATTTTTAAATATGCTGAGTATCGCTACTCCTATGAGGCACGAAATTATTATTTTTTTTTCATATTTTTCAATATTTCGGAAACAACATGAAAAAGGAAAGTAGAAAAGAATGCTAAAATAAAATCAAAGTATCTAGTAGACAACTCCCTGAAAAAAACGCCAAATAAGCGGTGAGCCCTGGTATTGCATCAAGAGTGTTGCAACTTCTAGGGGCTTCCCTACTTAACTTTATCCACCCAGGGTTCGTACAAACTTGGAGGTGACAGTGCTATATACACAGAAGATGCATTTTTTTCATGGCAACCTCTTCTGCTTTAATAAAGGGTGCTATTTCTAAGGGTTCTTAGTGAATTATATCACACATCAATGTAACTAAACTAAATTGCATAATGAAATGACAGAAAGGAAGCTAAACTAAATTGCTATAAATAAATGATAAGAATGAAAATAATTTATTTTGCAGAAAAGAAATGGCAGAAGGGGAACTAATTTAACTTGCTGAACATAAATGGAAGAAATGAAACTAATTTAAATTGCATTTAACTCGGCCAATCGAATAAACACACCATGCTATACCTATCATGCTCCTATCTATGCAGCTATTTATGACCTAGTTATAATTTGAAGAGGTGTTGCTCATATTTTGAAGGAAAAAGGGCTAAAGAGACTAATGGAGGGCTAAAACACATGAAACAAGGCTTAGGATTCCATAGAGTGGGGTTAAAGCCTTATAAACCTTATAATATGACGCAGATCGCTTCGGAGAGGAATATTGTGAAATATGCGATGGCAGAGATGCAATGGAGGCAAAGGTTGCAATATGCGATGTCACAATCACAATATCACAAAAGTAACGGGATAACAGAAATGTAGTTCAGGAGCGGGAGCGAAATGCGAAATGTGATGAGGTAAATCCTGTGAAGTGCGAAGTGCAACGGGTGACGTGGTGGTGGGACCAATATCGCAATCAAAATATTGCAATGTTAGAGTGGTATATGTTGAAGGGAGAAGGGTAATGTTGCAAAGTGCGATGTGTGATGCGGCGGAGTTATCGCATCGACGGAACGAGTTGTAAGTGTTAAATGAAAGAGGTAAATGGTGCGATTTTTTATTTGTGATTTCACAATATCGCAATCTTTGAAAACAAGTGATAAGTATTGACGAAAAAGGGGAAAGGTGTTAAATGTGATTCGCAATGTGGTGGAGTTTGCGATCTATGATATGCAATATCGCAATATCGCAATCATCAGATAGGAGCAGTGAGTGTAATGGAGAGAGGTGAAAAGTTGGGGTTTGTGAAGTACAGTAGTGGGGAACTCAAGGAGAAAAGTCAGAGGTTGACCTTGGATGGTTTTTCAAGTGTTTTCTGACTAAATATGGTAAGGCAACCATGACCGATAAAAACAAAGGAATGAGGTGGGCTAAAAGGTTTAAGTGCTTTTGGAAATAAAAGGTGGGTGGAGCAGTTGGAATATGCATAAAAAGGAGGGAATGGAGGGTGTAATAGCGATGGAAAATGAAGCGGGGAAGCACCATAGTGCTCTGGGTTTTTTAACAATAAGTTCTACAAACAACCCTACTAAAATTCCAATGTTTTCTTCACAAGCCCTCTTATCTTTGACAAAACTTGGACTTTCTACATTGCAGGAAAAATTTCTACAAGCCCACACATTATCTTCGATTTCTTGTGCATAGAGAAACATCAGCTTCATAGTGCTAGGCTTTATCTCCTTGAGATAAAACGCCATGGCAATAGAAAGAGCTTTCAAATAATAAACCATAGCTACTGCTTCTGGAGGTCGAATTTCTTTTGGCATGCTGAAATAAATTTTTTGAAACCTCCTATTAAACTCAGACATTGATTCATTGCTTTGCCTTCAGATAGAATATAATTCCAAAAGGTGCTCTTCATATGACTTACTCTCGCCCCAATATGTAAGAAATACATCTTGAATATCTTGCGAGGAATTAATTGAATTTGCTTCTAAACACTGAAACCATTGCTGAGCATCCTGCTTTAAAGAATGACAAAACATCCTTAAAGCTATGTCTTCATGAATAATTTGAAATATGTCCAGAAAGTATTCAAATTCCAAGATATGTAATTTAGCTTAAATGTCCTTCTCCTTCCCGGAGAAACTTGGCAAGGACTTGAATCCGTTTGAAGGATATTGATGGAGAATAACACGCAGCTTCAGGGGTTTAAATATTTCTCTGTTTTTGAACTGAAAAGCAGTCAATTTCTTATGAGGAAAAATATTATCATCCAAAGATGATGAATCATCACCTTTATGCCCAGACTGTGACTGATTATCTTCTGGGATTGTAATACAACAATCATCCCTCCTTTCATATTTAGGAGACACACTTGTGTCAAGATTTATAATACAAGCAGAAGAAAAATCATCTTTTTCCAATAATGAATTTACATTTGGGCCTTATAATCTTCTGAGAAAATAAAGAAGGAAACAATCCTTTTAATATAAAAGGGAAAATAGACCACTAAACTGACAGTAAAAAATAGAACCTCCTTTAAAAAATGGAAATTCTGATACATGTTTTTTCCATGATACTTGCTCATCTTCTTGCTAGAAAAATTCTTCATCTAATGAAACCTTCATCAGTGGAGTCGCCAGGTGAATAATAAACAACCAAACTTCAAATCTGAATCTTGTTCACCATCAAGAAGAAAGGATTATGAAACCTTCTGCTGAGGGGTATGTGACCTCACGTTTGGCTTTGTGAAAATGAGAATTCTGTAAAAAGTAAACACAGCCAAGTACTTCCTCCTCGCTGAACAATTAGAGGAAATAGAAAGAAAACCCAGGGAAATGAACTTCGCTTCTTCAATCCCCGGCAATGGTGCCAATTAATGTTGTACCTTAAGAAACAATTCCTTGGCTGTGAAAAGGAATCCATGCTTAAGGCATTCTTATCATTATGTCACAGAGATATGGATCCTTGTTTAATCACTTTCAGAGTTCAATCATTGAATCTTTAAAATAAAATGCTATAAATGTTCCACAATGCTATTATCTGCTGATATGGAATTAAATGTTCAGAAGAAGAATTAGAAGAAAAAGCCCAAAATGATATGTTGTTGTACAGAATCTATCACCTCAAACTTTAGAAGAATTAGAAGGAAAGAACAGTTAAAATGAAGGAGCGCCTATTAAGGGTTTTAACTCTTATTCACACACGTAAAAAGAGACCTGCTGCTTCGATACTTCATTTTATTCAAGGACTGAAAATACATTATGTAAACTAGAAGACGTATCAATATCAACAAATACTAGAAGCTTGCTTTTCCTTCATTAATCACTTGAAATCTGAGTCCAAAGATCATTGTCTGGAGGTCCAAAAACTGGAACCCCTTCTACTCTTCTCCCCCTTCTTTTATGTCTACCATCTAATGTAACTTCCTAACTGCTATGATCAGTTTTAAAACTGATTCTTGGAAGTCTTGGAATTATTTAAATTTACAAAATGCCTATTTTAATATTATATATATATATATATATATATATATAATATATAATATAAAACCAAAATAGGATCTTACTCTAGTGCAAGTGAAAAGAAAAAATGGTACACTTTGGGTCCCATTACACCCATATGTATTAACGACAAAGTAACCCATGGTTTTTGAAAACCAATAACTGCCTACGGGAGCACTGATGGTGGTTTCTTGAGAAAAGGCTAAGTGATGCCGTAATGCATCATAGCCATAGATTTCGTAAATATTGGTTTAGATCAAACCATTTGCGGGGGCACTATCTCTCATAAAATTCGTTTAATTTGTGGTGCCGCAAAACCAATGGATCTGAGCCGGATGATCCAAGTCGTTAGTCCAACTTGGATATTATATGTGGATTTCTGCTTTTGCAAACCACCACTGTCATCCGTCACATGGTCAAGAATAGCTGCATCGATCCTGTTCGATCAAAAAGTCTATCGAATAAACGTGCAGTACTCAGGTAGAACCTAGAGAAAATTTTGCAATATTTGCTCCACTAATTCGCTCAACCCCGATTGAATATTGAACTTTTCATTTTCTGCACGACGAACCTTCAAGGAATCTTTCAATTCTGTATAGCTCTGTGACTCTAGAAATGTAGCATACTTCAAAAGACAAACGAAGTCCACATTGCTGAGCCTAGTGTAATAAAGATCATAGTCTTTGGATAATGTCTGTAACTCTGACACAAGTGCACCAACCTGAGCATTTCTCTTTTGAGCTTTATTCACAAACCTCGATCCCTTCATAATTACAAGATCAGTACATAGTGGTGATATTCAATCAAACAAAGAACATTGTCCTTTGGCATAATAATACTTAATATGCCTTCCTATGTTGATGTGAACCAGATTAAACCAGACATCAGCTATATTTTAACACGCCTTCATCTTTAAGTGTCTCTCCTGTTTCACTGCCTAAAGCAATGGTTATACAAGAATATTAGATCTTCAACGATACATAAACATCATCAAAGGTCCACTACATAGCTGAGCAAAAATTACATGAAACATTTTTCCTTGATGTATCTTTTTGAGATGGGTTTCTTGATGCCAAGGAAAATAAAATACGATCGTTCAAACACATGCCATATGTCTCATTAACTCTCCTTCTCCATTCATATGGATCAATCATCTACCACACCTATTTTTCCAATATCACCCATCGCTCTCTTGTCCCCATAGAACCCAATTGTGGAAAACATAATTGACTCAAGGACTTTAAAATCGATTCTAATATCGTGAAAACGATGGGTTATCATGATTGTAGAACATTCTATCAGACAGCCCAAAATCGTCACAATGGACCTTGGTTCACAAATCATCCCCGATGTCGACAAAATTCATAATTTTAAAGAGAGGGCCCTCGGGAATCTTATTTGCAACTTGATCAGCAGCAGTAGTCTGACCCTTTAGTATATCAAGTTGATTATAAAGGTCTTCAGAATATTTCAATGCTTCTGGGGATAACGGCTCACTAACACCTTGTTCCTTATGGATCCGCAATCTCTTGTGTGGACAAAAATGTCAACCAAAAACCGAATTTCATTAGAATGAGTCAAATCCAATTTTCAAAGACGTTTCTGGAAAAACAGACATTTGAAGAATCATTGAAATATCATAAATAGATTTGGATTTCTGGGAAATTTCCTAGGGGAATTCAATTGGGCATATTCTGCAAAAAACCCACATCGCGGTTTTTTGAAATTTTCCTCTGTTTTCCCAAAATTTGAAAACGAAAATCGTGACCTGGGAGGGTTTGCGTTTTTGTGTAAGTAATTTTTCGCCCTTCAAACGTTTGCTTGGTATCTTGCACAATTTGACAGATGAAGTCACTGCCATTCATTCAATCCTGCAATTCATAAGCTCTTCTGAAATAATCCCTTTTCAGTTGACAAAGAATTCCACCAACGTGTTCAGATGCATTCTGGCATAAGTGCTACTCTAAGAACTGAAAGAAGACAAGTCTTGCCACATGAATTTGCGATGCCTGCGTGGAAAGAAAGAGTGAGATACTCCCGTAAGAGCGCATGAAACCCTCATTTTGTAGCCCGAGCAGGAACAAGGTTACACTTGTTTAGTAAAAAGAATGAGATGTTTTGTGTTTGCAATTTTCTTTCAAACATTTTTTTTTCCAATATATCTTCAACAAAAGATAGCATAAGTAGCCTTAGCAAATCAGTTCTACCAATCTTTGATTCTACTATTAAACCTTATTTAGAACATAAAGCCAATAGTCAATGACGATATTCAAAATTTAATTTAGCATCATTAGGACTAGAGATATCTAAAATGAAAGGGCGAGGGACAATCTCAACGCCTTTTGTAGTAGCTTCTTGAGCTAATGTTTTTCTTTGAATTGATCCAACAATAGGAATTTCATCTTAAACAATTGCTTATTAGCAACGCTACTATTTTATGATATGATTCTTTCAAAGCCTAAGCTTGCCATGTGAGCTATTATATAAAAAAAGCTCAAGCCATAAGACTCTACCAAACTCTTAATGTAAAAAGGTAATACCATCTCCACAACTTCAGGCCTTTGTAGCAGAAGTGCTATGTCAGCTAACAATTGTATCACATTCAACTGGACTATAGGGACGTCCTACTTCTCTCTTCCCCATTTTAATCTGCTCATACATTTAGCAATATATTTTGAGCTTGTGATTAACAGCTTGAACATGTTCCAGTTCATCTTAATAATTCGTCAACAACCTTGAATGACTAAGAAAATCTCTCGAGTTTGATTGGGAGATATTGTGCTACAACATCTGGCTCCAATTGGGGACAGTAATTTGGTAGCAAATTGCTGAGAACTTGTAGATCAGTAGCCTTTATTGGGCATGGAGTCAAGTCAAACTGAATTTTCTATCAATCCAAAATCTCTGAAAATTTCAAAACTTCTCTGAAAGCTCTTTCTTCTAGGATCTTTATTCTTAAACAGAAAATTCTAAACTAGAAAAACTGCAACTGGGAATGCTCAACTCCTGAGCTTATTTATGTACAACTCCTATATATATATAAGCATGGTTGAACTTAATCAAGTGAAGTCAACCTTCCAATGGAACCAATCCAGCATTTGCTTGTTAGATTTAATACCTTCGTACTGCTGAAATTTAAAAATGAAAAGAGGAATGTACCATGAAAATTTTCATATACAAAATTTTGTACATACCCTTGCATAAAAGCTTGTTGTTGACCAAAGAAATTTGCCATATATTCAGCAACTGGATCATAGAACTCATGAAATAAAGTTTTGGCCACCTTCTTTTCTTGAGCATTTTGCTGATATAGACTTCTTTGAACATTGTGGTTTCCTTCATTGTTTGACTTTTCAATTAGGAACTATGTGTTAGGAACTTGGCGGCCATTTTCTGTAGGCAGGCATTCAGGCTGAAAATAAAAATCCAAGGTCTGCTCATCATAATGCTGATGCTCTTCATATAACATCAATTCTTGACAAAAAATTTCCTCTTCTTGCAAACATGTCTGAGAAACTGCACTATTTTCCTCGCTACTCGCAAAATTATTGCAATGATTGTTGGTACTATTTTATTGCTATCTTTTTCTTTTAAAATTCCATCATTTATCCACCATTTTCTTCCATAAAATCCCTTATAGTCTATTGAAATTGATTAATGTAGCATTATAATTTTTATTTTACATTAAATTTAATTTACAGCATTTTTATGTTAAAAATTGAAAATTTTCAAGAAAATTACAGGATGTGATAACTTCCTGTAATGGGTTTATGTTATGACATGTGGCATAGCAGGAAAATCGAAACAGAAGATAAGGACGTGATCTAGGATGTACACACATGGTGGAAAATCTATCCAAGATCGAATTTGAAGCTCCTGAGTATCTAGTCAATGCTGGTCAAACCCAGCCTATCTAGCAGAAAAATCAGAAGTCATAATGAATGTACTTGATATTTTGCTTAAGATTAGGAACTCTAAACTGATTCGATTTGTTTTGGGATCAGTTAGGATTAAGGGGGAACGAAAATAGCCTCTTTGGTTGTAATTTTTAATAAATAGGAGGATGAAAGCATGTAATGAACTAAGGATGCTAGTGATAACATTGAAGGAAGAAGCAGACTAAAGACTGTCCGCGTGTTTCAAAACTCTGTTTTTAATGCAATTCATTTCCAGAACTTAATCAGAGACAGAATTTCATCTTTTATGGTGTTTTTGAGTTAGTGTTATTATCATTTGAAGTCTTACAAGTGTGCCTTCAAAGCGTGGAAGGGCCCCCATGCGAAGTTGGTACACTTTCTTTCCATTTATATAAGATTTAGTATTCAGATCTGATTAGCATTTTATTTCATTTTCGTGCTTTTGAGTTTATCAATTTAATTTAGAAATTCAATATTGTTATTTTATGATTCATTGTAATAATTTGAGAATTCAATTGCAAAATTAATGAACAAATCCTTCTAAGAGGTTTAATTGAGTATTGAATCTCAGATCATTTCTGTGATCTCTGTTTTTATAAATTTGATTTTTAGTATGCTTAGTGTGTTACTTTGAAAGAGTTTTTGTGAATTATAGCCTTGTAAGAGGATTAAAAACTTAGACTAGTAGCACTCTGTTTTTAGAATAGTAGATTAGATTAGGTAATATTAGTGTTTAGAGTGTGAAAGGGACCACATTTCAATCTCTTTTAAAAGAGTGCTGGAGCCTGTCATGATAAGCATTTATCTAGACAGATAGAACAGATCCTTTTAGGTCTATAAATATTAGACAAGTTCCTCTAATATTAACTACCTTGGTCGACAATAAATTGAGTCTAATCTAGAACCCTAGATTGGTCTTTACATTTTGGCGCCGTTGTCGGGGAGGCACAACTAGAGGATTTCTAAAATAAACAAATAAATAAATAAAAACAAACAAAAACATAGATTTAATTTTAATTCATCAATTTGGAAGTCATGCTTACTTATGTCTAGACCTAGAGATGATAAAGGTAGATTCATAAAAACCCCCCATCCACGAACTAATCCACCACTAGGAGCAGACCCTTTAGAAATAATTGAACACACAACTCCAGCTGGGAAAGTCACTGTACAAGAATTAGAGGATAAAAAAAAATTAAGGCAAATACTTACACTCATAGAGACAGAAATTTTATTGGCATACGAAGCAAAGAATAAACATCTCCCTGAATCCCCTATAACAAGAGAAATTAGTAAAACAATTCAACAATCTCTCCTTGAACCTACCGATTTTGAAAAATTTCAAGAAGGAGAAAAACAAGTAGAACAACTTTTCTTTGAAGCAAGTGACAGTGAACAAGAACTTAAATCAACAGAGGAACCTATCAAAATGGCTGAGGAAGGGGGAGGATCAGCAAGAGGACCCACTCCTGAACAACTTAGAGAATATGAGAGACAACAACAGGAAGGAAGAAGACAAAGAGAGGCTGAACTAAAACAAAAGCAAGATCAAGATCAAAGAGAAGAGGAAGAGTCAACCTTTAAATTTCCCATTCAAGAACGAGGATAAAAATATGATGAGGAAATAAAAATGAAAAAAATACCTCCATCTGTGTTACCAAAATTTTATGGCATGGCTTCAGAAGATCCAGATTCATTCTTGTTTGGATTTGACATAGTATGCCGAACATATGGTTAGACAGATGATGCCCATAGGCTTAGACTCTTCCCAGCAACATTAAAAGCATCAGCATTAAGATGGTTCATGGGACTTGGTGAACATGCAATAACTGATTGGGATGGCATGAGAAAAATATTCCTAAAGAAATACCAACCTTATTGTAGATCAAAAGATTCTAAAGATGATATTTTTAGAATGAATCAACAAGAGGATGAAAGCTTAGAAGAGTATTTGGAACGATTTGTTTACAATCTACAAAAATCAAAACATAGAACCATGTCTCTTGATCTGATCCGAACAATATTTTTGAAGGACATTCGAGAGGAATACTTAGATGATCTTAATTTTATGGGAAAAGGTGATATTTCTACCTCACCTTTCGATGAAATTGCTGATTTATGTGAAAAGTATTCCAGGAGCAAAGCTATAAATGGAAAAAGAACCATATCATCCAAAGCTACAAAATTTGCTTCAGCTAGTGTCACAAGGGCTGAAATAGGAAACTTATTAGAAGAATTCAAAACAGACCTATTAAGTACCTTAGGAAATCAAATTGACACTCTGAAAGCAAAGAAAAGACAAGAAGAAGAAGATCAATTAATGGCTGTCTTTTTTCCAAAATGCCGGAAGAAACATGCTTTGAAAGATTGCCCTTTAGAAAACATTCAAGTCTGTGCCTTTTGCACTAAAAATCATGATATATTTCATTGCTCTAAAATCAATATTTTGCATAATTGTAACTTGGAAGCCAATGCAGATATGGAGAATGTGTATTTCATGGGCGCCAAGAGACCATGGCAACCTCCACCTCCACCTCCAGGTATGTTTCCAAACCAAAATTTGCAATTTCCTGTACAAGATCAGATGTATGTTTAGAATTCTTGGAATGTACCCATGCCATGGCAACACCAAACTTACCCACAGCAACAATCGAAACCATTTCAGCAATACTCTCAACCATACCAACAATATTCACAGCCATATCAACACTATCATCAGCCATATCAGCAATATCCTCAAACATATCAACAATATCCTCGGCAGCAAGTTGTCCATCAACCTCAAAACACTCAACAAAAATTGCCTGCTCCTCCACCAATAAATCCATCTCAATTACAACTTCCATCTAACCAGTCTCCTAGACCTACTCAGATTCCTGCTCAACCTCTACCTAATCCAAATAATAGAGAAGATAGACCAGCTTACAGTGTAGATGAGGGACCATCATATCCCACTCTACCTCTACAAAATATCGAGCTTAGGTCTGGAAAGATACTTCAAAAAGAACCTCCAGTAGCTGAAAAACAAGAAGAAAACAAAGAAAATTAAAATGAAACTCAAACTCAAAATAAACAAAATGATGACATAAAAAATAAACAAATGCAACCAGTGCATCCACCACCTTTTCCAGGAAGATTGATCCAAGCAAAACTTCCCATGTCTTTACCACAGTTTGATGTTTTAGATGAGCTAAAGAATGTCTATATAAAAATTCCACTACTTCAAGCCATAAAAGACATTCCAATATATACTAAAGCAATCAAAGAACTATGCCTCAGGAAGCCTACAAGAAAAAGATTTGATCCACAAACTATTCATGTTATTGTACATTTAGCTGGCCTTATGAAAAACACCATTTCAATGGAAAAGTATGTTGATCCTGGTATTCCCAGAGTCACTACAATCATTAACAACATACCTATTCCAAATACTTTAATTGACCTTGGGGCAGCAATAAATGTGATGACTCTTGAAACAATGAAAACACTCCAGCTCACAAACTTGCAATACACACCAATTGTTTTAGAACTAGCTGATAGGTCTAAAGTGATTCCTGAAGGGATTTTGGAGGACATAATTGTTTCACTAGACTCTTGGGAGTATCCAGTGGACTTTTTAGTTATTCAGCCAAAATATAATTTAGGAGGACACCCTATCATTATTGGTAGACCATGGTTAGCAACTGTTGATGCATTCATAGGGTGTAGATAAGGTAATATGATCATTTCATGAGGAACTGAAAGGAAACAACTCACTCTGTACCCATTAGCACAATCACCAGCAGTAGCAAACAACTTATGGCTTGATGATAAATACAATGATAAGGAAGAAGTTCAATATGTTTTCAGCATCAATCAAATCTATGATTTACAAGAACATAATAATGATGATTTGATAGAATTGTTTCTTTCTCAACTTGATATTTCTGAAGAATTAAGAAATGAACAATATCATGCTGTAGATGAACTTTTAGCACAGAGTTTTTAAGAAATATGTACCATTCATTCTTTGCAAACATCATTTGAAAACATTTATCCCATTCAATCTATCACAAACACATAGAGCAAGACCATAGAGATTAGTCCAGGAAAAACATTGAATATTAGCACTCACCTAGACTTATCTCAGGAAGAAAAATTGATTCAATTATTGAGGAAATATCAGAAAGAATTTTCTTGGGACTACACCGATATGCATGGAATCCACCCTGAAACATGTACTCAACATATTTACACAGATGGTAATATAAAACCAGTGAGGCAACCGCAGAGAAGAATGAATCCCATCCTACAGGATATTGTTAGAGATGAATTACAAAAACTATTGAAAGTTAATTTTATTTATCCCATCTCTGATAGTCAGTGGGTATCCCCATTGGTAGTAGTGCCCAAGAAAAATGGCAAGTGGAGGATTTGTGTTGATTACAGTTAATTGAACAAAGAAACCCTTAAAGATTATTTTCCACTACCATTTATTGACCAAGTGCTAGACACATTAGCTAGGAAATCATCATTCTCTTTTCTTGATGGTTTCAGTGGCTATAACCAGATCAGGATAGCCTTAGAGGACCAGGACAAAACCACTTTTAGTTGTCCCTGGGGAACTTATGCCTATAATGTTTTACCATTTTGACTTTTTAATGCTCCAGCTACATTTCAGAGAGCTGTATTAGCTATTTTTGCTGATTTAGTTCATGAGTGTGTTGAAGTTTATATGGATGATTTTTCAGTGTATGGTAATTCATTTGAACATTCATTAGAAAATCTTGAGAAAGTTTTGAAGAGATGTATTGAAGCTAATCTGTCCCTAAGCAATGAAAAGTGTTTTATGATGCTAAATGAAGGGGTAGTGGGTCATTATATTTCTTCTCAAGGCATTAAAGTTGATCCATCAAAAATCCAAATCATTGTCAATTTGCCAATTCCGAAGACTCAAAAAGAGGTAAGAAGCTTTCTTGGGTATGCAAGCTATTATAGAAGGTTTATTGAACATTTTATTAAAATAACTCTACCTCTGTTTAATATTCTAGCAAAAGATACACCTTTCAACTGGAATGAAAATTGTCAGAAAGCTTTTGAAACACTCAAAAAAAAGTTATCAACCACACCAGTCTTAAAAGCACCTAACTGGACCCTACCTTTTCACATATTTACAGATACATCTAATACTGTAGTCGGTGCTTCATTAGGCCAAAAAGAAGAATCTTTGAATTATGCTATCTATTTTATTAGTAAAAATCTAACACCTGCAGAATTAAACTACACAGTCACTGAAAAATAAATGCTTGCAATCATACACGCTGTGAATAAATTCCGACATTATATAACTGGTTATGAGGTTTTTGTACATACTGACCACTCTGCCATTAAATATCTAATGAAAAAACCAATCACTAATGGCAGAGTTACCAGATGGCTGTTATTACTACAAGAATTTAATATTACAGTGTTGGATAGACCAGGTAAGGAGAATCAGGTGGCAGATTTTCTTTCTAGACTCCAGAATTCAGGTGAGGTTGTTCCGGTTGAAGATTCTTTTCCAGATGAAAATTTATTTTCAATTTCAGTAGTAGATCCATGGTATGCTGATTTAGCTAATTATTTGTCCATAGGAAAGATACCTCAATATTTTACTACAAAGCAAAAGAAGAGGCTCATCAAACAAAGTGCTAGATATTCATGGGTCAATGGAGATTTATTTTACACCGGTTATGATATGATTATTATAAGATGTGTAAGAAATGATGAAATAATTGATATTTTAAAATCTTGTCATGACGAACCGTGTGGTGGGCATTTTGCAGCAAAAAGGACAGCATTCAAGATCCTCAGCCTTGGCTACTATTGGCCATCTATTTTTAAGGATTCCAAGAAGTATGTGAGAAGTTGTGATAGTTTTCAAAGAATGGGTAGACCAACAGCTTCAGATGAAATTCCACTTCAGCCCCAAGTACATTTAGAGCCAATTGAAAAATGGGCTCTAGATTTTGTAGGACCCATCAATCCACCTTCAAAGGGAAAAAAGTACATCCTAGTATGTACTGACTACGTGACAAAATGGGCTGAAGCAAAAGAACTTGTCCGGGCAACTGAGCAAATAGTAGTAAAATTCCTCTTTGAAGAAATTTTTGTAAGGTATGGAGTACCTAGGGAGATAGTGACAGATCAAGGTACTCAGTTCACTTCAAGGTTGGTTCAAGATATCACAGAAAAATATAAAATCAAGCACAGAAAAAGTACACCTTACCATCCACAGGCCAATGGCCAAGTGGAATCAACAAATAAAACTTTGGAAGGAATTATCACTAAAACAGTAGCAATGAACAGAAAGAATTGGGAGGAAAAGCTCAAAGATGCACTCTAGGCTTACAGAATCACGTGGAAAGACACTACAGGATTTACACCATATCAGCTGGTGTATGGAAAAGAGGTAATGCTTCCTATTGAATTTCAGATACATACTTATAAAATGGTTGTATATTTAGGAATTGATATCAATGAAGCACAAAAGGAGAGAATTATGCAATTGAACTAGTTAGAAGCAGAAGAGAGAACAATCCTAATGCAGAAACAAAGGAAGCAGTGGAATGATGCACACATTAAAAAGAAGCAGTTTAAAGAAGGAGACTGGGTTTTACTTGTTGACTCTAAATTCAGAGATCATAAAGCCAAGTTCACAACACATTGGATGGGCCCATATGAAATAGTTCAAGCATATGAAAATGGATTTGTCAAACTTACTATAATTGATGGAGAAGGCAACACCTTTATTGTCAATGGACACAGGTTGAAACTCTATCATAAGCCCATCATCAAGGAAGATTTTATTCAAACCGTATCTCAGCAAAAGGAGGTTGAGATATCACAGACTTCAGCTATGATATCTCTACCTTATTCATTTCAATTTCTTTTAAAAATAAATAAAAAAAACACACAATAAAATAAAATAAAATAATAATAATAATAATAATGGTTTAGATGTGAAAACCAGACTCTGGCACACTCTAAACCTGAATTCTTACTGGAAAACCAATCATTTGGCTAATAAGAATTCCTTGTTCTACTTGTTTACTGTTTTTCATCAATTAAATAATGACTTGAGGACAAGTCAAAGACTTTGTGGGGGAGAAGAAACAGTGTTTTTTTTTCCCTATCTCATCTCCTCAATTTCAAATTTTCAAGGAATTTTTGTTTCAGTCATTCAATCAAAGAGTTTTTTTGTTCTAATCAATAAAAGGGACCTGATTAAGCAACAAAATATGCAGTGGGACCTATTTCAACATGATTATACAGAGGGACCTGTTCAAAGGCTATGTCAATATTATCAATATCAGAGGGACCTATTTGAAGACTGAATCAAAGACAACAAGCTTTCAAAGGTTGTTTATAAAAATTCTAATCAAGGCTACATCATCAAGGCTACATCAACACCAAAGATAAAAGAAGCTTCACAAACATGGTTCTTCAGATTTTAAGGGACCTGTTATATTTAATTTCAAAGGAACCTGTTTTAAGAAGAAAAATATCAGTCACACCTGTACAAGCAGATTAGTCACACCTGTACAAGTAGAATCAGAATTTGATCAGCCAACAAGTGTAAAGTATTGCATTTTTTTTTTTTAGCATTTAAAATTCTTAAATTATTTTAGTGTTAAAAATAATAGTTATGATTTCTTGTTATCAATTAAAAAAAAAGCCTTCTTATAATCCTTATACCCATATTCTTCGTATGTTCCTATATACTCACTTCACTACCATTCCCATATACTCACTTCATTACCACTCTTCCTATTTTTATATGTTCATTTCCATGTCCCACACATAACATTATTATAAGCCTTAGCCTATTTCTATTTTCTATTCTTATCTACGCCCTTAAAACCTTTTCATAAACTCATCATTTTTTAAAATTGACCTCTGCCAACAAAGTACCAACAAGTAGTGGCCTTAATAGACACTCAATGTAAAAGTCCGCTCAATGGAAAGACATTTGTTAAAATGCCTGTCCTCAAATGATTTCATTCATTTCGACTGCCAGAGTTAAAAAACGATCTTCTGACCCAAATCTGCTTATGAATGTATACTCTATGATTTCATTACCAACACGATTTGCATAATGTGCTACCATGATTATGCTTCAGTAAATCAATACTACTCCTCTGTATTCATGATTTGAACACGCCTTCCGACTCTGCAAATAAGCTCACGGCCTCTGACAGTAAGACTTTGTTCTCTGTGTTATCATCATAACAATTATCAAGCAAAATTAAGGTCGGTTGTTGAGTTTTCATTTTATAAAACTCTGAGTTCATGAAGTTAGTTAAGGAGTTAATGTTCAGACTCTGAGTTTCTTAAAGAGGGCCGAGATAGTAGGTGCTAAAAAGGGAGAAAATATAGCAGACGGGCTTATCCAGAATTTAGGCCTCCGCCCAAAATTTGAAGAACAGCTCAGACATTTGAAGAAGTAAGCTTAGAAAATTGAGGAAGTTAGCCAAGTCAGCCCAGTGGAAAGCGAGAAGAGAGGTAACAAGTTGAAAAACCCTGATTGAATTTTTGTTTGATAGAGCACAAAAAGGGGTTAGAACAGAAATTTTTGAAATGACAAATAGAGCAGAGCCTGAGAAATTTGATAGTTCAAAATACCATGAAGACTGTGTTAAGATTTTGACGGAAAAACACAGGTTGTATTTTCTAGAGAAATTTAATGGAAACAATGAAGAAGTTACGAAACAATTTGCATTTTCATTTAATGGAGAGAAAGCTTTGATAGGAAATTTCTCTTTCAGAATCTCAGAGGATACAATAGCTCAGTCATTAGACATCAGTCCAGAAGGGGGAAAGTATTTCAAAACCAAGCAATTTAGATAAAAATCATGGACTCAGTTTATGTCTAGGTCAAGGGTTTCTTCTGTTAATTGGAAAAAGGGTGTTCCTAGAAGTTGGTTAATCCACCCATGGGATGAAATGGTATACATTCTTCAAAAATTTGTTACATGTGAAGGGCGTTACATCATAGTATACCTATATCACATAAAAATTTTGTTGCACTTAAAGGGTCAATGCACTATCAGTCTGCCCTATTTTCTTTTACAAAGTTTGAGTAAAATTTCAAAGACCATTCAGAAAAAAAAGGGTAATGAAGATATGAGCTTGTATCATTTTGGTTTGACCAAAATTCTAATAAAATTTGAGCTGCAGAAGAGAGGGAAAACATGGGAAGAATTTTTAATTGCCAATCAAATCAAACCAAAGAAGAAGAACAGGAGAAAAAAGGAAGCACAAATTTTATGGTTGATATTGATGAGGAAACCCCTGAATTTAAGTCAAGAACTGTTGCTCAAATCAGTAGTATTGTGAAAACAAGAAGAATGAGGCAAGAAGATGCCAAGAAAATTGCAAAAGATAAAATTTTCACTACTTATAGAAGAAGATCAAGGAGAATAAAAAGAAATCAAATACAGGATGATCAACTAGAGAAAAATGTGAATACACCAATGGAAATTGAAAGCAGTGCTAATTCACAGCCAGAACAAGAAGCAGAGATGGAAACTGAAAGTAACAAAGGAGAAAGGAAAGAGCCAGTACCTACAAACAAGAAACAGAGAAAGTTAGAGAAACAAATTGAAGAACTAAAAGAAGAACTGATGGAAGAAAATATGTTAGAGAAGGTCATAGAGAAAGAAAATGAAATGTTAAGAGCACAGAGTAAGAATATTCAACAGAAAAATGAGAAATTGAAGAAGAAATTCAAAGAAATTAAAACTGATCAAATTGAAATATGCAAATGGGCAACAAAATGGTACAATCAGAAAAAGGCTCTTAAAGAAAAATATAAGAATATGAAGCATGAGTTCCAAGTTCAGAAGAATGTAGATGTATTGCTACAAGAAGCAGAAGCACAAGAAGAAACAAAACATAAAGGGAGCACATCAGGGTTAGCATGAGGACATGCTAAATCATTGAGTTTGGGGGAAATGTTGGTACTATTTTATTGCTATCTTTTTCTTTTAAAATTCCATCATTTATCCACCATTTTCTTCCATAAAATCCCTTATAGTATATTGAAATTGATTAATGTAGCATTATAATTGTTATTTTACATTAAATTTAATTTATAGAATTTTTATGTTAAAAATTGAAAATTTTCAAGAAAATTACAGGATGTGATAACTTCCTGTAATTGGTTTATGTTATGACATGTGGCATAGCAGGAAAATCGAAACAGAAGATAAGGACATGATCTAGGATGTACACACATGGTGGAAAATCTATCCAAGATCGGATTTGAAGCTCCTGAGTATCTGGTCAACGCTGGTCAAACCCAGCCTATCCAGCAGAAAAATCAGAAGTCATAATGAATGTACTTGATATTTTGCTTAAGATTAGGAACTCTAAACTGATTCGATTTGTTTTGGGATCAGTTAGGATTAAGGGGGAACGAAAATAGCCTCTTTGGTTGTAATTTTTAATAAATAGGAGGATGAAAGCATGTAATGAACTAAGGATGCTAGTGATAACATTGAAGGAAGAAGCAGACTAAAGACTGTAAGCGTGTTTCAGAACTCTATTTTTAATGTAATTCATTTCCAGAACTTAATCAGAGACAAAATTTCATCTTTTATGGTGTTTTTGAGTTAGTCTTCTTATCATTTGAAGTCTTACAAGTGTGACTTCAAAGCGTGGGAGGGCCCCCATGCGAAGTTGGTACACTTTCTTTCCATTTATATAAGATTTAGTATTCAGATCTTATTAGCATTTTATTTCATTTTCATGCTTTTGAGTTTATCAATTTAATTTAGAAATTCAATATTGTTATTTTATGATTCATAGTAATAATTTGAGAATTCAATTGCAAAATTAATGAACAAATCCTTGTAAGAGGTTTAATTGAGTATTGAATCTCAGATCATTTCTGTGATCTCTGTTTTTATAAATTTGATTTTTAGTATGCTTAGTGTGTTACTTTGAAAGAGTTTTTGTGAATTATAGCCTTGTAAGAGGATTAAAAACTCATATTAGTAGCACTATGTTTTTAGAACAGTAGATTAGATTAGGTAATATAAGTGTTTAGAGTGTGAAAGGGACCACATTTCAATCTCTTGTAAAAGAGTGCTGGAGCCTGTCACAATAAGCATTTATCTAGACAGATAGAATAGATCCTTTTAGGTCTATAAATATTAGACAAGTGCCTCTAAGATTACCTACCTTGGTTGACAATAAATTGAGTCTAATCTAGAACCCTAGATTGGTCTTTACAATGATCTTCCATGCTTTCATAGTGTAGTTCAGCTATTGCAACTAAGTTTTGACTAGAATCTTCAAAAGGATTATATTCTTGTTCTTCAACAATACAGGAACCTTTTTACACTTTTTGGAAATCTTTATTCGCCTCTGAACTTACATTCTCTTGTAAATAAATTCCAATGTTTTCTTCACAAGCCCTCTTATCTTTGACAAAACTTGGAGTTTCTACATCGTAGGAAAAATTTATACAAGCCCACACATTATCTTCGATTTCTTGTGCATAGAGAAACATCAGCTTCAGAGTGCTAGGCTTTCTCTCCTTGAGATAAAACGCCAAGGCAATAGAAAGAGCTTTCAAATAATAAACCATAGTTGTTGCTTCTGGAGGTCGAATTTCTTCTGGCATGCTGAAATAAATTTTTTGAAACCTCCTATTAAACTCAGAAATTGATTCATTGCCTGCCTTCGGATAGAATATAATTCGAAAAGGTGCTCTTCATATGACTTACACTCGCCCCAATATGTAAGAAATACATCTTGAAGATCTTGCCAGGAATTAATTGAATTTGCTTCTAAACACTGAAACCATTGCTGAGCATCTTGCTTTAAAGAATGACAAAACATCCTTAAAGCTACGTCTTCATAAATAATTTGAAATCTGTCTAGAAAGTATTCAAATTCCAAGATATGTAATTTACCTGAAATGTCCTTCTCCTTCCCGGAGAAGCTTGGCAAGGACTTGAATCCGTTTGAAGGATATTGATGGAGAGTAGCGGGTTGCTTCAGGGGTTTAATGATTTCTCTGTTTTTGAACTGAAAAGCAGTCAATTTCTTATGAGGCAAAATATTATCATCCAAAGATGATGAATCATCACCTTTATGCCCAGACTGTGACTGATTATCTTCCAGGATTGTAATACAAAAATCATCCCTCCTTTCATATTTAGGAGATACACTTGTGTCAAGATTTATAATACAAGCAGAAGAAAAATCATCTTTTTCCAATAATGAATTTACATTTTGGGCCTTATAATCTTCTGAGAAAATAAAGCAGGAAACAATCCTTTTAATATAAAAGGGAAAATAGACCACTAAACTGACAGTAAAAAATAGAACCTCCTTTAAAAAACAGAAATTCTGATACATGTTTTTTCCATGATACTTTCTCATCTTCTTGCTAGAAAAATTCTTCATCTAATGAAACCTTCATCAGTGGAGTCACCGGGTGAATAATAAACAACCAAACTTCAAATGTGAATCTTGTTCACCATCAAGAAGAAAGGATTATGAAACCTTCTGCTGCAAGGTATGTGACCTCGCGTTTGGCTTTGTGAAAATGAGAATTCTGTAAAAAGTAAACACAGCCGAGTACTTCCTCCTCGCTGAACAATCAGAGGAAATAGAAAGAAAACCTAGGGAAATGAACTTCGCTTCTTCGATCCCCGGCAACGACGCCAATTAATGTTGTACCTTAAGAAACAATTCCTTGGCTGTGAAAAGGAATCCGTGCTTAAGACATTCTTATAATTATGTCACAGAGATATGGATCCTTGTTTAATCACCTTCAGAGTTCAATCATTGAATCTTTAAAATAAAATGCTATAAATGTTCCACAATGCTATTATCTGCTGATATGGAATGAAATGTTCAGAAGAAGAGTTAGAAGAAAAAGCCCAAAATGATATGCTGTTGTACAAAATTTATCAACTCAAACTTTAGAAGAATTATAAGGAAAGAACAGTTAAAATGAAGGAGTGCCTATTAAGGGTTTTAACTCTTATTCACACACGTAAAAAGAGACCTGCTGCTTCGATACTTCATTTTACTCAAGGACTGAAAATACATTATGTAAACTAGAAGACGTATCAATATCAACAAATACTAGAAGCTTGCTTTTCCTTCATTAATCACTTGAAATATGAGTCCAAAGATCACTGTTTGGAGGTCCAAAAACTGGAACCCCTGCTACTCTTCTCCTCCTGCTTTTATGTCTGCCATCTAATGTAACTTCCTAACTGCTATGACCAGTTTTAAAACTGATTCTTGGAAGTCTTGGAATTATTTAAATTTACAAAATGCCTGTTTTAATATTATATATATATAATATATAATATAAAACCAAAATAGGATCTTACTCTAGTGCAAGTGAAAAGAACAAATGGTACACTTTGGGTCCCATTACACCCATATGTATTAACGACAAACTAACCCATGGTTTTTGAAAACCAATAACTGCCTACGGGAGCACTGATGGTGGTTTCTTGAGAAAAGGCTAAGTGATGCCGTAATGCATCATAGTCGTAGATTTCGTAAATAGTGGTTTAGATCAAACCATTTGCGGGGGCACTATCTCTCATAAAATTCGTTTAATTTGTGGTGTCGCCAAACCATTGGATCTGAGCCGAATGATCCAAGTCGTTAGTCCAACTTGGATATTATATGTGGATTTCTACTTTTGCAAACCACCACTGTCATCCGTCACATGGTCAAGAACAGCTGCATCGATCCTGTTCGATCAAAAAGTCTATCGAATAAATGTGCAGTACTCAGGTAGAACCTGGAGAAAATTTTTCAATATTTGCTCCACTAATTCGTTCAACCCCGATTGAATATTGAAGTTTTCATTTTCTGCATGGCGAACCTTCAAGGAATCTTTCAATTCTGTATAGCTCTGTGACTCTGGAAATGTAGCATACTTCAAAAGACAAATGAAGTCCACATTGCTGAGCCTAGTGTAATCAAGATCATAGTCTTTGGATAATGTCTGTAACTCTGACACAAGTGCACCAACCTGAGAATTTCTCTTTTGAGCTTTTACACACTTTCTTGATCCTCTATAATTGGCAATAAGAAAAGCACAGCGGTGATATTATTCAGCAAAGAACATTGTCTGTTTTTGCATAATAGTATTGATATGCCTTCCTATGTTGATGTGGAAACCAGACGAAACCGTGACATCATTTTCAGATTTTTTAACACAACCTATCTTAAGTTTCTTAGTTCTGCCACTGCCCACAGAAGCAGCCGAAGTTGCTACAAGAATATTATGATCTTCAACGCACACATAAACATCATCACAAAGGTCCACTACATAGCGTATAGAATTGCATGAAACATTTTTCCTTGATGCATCTTTGAGATGGGTTTCTTGATGCCAATAGAAAACAATGATGACTTGCTCCAAACGACTAACATACAAGCCTGCCTCAAACTCTCCTTCCTCCATTTTCTTATGAATCGAATCATCTACCACACCCATTTATTTCAATATTCTACCCATCGTTCTCTTGTCCCCATAGAATCCAACTGTGGGCAACGATAATTGACTCAAGGACTTTAAAATCGATTCTGATATCAGGAAACGCATGGTTACCTGTAGCATTGGGTAACATTCTATTGCACAGGCCCAAAATCTGTTCTTCTGGAAGATGGAACTTGTCTACAAAACTCAATTCCTGCTTTTCAGATACAATCTTCATAATTTTAAAGGGAGGGCCCTCGGGAATCTTATTTGCAACTTGATCAGCAACAGCAGTCTGACCCTTTAGTATATCAAGTTGATTATAAAGGTCTTCAGAATATTTCAATGCTTCTAGGGATAACGGCTCACTGACACTCTATTCCTTATGGATCCGCAATCTCTTGTGTGGACAAAAATGTCAAACACAAACCGAATTTCATTAGAATGAGTCAAATCCAATTTTGAAAGACGTTTCTGGAAAAACAGACATTTGAAGAATCATTGAAATATCCTAAACAGATTTGTATTTCTGGGCAATTTCTACGCGGAAGTTAATTGGGCATATTCTGCAAAAAACCCACGTCGCGGTTTTTTGAAATTTTCCTCCGTTTTCCCACAATTTGAAAACGAAAATCGTGACCTAGGAGGGTCTGCGTTTTTGTGTAAGTAATTTTTCGCCTTTCAAACATTTGCCTGGTATCTTGCACAATTTGATAGATGAATTCACTGCCATTCATTCAATCCTACAATTCATAATCTCTTCTGAAATAATCCCTTTTCACTTGACAAAGAATTCCACCAATGTGTTCAGATGCATCCTGGCATAAGTGCTACTCTAAGAACTGAAAGAAGACAACTCTTGCCACATGAATTTGTGATGCCTGCGTGGAAATCAAGAGTACGATACTCCCATAAGAGCGCATGAAACCCCCATTTTGTAGCCTGAGCAGGAACAAGGTTACACTTGTTCAGTAAAAAGAATGAGATGTTTTCTGTTTGCAATTTTCTTTCAAATGTTTTTTTTTTCCAATATATCTTCAGCAATAGATAGCATAAGTAGCCTTAGCAAATCAGTTCTACCAATATTTGATTCTGCAATTAAAACTTATTTAGAACATAAAGCCAATAGTCGATGACGATATTCAGACTTTAATTTAGCATCATTAGGACCAGAGATATCTAAAATGAAAGGGCGAGGGACAATCTCAACGCCTTCTGTAGTAGCTTCTTGAGCTAATGTTTTGCTTTGAATTGATCCAACAATAGGAAGTTCATCTTAAACAGTTTCTTATTAGCAATGCTACTATTTTATGATATGATTCTTTCAAAGCCTAAGCTTGCCATGTGAGCTATTATATAAAAAAAGCTCAAGCCATAAGACTCTACCAAACTCTTAATGTAAAAAGGTAATACCATCTCCACAACTTCAGGCATTTGTAGCAGAAGTGCTATGTGAGCTAACAATTGTATCACATTCAACTGGACTATAGAGACGTCCTACTTCTCTCTTCCCCATTTAATCTGCTGATACATTTAGAAATATATTGTGAGCTTGTGATTAACAGCTTGAACATGTTCCAGTTCATCTTAATAATTCGTCAACAACCTTGAATGACTAAGAAAATCTCTCGAGTTTGGTTGGGAGATATTGTGCTACAACACATAGCATGTCACCTCCACAAGTATGGTTGGCCCAATAATACATTAGCTACATCAAGAGGAACAACATCACACAATATCTCATATGTGAATGGCTTGATGTTGTACGGAAGGCGACACTATTGGCAGATGCGAAGATCTGTCCCTGGGTGAAGCAACCCTGTGGTATATGGCTGCGGGTGTGCTATGGTCGGTAGGTCAAGCCTCTTCATGACCTCTGTTGAAATGAGGTTCTTTTGGTTTACTCTATCGACGAGGAATTGTAGTAGATAACCCTTCACCCACATCTGCGAATGGAAGAGGCACTCCCCCTCCTCTAGATCCTCAGGATCCTACCTCTATATTTTAGTGGTGGCAACAATGACATTGGGATCCGCACTAGTGATATTCTTGCATTTGTCATTACCTTTCTCTAGCTTTGACTCAAGATCAGAACATGCATCTGATTCGGGTGCCTTTAGTTTTTCCACCAACAACTGTTTGGCCCGACACTCGTTTATGTTGTGAGTGGGGCTGTTATGAAATTCACACCACTTCCCAATGTCCTTCTTTGGATTCATGGTGTTTTTTTGAGTTTCCCTTCTTTGGCATTGCCCCTGGTTCTACGGTTCGGGGGTACCTTTCCCTGGCTTCGGATTGTCGGATCCAAAGTCTCGCTTCTTCTTCTTAAATTTCTACTCGATCTTGGCGACATAGCGATATGTCCTGCCAGGTGATGTAATGTTGAGGAACGCCATTTCCTCCTGAATTTTTCTATGCAAAAAAAATGTGGTACTTGAGCAACAAATGTCTCTCTGAATCTTTAATACCCAAATTTGTGCGCAGGGTATGGAAAACATTTGTCAGTTCATGCACATCTTGATCCCGTTGATGCGGCAGTGTGGCCATTGGATGTACTTGTCCTCATAGCTCCCCATGGGTTAATATTTCTCCTTGATGCCATCTTAGAATGAATTCCAAGTGGGCGCGACCGAGAGCAGAAATGGTTTCATCCCTTCCTTCTCAGAGTAGGTTTCCCACCAATCTTTGACATGGGGGATGGCTTTGAGGAGTGAAAAAATAATCTTTTCTCGGTCGGAGAAATCATGGACCAAGAAATACCCTTCAACAAATCCAACCATCTATGTAAGGCGCTTTCATATATCTAGCCTTCAAATACAGGGATTTCAAATTTTACTGATACCTTGAAGGGAGTGGCACTTCCAGAGTCATTGTTGGATGTAGATATGCCATAGGTGGGCAGCCGCTGAAGGATCTAAGAAAATTTATCCATCATCGTGTTCCTTTGTTTATCAAGGGCCTCCTCGAGCAATATTTTGATAGGATATCCTGCTCCCTTGTCTTTCTTTCTTCCACCATGGGAGGTCGTTAGGGTTTGCGAGGATGATATTCAACCATATCGAGCCCTAACTACTTATACCCTGACCCCGTTGGGGACATGCAAATAAAAATAGAGAAAGAGCAGACCGCTATGATACTACTGATCCAGATTTATGCAAGAACACAATAAAATATAGAAATAGAAAAAAAGACAGAGTTGCACTGGAAATAATGCTTCATTTCATTAATATCAAATAACAGTAATATGCTAACAGACATAATGGAAATAAAATAGCCATGGGGTTGGTAGCTTATCTCTGAGAAGAGATGTGGTGGCTACATACCTCTGAACTATGTTACAATAAGGCTCGAAGGCCTATTTATTGTTGAGAAATAACGCAAAACACTAAACATCCAAAAACCTAACCGTAGGACATGAAGCGCCAAAAATATGCGTCCTGTTTGGGTAAATTAGTGTTTCAACTTCCCGGTGATGTAACTTTGGCATACGATCTCCGTTAGACATGTTAAAAATAGTAATTTGTGTTGTAACTAAAAAACTGAAAGAACTGATGGTTTCATTTCAAATTAATAGGTGGGCAGCCACCAATATGCACCTAGATCATTAGGGCCCCAAAACTGGTCCGGGAGTGTAGGACCCGAAAACCTGATAAAAATAGTAAGTTGTGTTGAAAGTGAAAACCTGCAAGAATTGATGGTGCAGGTCCAAATGGAATAGGTCGGTGGCCACCGATATCCACCTGGATCAACTTATGCTTATGAATACCTCAGAAGGTTGTTTTGGTGGTAACCAAGACAATTAAATCCTATGAATGAGATAGAATCACCAATAACATCCCCAATATAGAATGACATGTAGAACTATAGAAGCTTACCAAATGTAATAACCTCAAGTTAAATATTTTTTTCTTTTACAATGAGTTTATAGATAATTGGAAACGAAGAAATTTTTAAATGGGAGGGAAATATTTCCCAAGAGTTTAATTATTAGTCGAATAGAAAACATATAAACTCTTCTCAAATTTATACAAGAAAATTATTTAGTATCTTTATTGGTTTTTATGCTGAGTTCCCACTTTTAAGTTACACTCACTGTCGAATTGGTAACATTGTTTTTATGAATCTTTTTTTTGCAAAACATTAGGAGTGATCTCCACTGAAGCCACACTCATGAAAATTGGAGATTTGTACATTGATGAGTGGTCCATATACATTATAATATATTGAGAAATTCATCCACCAGAAACTTCTAGTTTATGTATTGAATAGAGTTATCATTTAAGAAATTGGTTATCAAATAACTTTGCATCATTTTAAGACCTGTCTCCTCCAGCACCAAAACAAATTTTGACGTTGATATCTATTTTTCATTGGTTTATATGGGCTCAAATATTTTTTTCGGGCTAAAGTGAAAGAAGAAAAGATGGATATATATCATTTTCCCTTGGAGAGGTATCGAATGCATGATCCTCTTGACATTGTTGGCAAGGATATCATTGAGATGAGGATTTCATTTCGTTATTAACATGAGAAGAATGAAATTGAAGAATCATAAGGGAGATCTCTTACATTTTATGAAGTGAAAAATAATCAATGCATTCATTCAAAGAAAACGAGAAGAGAAAAGGAAATGAGGAATAAAATCGAGGTATAGAAAGGTCATGCAAGAGAACAGGAAATAAGAAAAAAATAAAATATTATAATATTTTGAAAAGGATAAAGAAAATGACAAATCTAAAACACAAGAAAAAGGATGGACGAATGTTGGAGACAAGGAATATGCTAAAAAAGGATAAGATAATGTTAAAGAAAAATTTGATGTTGAAGCCAAAAGAGCAAAGAAGCTAACATTAAAGGACAAGTAGAAGCTAAGAAAAGGAAGAAACAAGAAGGTTATGCAGAAGCCAAATAAAATGAAAATGGTATAATATGATAAAAAATTTATATAATCAATCAAATTTGATCACTTTGAAAGAAAAAACTAAGGAAATAGATTCAAGAAACAACACTTAGGTGATCTCAAATGAAAATAAGATAATAGAAGAAAAAAAATACATAAGAAGAAGTTCACACTAAAATTTAAAGGTAATAAGAAGAATAATAAAAAATAAAATGGAAACAAGAATGAAAACAAAATGAATATAATGTAGTCAAAGCTAAAACACAAGATCATCATGCAATGGAAAAGAGATAGACTCCTTGTAGTTTTTCTAGTATTTTTTTCTCCAACGATGATTAAAAAAAAAGAGAATGATTAATTCCAAGACCACTAGACTAGGTATCGAGCTATAATATTTACATTTTATAAACATAACCTATTTGTGAGAAAAATTATATGCACAAAAACATGATTATCGATAAAAAAAAATTAGATATAAAACATTTAGGTCTTAAGTTCGCTAGATTCATTGAGTTGCACTTTGTTAATTTTGGGCAACTAGGTCCAAACTCTGGGTTGCATTGCTCATATGATGATGATTATATTTTTGTTGGATTCCTATTCAGGAGAGGTGCAATATTGATCTAAGTATCATCTTTTCTAGATAATTAGAACATATATTTTGATTTTATTTTCCACGCATGTGCAAGGTCAGCGAGATTTGTAATCTAGGCTCACAAGCCCAATAGATGTGTAACACAACCTCACTGACTGATATAAATTGGAAAGACTTGGAGATAATTTTCACATCAACTCATCACGCATTCTCTCTTGTGATCTGATTAGTTCGATCAGCCTTTGGTGGCCTCCTTCTCTTGTACGTGTGGAGCTAAAGCTGGGAAAAAGTGTGGACTAATTTTAGGGCTCTTTTGTTTTGCGTTGACCAGCATTGACCGTGGTCAAAACTTGATTTTTTGACCTCCAACAAGTGCATAAATTTTGATCTCTTGAGCTCGCATTATAGGTAACAAAGATTGAGGAAAAGAGAGACCATTGACCGAAGCCCTAATATGCAGCGTTGACTAGTGTTTACTTTTATGAGTTGACTTTTTCTATTAACCAACGTTGACTTTTTTGGAGTTGTCTTTGAGTGGTCTTTGTGGCACTTGGAGGATTGGTTGATCTGATTTTAAGAAAGAATTTGTTGGCTGGTGCGTAATGTTCACTATCCTAACGCACATAATTATTGGCTTGTCTTATGTTGATCTATTATTATGTTCTATCAACATTTTACTTACATGTTTATGAATCGGGACTATAAGAAGGATTGAAGTAAAACTGAATTAAGCATTGAACATACCATGGTTATCTAAAATTAACATGGTGTTAGAGCTGAGGTGAAGACAAAGACCAAGATAGTGTGAAAAGTAATAGCTAAAGAAGAAGTCTTGTCAAGGATCATTTGCCTCCTCAACCTACAAGGGTTTCAAGTTTGATGATAATTTGACTAACAAGTCTCATGATCATGCATGGAAGTTGTCTTCGGATTTTTTTTTTGGAAAATCAACATGTCATGGATTATGTGCAGGGGAAGATCCATGAGCCTCCATCCAATGTATCGGCTGCCACAAAGATGAAGTATAGAAAAGGGGAAATGAAAGCAACCATGATTATCATGGATTAAATACATAAGCAATTGGTTTCTTACATCTCTGAGCTAGGCACACCTAAAGATATGTATGATAAGTTGGTTTGCATGTTAAGGGATAGCAATGCTAATCAAGTTATTTTCTTCAAGAATCAATTGAAGAATGTCCATAAGGGTAAAGAATAATCCATTCAATCCTATTTATGAGGCTCGCTATAATACGGAACAATCTCCTAGCTATTAAAGAAGAAATAGCTAATCAATATATGGTTCTCATTGTGCTTTGAGGTCTCCCCCGTGATTGGTATGTATTCAATACTACTATTCTTAATAATAATGTGATTCCTGATTTTCATGAAATATTTATGAGATGCACTCAAGAGGAGGCACGAATGAAGGAGAGATATGATCCCTCTAATGGAAATGCAGGTGACCCTACTACCTTCACCGCTCATGCAAAGAAGAGGAACAATGGTAGTACGAGAAATAAAAAACATGGAAGAGCGAGGCCTAAAGGAAGGAAAGGAAGATGTTACACTTGCAACAAGTTTGGTCACTATGCAAGAGAGTGCCCCAGGAGAAGGGACTCTCCCAGGGATGATGACAACAACAACTTCAGAGGGAATGGATATCAAAGGAACAACAAGTTCAAAGGAAAGAGGAAGGCTCCCTCTAATCGTAGTGTAAATGGGAAACCTTTGAAGAGGTCATGAAATTCTCGATATGATGAATATAATGTTGTTGATAATAAGAAAAATGAATTTATTGTTGTATCTTCCCTCTCTGTTACATCTCCTCCAGTCACCCTCGGTGTCTGGTTGATTGATCGTGGTGCTTCAAGGCACCTCACTGGTTATAAAGAAGCCCTCTCTAATTTGATTGATAAGGATACCAATCTAGAAATTATACTTGGAGATAATGCCACCTATCATGTAAAAGGGACAGGGACTGTGACCCTTCATCTATCTAAAGATCAAGTCCTCCGTTTACAAGATGTGTTGTACGTACATGATTTGAAGAAGAACCTTGTGTGTATTTTGGAAATGGAAGACAAAGGATTCAAGGTGGAATTCGTTGATGGAAAGGTACACATGTGGAAGAATAACTTCAAAGAAGCTCTCACTATTGCTTTTATAGTTGATACACTCTACCAGGTTGGAGGAAGTCCATTGGGGGCTATGTCATGTGATACAACTCTTCAAGCTGAGTTATGGCACCAGAGGTTTGCACACCTTCATTACAAATACCTTCCTGAAGTAAGGAAGGCAGTGATAGGGATGCCTAAATTTAAAGATGATCATGAAGGTATATGTAAGGGCTATGCCGAAGGGACACATTGAAAGGGACCATTCCCCTCAACTATCACAAATACATCTGATCTCTTGCAATTGATACATTCTCATTTATCTGGTATGCTGCTTGTGACATCCTTGGGAGGATTTTCCTATGAGATGAATTTTATAGATAACTTATCCAGCAAAACCTGGATATATTTCTTGAAGAAGAAGGATGAAGCTTTCAAATGGTTTTGTACCTTCAAGGCCTTGGTGGAAAATTAAACCAGGAATAAAATCAAAATTTTGAGGACCAAGAATGGGACCAAGTATGAGTCAAACGAGTTGAATGATTTTTTCATAGAAGCCGGCATTAAGAGGAAGACCACAAATTTGTATACTCCTGAGCAAAAATGGTGTTGTTGAAAGAAAGAACAGGACCATTGCAAAAGCTTCCCGTGCCATGATATGTGACCAAGGTCTTCCGAAGTTTCTATGGGGAGAAGCTGTGAACACTACTATGTAAGTTCAAAACAGATGCCTGCATTCCACTTTGGACTCCATGAATCCTGAAGAAGTCTTCTATGGTAATAAATCTGATGTTTCTCATTTTATATTTTTTGGTAGTCCTATTTATTTTCATGCACGAAAAGAAAATAGAAGCAAGCTGGATGCTTCTAGAAAGAAGGGAATGTTTGTGGGATACAATGAAACTTTGAAGTCATATAGAATCTATGTGCCTGGTCAAAGAGAAGTGGATATATGCCATGATTTCACCTTCGATGAATATGTTTCTCCCAAGAAAGTAAGAAATCTTCCTAGCCGAAAGGAAGACAAAGAAGAAGAAGAAACTGGAAGGCAGGAAGAATCAAAGGATGAACCGATGCCCGATGTTGAAGGACTAATGGATCCTATTAATCCACCTCCTTCAAATAATAAGATACCCTCATGGCTTAGGGACACTCTCAAGGTTTCCAAGAGAAATATTTCCCCAAGGGGGACATTCTGTGAAAGCAAGAAGCCGAATAGATACCAAGGGTATGTAGCAACCATGAGTACAATTGTACAATCTAAGCCTAGATCATTTGAAGAATTCATAAAGCATGAATTTTGGAAGTATGCTATGCACGAAGAATATGATTTCATTATGAAGAATGATGTTTGGGAAGTGGTCCCAAGACTAGATGACAAATTTGTTGTCACCTCGAAATGGCTCTTCAAGATCAAGCATGGAGCCGATGGAAGTGCTGAAAAGTACAAGGCAAGATTTGTTGCTCGAGTCTTCTATAAAAAATAAGGCATATATTATGATGATATATTTTTAGTTTTCATCTGATATAGCATTTCCCTTGCTGCAACACAAGGATGGAGTCTCCATTAGATGGATATGAAGATTGATTTTCTACATGGTTCTATAAAGGAAGAGGTTTATGTGGAGCAACCTTTGGGGTTTGAAGTCTAGGATAGATACACCTATATATGCAGGTTGAATAAATCCCTTTTTGGGTTGAAGAAATCCTCCAGGGCTTAGTATGAGAGGATATAAATCTAGTTGATGAATATGGGCTTCACTCGAAGTAATGTTGATCCAATCTTTTATTTTAAGGTTGATAAAGAAAGTCCTCTCATTCTGGTTCTCTATGTGGACGATCTCTTCCAAATAGATTCTGACCCTCTCATTCATCAATGTAAGATGGATATAGCTTCCAAGTTTGAGAGGAAAGATGTAGGACTAATGCATTACTTCCTAGACTTGGATGTTTAGCAAAGGCAGTGATATTTTCCTTTCTCAAGGAAAATACATCGTGAAGCTACTAGAGAGATTTGGTATGGTGCACTGTAAGTCTATGTCGACATCAATGGAACTCAACATTAAGAAGTTGTGTGGAAAATTTTTCAGGTCTGAGCTGGGAAATCCCACCGAGTATCAAAAACTCATAGGGGCTCTCATATTCTTAGTTAACTCCCGTCCAGACGTATGTTTTTCTCTAAACACTTTGATTCAACGTATGGTTAATCATCATCACATTCACTAGATTTGTGCCAAAAATATATTGAGATAGCTTCGGGGAACAATCAACCATGGGTTGAGATACACTACTGGGAGTTTGAGACTCAATGGATATACTGATGTCGATTGAGTTGGCAGTGTGGTGGATTGTAAGATCACATATGGATGTTGCTTCACCTTGGGTTCTGCTTCAATATCTTGGATGAGTAGGAAGTAGAAGTTAGTAGCTTTGAGCAGTGCTGAGGCTAAATACATTGAAACGAGTATGGCCTGTTGTGAAGTTTTTTGGTTGATACCACCGTTATCCTTTGTGATAACTAGGTTGGGATTCTTCTTTCTAAGAATCCCACATTCCACGATCAATCCAATCATATTGATATTAGGTAACACTTCATTCGGGATATGGTATAGTGAGGCGACGTAAGGCTCGATCACATTGGGACTAATGAGCGGGTCGCGGATATTCTCACGAAGCCCTTGGGGAAGGTCAAATTCTTAACCTTACATGAGAAGCTTGGAATAAGGGAGAGACCCTATTCCGAGGGTCGTGATTGATTTGGAATATGAGCTATGATAGCTCTAGGGGGCTTGGGGATAACTTCTTAGAGCCATAAGCACACCCATGGCTAGGCTTCTCGAACCTTGTTCTGCTTCTACCCCACTATTATGATATTGACCTGGTTCAACTCTCTTTGATCTCTGCCCCGCATGCATCCTACCCATGAAATTTCAGACTCATGGGAAGTACCTCTCATTTTTCCAATGAGGTGATAAATGTGGATAGAGACCAATAGCAAGACCGATGGGTTCATTGAAGATTGTCATATTCTCTATGTCTATGATGGCATGTGTCCAACACCTTGATCTAGGATCAAGTCTGAAGAGTTCCTTACCTCTAAACTGGCTTCAGGTCAGTAAACTAAGTTTAGGTTAGTATTAAACTCTTTTTGAGTTTGAGTAATGTTTTAACCTCTAACCTAACTTTGGGTCAATAGAGCATGATGTATTTGTGACTCACCCTTTTTTTCTATTTTCGAATAAGAGCCAGCAAAGCAAGTTATGGCAGGATGACGCAGGAGTGCCAGATGACATATGATAGTACATGATGGTACTAATCACTGGATGGCACAGGTGGACAGATGGAGTTCTCTGTAGTTGAGAGGGAGTGTTAATTTTGGGAAAATAGGTCCAAAATCCATGTTGCATTACTCAGATGATGATGATTATATATTTTTTGGATTCCTCTTTCAGAGAGGTGCAAGATTGATCTAAGGATTATCTTGTTTGGATGAGAAGAACATATATTTTGATTTTATTTTACACACATGTGCAAGGTTAGCCAGATTTGTAATGTAGACACTCAAGCCCAATACATGTGCCACACACCCTCACTGACTGATATAAATTGGAGACACTTGGATATCATTTTCTCATCAACTCATCACACATTCTCTCTTGTGATTTGACTGGTTTGATCATCCTTTGGAGGCCTCTTTCTCTCACATGTGCGGAGATGAAGTTGGGAAAAAGTGCAGACTATTTTTAGGGATGTTTTTCTGTACGTTGACCAGGATTAACCATGGTAAAAACTTGAAGTTTTGACATCCAAAAGGTGCAGAAATTTCAATATCTTGAGGCCGCATTAGAGGGCACAAATATCGAGAAAAAGAGAGATCGTTGACCAAAGTCCTAATCTGTATAATTGACCAGCGTTGAATTTTCTGTGTTGATATTTTCTAGTGACCAACGTTGACTTTTTTGGAGTTGTCTTTGAGGGGCGTGTGTGATACTTGGAGGATTGGTTGATCTGATGTTGAGAAAGAATTTTTTGGTTGGTGCATCGTGTTGACTGTCGTAATGCACATCATTATTGGCTTTTCTTTTTTTGATCTATTATTGGGTTCTATCATAGTTTTACTTACACATTTATGAATTAAGCCTATAATAAAGATTTAAGTAAAATTGTGTTAAGCATAGAACATACCATCGTTATCTAAAACTAACACACCTGCACAAAACACTAATTCGGAGTTATTACTAAAATAAAAATGAAGCAATATGATGATATGATTTCCTTGTTGAAAGATCATGTCGAATATTGCATGTTTAGTTAATAAAATATCTCTAGACTTAGTGATTGTCCTTTCAAAATTAAAAATGAATTGAATTTTTTTCAAGAGAATTTTATGAAAATGCTAAAAATTTGCAGGTAAAAGTTAAGATTTTTGAGATACTATGAACCACATCAAATCTTAAATTTTATCATATAAGTAAATTGATCTAAAATTTGGTAGTGTAAAGGTACAACAATGGTATCTTGAAGAAAGAAATCCCTCTCGAAAATGATCACATTCAATGAAATAGGTTTGAAAACTATAGAATATGATCTCCGAAGATGGAGAGATTCAACAAAAAATACTCTTCAAGGAATTTCATATGAAATAACTAATTATGCCACAATGTGGAAAGTGATAAGAATTCTCAACAACAATGGCCATCTCCCATAACAAGATATGGTTTCTTCTCATGGGATGAAGTATGTAAAGCACTTAAGGATAGCTTTCAAACAATAAGGTAGACCATGTGTTTTGTTTCATGTATTAATATGGAAAATATTAAGGGTTATGTAAAATATTTTATGAGAGATATCCATTTTGATAGAAATTACTGAGGTTTCAAACATTTTACAAAATGATGAGTAATATTATTGGTTCTTATAAATCACCTTTTCAGGAACATAAATGTTCTCACGATACTATTTTTAGTCCCTGTCGTATGGCATGGGACTATAGTAATCAGAAACAATGGTTAAAAATTAGTTAGTTTGGAAATTATGCTATATTTGTTAGGTCTATCGGGTATTGAGCAAAGATTCTGTTTTTTTATCTTATTGGCATCTTCCCGAGGTGAAGAGGCTATAACTATATATTAAAGTGCATATGTTTTTTTGATATTTTTTCCTAATGAAAGTAATCCTAGCATTAGTTTTAAACACTAAATGTTTGAATGAAATTGAATATTCTCCCCCTTCCCCTGGTCCCTCTTTTGAATAAAATAATTTATTTTCATGGCCTTCTAGAACTACCCCCTTTACATGCATTCAAATTTTACAACCATGCATAGAAGCCTTCCTCTTTGGCATTTTCTTCCTTCTTCACGATGATGTAGCCACAATGACTCCAATGGACGATGTAGCCACAGTGAATCCAGTAGTCTCCACCATGTCTTCACCTTCTGACAATAAGCCCTTCGTAAGCCCTTTGGCTTTGTCATAGCCCTTCATAAACCCTTTGTAAACTACAGCGCATGGCTCTGTCACAAATTTCCTATACCTTTGTGACAACCCTTCCTTTATACAAAGTTCTTTACAAGTTTCATGAATATTGTGTGTGTCGAGCAATCGTTCTCAGGTAATTGCATCGTCATAACTTAGAAGTCTGTGTGCTCGAGGAGTTACCTTTTTGATGTTGCAGAAGGTGACTGTTGAAATGCTTCCTCAATCGAAGATCAAATTTTTCTAGCTCTATCAGGACACACCACACATAAATTTTCTCGTTCATATCTCCTCAAAATCTTCGCCGGATCTGTTGCCTTCCTGTGCATAAAACTGCCCATACGCGACGAATCTTCTTGGGTAGGTTGGCCATCCAATAGTAAGCTTGTCTCTGAACCTACTACCTTCTCTAGCCTGCAACCGTAAGTAATCTTCTTCTCAACATCTCTTTTTCCATACCAAATGCCCTATACTAATGCGAAATGTGCATAAATGGTAACAACAATAGGAAATTCCATCCTTTTATTTAAATAATGAATTGGTAGGCTTCCTTACCAAAGAAGGAGAGGAACTTGTTACTACACATAGATGCAGGGTGGCCCCTAGCAATGACACAGTAGGCCACAACCTAGCGGCAGGTGAATTCACCGGTTGGAGATGATGGAAACAACTTTGATCGCAGGTGGAAAGAATATCCTTTAGGAATGCATCATATGTACTCTCTTGGTCAAACCCTTAAAGTTTTGCTTGCTCTTGGAGACAAAACCAATTGGAATGACACGCACCCACTTTACCCACCCATAATACGCAAGAGCTATGCATGAATACAAACACAACCCCTCTACTACTACACAATGCCTTTCACTTTTCTGGGTCTGGAAATAATACATACATAGGTTGAAGATACCTTTTATGTCAGAAAGGTAGGTTTCCATTGTGAAAAAATGGTCATAGAAGTCGTTTTGGAGGGATTTAACTTGCTGTAATATTGAAGGGAGGCAAGGAAAAAAACCCAATAAGCTAGTTGAATACCTGCTAGCCTTGGGCTTGGGCGCCTTAATGGAAAATTCAAAGAAAGTGTTTAATTCAAAACCTTATCACATGTGTATTTGGATAAATAACCATGTGTAGGTGCTTTCTATTGGTATCTTTGAAAGTTGAGAGAGGTCTCTACAGAAAAAAAAACACACTGGTAGTGGCTTTGCAGACGCTTGCTTCGTAACTCTGTGTCTATGTAGGCACTTTCTTAGTAACTTAGAAATTCGCTCAAGGTCTATCCGAATATTCTTCAAGTCACTTTAGTCCAATTCATCAGGGGAATTTTATTATTCAAACCTCCCATTCTGCACAGCTTCAAAAGTATATTGAGAAGAGGCTAACTGCACTTCCCTATCTTATGAGTGAGTGTAGGACTATGCTTTACTTAATGGAGAAACTGCCGAAATATGAGTATATATCCATCTCATCCAAAAAAAACCATATGAAAACTTGCATTTCATAACAAATCGCATTTCGAATCTAAGATGAAAGCTTAGTTATCTTCTATCACTCTCGGTAAAAAAGGAAAAATATGACTATGGATGGCTCGTGCATATCTTCAAGACCTTCTCAAACTATCCAAATATTATGAAATAACACACGTAATACATGTAAGTGGAACCAGGCCATGAGTGTTTTATTCCATAAAGACCGAGGGTGTTTTTTAATTATACTTCTTTAAAAAAAATTGAATTACATACTAATATTTTTATTAATATATTTAATATTCTATTAATCTCTTTAATATTTCTTGTTTAATTTGCGTAATGTTCTATTAAGTTTCTTTGGCTCCCCTCATCCAAGTACCCATTGAATTCTAGTTATCCCTATCCATTTCTTTGCATGTTATGGCGATAGAGAGAATATAGGAGAGAGTTAATGATCGATCTCAGCTCAAGTGTTTTATGATCTCTGGTTCACCTCAATTCTAGATGTGACAAGAAATTGGGAAGTTCTAACATCTCATATGCAATGCTTGATGCCCTCTGTTTAGCTTTAGTGTGAATCTCCATTATGTTAGGTGTATCTCCACCTAGTTGTATTCTTCAAGTATCTAGTGGTCTCCACAATCATTTAAGGAAAGTGATGTTATTTTCATAGAGGACCATTAGTGAGGCCTATGTGCCTATAAAACATACTAGTGCTTAGTAAAGGAGAAAATTCTTCCGAAGCTAAATGGTTTCTATGGCTGAGTCAAAGAATAATGTATCCAACATCGAATGGAAAATAAGCATTCCCGAAGGCATTTTAGAGCTAAAACTTGTGGCTGGGAATCTCTTGCCTAATAGAGTGTTGGAGAAAATCCTCTAAGTTTTCGTTTTCTGGAAATCAGGCTTTGATTCTCTCTACAAGATGGCTGATGGCTTGGAAACTTGGTGTTGATGATCCAAGGAGATTTTCTCATTGCATAAAAGTGGGAATCACAATTTCTCTAGTTTCCATATTTTATTTCATGCATCCATTGTTTGAAAGTGTGAGGGGAATGGTTGTTTGGGAAATCATGATAGTGGTGATCATCTACGAGGAATCATTGCAGGTAAAACACCAGGCTCTAGCTCTTTATATATCTATATGTTCTTGTAATTAGCATTGCATCACATTACTTTATGATGTACTGTAAGTTGCTATATTGGTATTAGAAAATGGCAGAGAAAGAGAGATACTATATACTAAAGATTCTAGTAATAACCTTATAGCTTTTACTGTATATGATTGACTTATAATGGAACTTCCTCTGGAATGACCGGTTGGCACAATGATGATGGCTATTACAACTGGCTATGAGTGGAATGACCTTAAGGGCACAATAAGCTAGAGCTCCAGAACTAGCTACTAATAGTATTATGTTTAACTACTCACATATAGTCATTCAACTTGTCCCAAGAAATAACCCATTATGATTAGCTTTGACCTAGTTCTTATTTGTGAATATTTTGTTTGAAAAGCTTCGTGTTAGAGGGAGAAGACTCATTAAGAACCACAAGGCATGTATTGAGTTTGATCGGTGTTGCATTCAGTTTGATGATCAACGCTTGGAGAGCTCTTGATGCTCATAGTTTCCGGCTGACCATGCTATTCTTTAACAGGAAGAACAAAATTAAATCATTTAGACTTGGCCATTTGCTTTCGCATTTCACTGGGATTTGCTAGAGGCACTATGTATCTCTGCACTCAGGCTAATCCTCCCATCTTCCACCATGACATAAAGACAACCAACATCTTGCTAGATGATAATTTTAATGCAATAGTTGCAGATTTCAGACTGTCAAAGCTTGCACCACACCTAGATATGGAAGGTTCAGCTCTAGGTCATGTATCAAATGTAGTGAAAGGAACTCATGTAAGAAACAAAAATTTAAATGATACATTCGTGAGAATTGTATTTTTTAAACCATGGTGATTTTAATTGTATTTACAATCAATAGATAACTTCCTGTAATTTTGCAGGGATATCTGGATTAATGATCCTTTATTTAAAATCTGAAATAGACATGGGAAATATTGGTGAAGGGTCAAGGTTTTAGGTAGAAAAACATTTAAGCTTGAATCTACGAGAACCATCGCACAACGGATACATAGATAAAGATGGGGATTTTAGGGATGTATTCCTTACCTCAAATAGAAGAGGAAGTAGCAGAAAGTAAGGGACAACGAGCCAATTCCAACTCCTTAGGAGGATTAAAGATGACAAACATGAAAAAATCCCTTTTTATAATCCTAGGCATATGGCTACTTGTCAGAGACAATAGTTACAACTAATGTCAATATACATAACTCTTAAGTAAAGATGAAAATTCAAATTATGATAGCCACATAATTCAATAACACATGCATGCAACCACAAGGAAAAGATGCATACAAATGTGAACATTGAAACCTTAGGAGGCTGAAATTGGATCACTTCCTCTCCTAGATTTCATCCTTTTCAAGAAATAATTTCTTCCAAGTAAGCACTGGTGAAGTTTGAAAACATGGAACCATTATCCTCCAATATCAAAATAAGTGAAACTAGTCCTATTGGTGCTTAACCTCGATAAAAAATAACACAGGGACATGGCTTTGAAAGAAGGTGCTCAAGATGACCAAAGATGAACTTGTAAATCAAGTAAAAAAGTGAGCGAGGAACACAATCTCTTGTTGGCTCTGAATTTGACCATAATAATTTGTTGAAATAGCATGTCCATATTAGATGCAAAATGTGTTTTGAATACTCTATTACGAACTGTTACATATCCTTGAGAGAAATGCCTAATGTGAACCACAATAAGGCTTGAATGTGCTTTGGTCAACCTACGAGAAACTCCTGAAAACATCACCAAATTGGGAATACAACCCTGCAAAAGGGACACTACTCTTCAGAGAAAAATCAAGCCCTAAACTCTATTGTTTCTCCAAGTGAGAAAGTATCTACTATAGAATTTAAAATGTACTAGCAAATGGAAGTGTTGTTTTTTTTCAATGAAAATCCCTAGGAAACAACATTGGTGCATGTTAATGAAGGTACCTTGTTTGTCTACAAATGTGGCACTAGTATTCAATATTAATCTATAACAATTTTGCAAAATCTTGAACCACCTTTGCAAGCTAGCTTTTTGTGAAATCAAATTTCAAGAATCTTGATGCTCGTGATTTCTTAAAACATGACCGTAGTCTAAAGATAAGATCGACAGAGAAAAGATGGCATGTTGTTATATATATATATATATATATATATATATAGTGCAATTAACATTTATTCTACTTCCTCTGTTTTTGTTTCACCTCCTCTGTGTCGTGTGTTATGATGGAATATGTGGATCGCTCCCTTTTTTTATTTTTATATGTATTTTCCTCATTAGATATTTCGGCTCTTTTGTATGCTTTTGCTACTCTATGTGTGAAATTAACCACGTGGGGTGAGCCAATGCAGAACAGAGAGGAAAACTATTCTAAAACAAAGGATTTCAGTGAAACAATGAGATTGGGGAGATCTGTGTTTTAATTTAGCATTCATATTAATGGATGTTTTTTTTTTTTTTTTTTTCTGGGCTTGGTTTTAACAACTCATTTTTTATTTGTATATGTTTTTGCACAAATTCTTTGTCTATTTTTAATTTTTGGATTCCAGGGGCAGGGAACTGATGAGGGTGCAAAGTCCTGAGTGAATAATACTACAGAGCCATATTTCTGAGGTACTACGATGTTTGTGGATTCAATTTCTTTGTGAACAACAATTCAGTAATTATTTTCAAAATTGTTATGATGCTTAGTTTGTTGAATGACTTTGCTGAGTATTCAGTGTGAAGAGATTCATGTGCAAAATATCAGGGGAGAACTTCTTCTGTAAAGCAATATCTTTCTCACGTGCCTTTTGGTACTTTGATACTTATCGATTTTCCTATTATATTTAGAATTTTTTCTGAACTTCATAAAAGCAGCCACACTTTTATATTTCTAGTAAAGAGAACATTGGATTTGGAATTTTTGTTGAACTTGGAAAAAATGACAACTCCTTAAAATTTCCGGTTAAGTGAATATAGAGGAACATGGATATAGATTAGGTATCATGATGTGAATTCTTCCTGAAATCAATTAATAAATAAATTTGGCTCAATTTAATTGTGTGATTGCTTTCTAAATCATTAGACTCCAAAGGGATTTGCAGCCTTTTCGAACAAACAATAAGTTAAAGAAAATTTGGGCTCGATGTTTCGAAATTCAAGAAAACGATACCTATTGATATTAGGTGTTATCTAGATGGATTTATTTTCTAGTGATAATTAGAAATTACAGAGAAAATTCAATAAAGTTTGAAATGTTGCAACAAAAATTATGGTTATGAAACAAAAACAATGTTATTTGAACATGGGTTCAAAGTGCGCTAATTAGAGTTATCTGATGAGATCTTAATATGGCAGTTTATTACAGTGCATCATACTGAACCTGATACAGTGTTTGAAAAAAACACAATTCTAAATCCTCAGGAGGATTAAACCCGACAAATATGAATTTTTTTTTTTATTGAATCCTAGGCATATGGCTACTAGCCAGAGAAAATAATGACATCTTATGTCAATATACATGACTCTTCAACAAATATTACAATGAAATTTATGATATCCACCTAATTCAATAACACAGGCATGAAACCTCAAGGAAATGATGCATACAGAAATGAACATTGAAACCTCAAGAGGTTGAAATCGGATTTATTTCTCTCCTCGATATCATCCTTTTTCAAGACAATATTTCTTCCAAGTAAGCACTGCTGAAGTTTGAAAAATTTGAACCATTCTCCTCCAACAACAAAGTAACTGAAACTAGTCATATTGGTGCCTTACCTTAATCCAAAATAACACAAGGACATGGCTTGAAAGAAGGTGCTTAAGCTGAAAAAAAATGAACCTACTTATTAAGAAAAAAAGTGAGCCAGGAATATAATCTCTTGATGGCTCTCGGTTTGACAATAATAATTTGTTGAAATAACATGTCCATATTAGATGGTAAAATTTTCTTTGAATACTTTGTTACATGTTGTTATGTATCCTAGAGAGAAATTCCTAAAGTAAGCTAAAATAAGGCCTGAATGTGCTTTGCTCGACCTGCAAGAAACTCCTCAAAACATCATCAAATTGGGAATACAAACTAGAAAAAGAGACACTACTCGTCAGAGAAAAATCAAGCCATAAAATCTATTGTTTCTCCAAGTGAGAAAGTATCTGCTATAGAAGTTAAAAAGTACTAGCAAATGGAAGTGTTTTTTTCGATGCAAATCCCTTGGAAACAACATTGGTCCATGTTGATGAAGGTACCTTGTTTTTCTACAAAGGTGGAATGAGTAATCATGATTAATCTATAAGAAAGTTTCCTACTATTTCTGATATCAAGTCACTGTACTTATTGATATTAGGTGCTATCTAGAAGGATTTATGTTTTATTTATAATTAGAAATTACAGATAAAATTCAATAAAGTTTGAAATATTGCAACATAAATGATGGCCATTAAACACAAACAATGTGCTTTGAACATGAGTGCCAAGTCCCTTAATTAGAGTTGTCTGATGAGATCTTAATATGGCATTTTGTTAAAGTGCATCATAGTGAACCTGATACATGATTTGGGAAAATCACAATTCAACACAAAGTAGCCCACCGTTTTTAAAATTTTTTAATTTTGACACAATGGGATTTTGTAAGCTAGACGTTGGAATAAATTTGCCACCATATATAATTTACATTTATTCTTTCATTTTCTCACCCATAATTCAATGGCTGGATTTATTGCCATGGCACAAATCAGAGAAGGGAGGAGCTAGATGTCATTGAAATCCCTCGCTAATTTAGGTAGGCAGTGGGGTCCTTCGTTCCTTTCATACCAACATAAAGACTATCAAAGCCAACCTTTCAGTCTTTCATTCATTTCGTAGAACAAAAATACGAACTCTAGTATGGACGACATCAGCAATAATCTCTAGATTTGAGTCAAGTTGTACAAGAAATGGTCCTTACATACTTGAACCTAAGATACCTAATGTAAATTTGAAGGTAGGGACTAGCTACCATGCAACATCCCTTGTTTTTCAATCCTTTAAGTTTGGAAATTATACGTCGAAAGTTAAAATAAGAATAGGGAAGAGCAATAAGCATCCTTTATCCATGTGGAGAATACCAACACTTAGCGGATCTTGAGTATTTTGTCTCTCCTTTTTTGAATGAGTGATATAGATGTATAGAGTAAAACCTTTTTTCTTTATATTATGAACTATTTTCACAACCAATTGAGAAATCAAAGATAAAAAATTTGGAGATTTACTTTATGTTTTTTATTTTATTGGAATTTTCATTTTCTTGCTAATAATGCTACTCTAAATGACAAGATGTTTTATTTTTTCTGGTAGAATTTTTTCAGGCACTTGTAAATTAATGTTATTAATAATTTATAATAAGATGCCAATTTGTGAATGTAAAGTTATCACTAAGGTGAGGTGACTTTTTATTATTAATCATTTTTTATCTTTTCATTAATATTCCTTGAATTAATTTTTTTATTCAATTTTTAAAATAAACATATTTTTAATATAAGTACTTCGATTTAATAGTGCATTTTTATTTAGTATATTTAGAATTTAGATTTTAATAATTCCATGTGAAATCCATTCCTAGATAGGTTAAGAAATTGCTAATTAAACTTTAATTTTGGGTAAATCTACTTAATTTAATTATGAACATTTGTCCATCCAACAAAGAATGACATCTAATACTTCAATATAAATATCAATTATTATCAATTATTTGATATTGATGTCAACTAATAGTTTTTGAATTTTTCATATGAAATATGTAAATATTTAATATTATATAACAACAAAGTTGAGATTATTATGATAAGAAATGAAAAGATGGATAATGTAAGGACTAACTTGAGGTTCCATTGGAAATGGCATGATAGACAACATGTAGAGAATATTTGTTATGTTGCATACTAATTCCATATGTTTTATTGACCTTGGGACCAATTCATGGTGATTCGTGAGATCGTAGGATGGTTTACTAGTGCATATGATAGAAGGGGAAATAATTCCTTGTAAGGTAAAACGAACTGTAAATGAGTTGCTTCATAATAGGCTCCAACTTAAGATAGTGTGGCCTTACAATGTAATAGATTGTCTGTGCTATTTGTGGTAAGGAAACAATGTTGATAAGTGCATCAAAAATACATGAACAACACGACAACAATGTTGATAAGTGCATCAAAACTATATGAACACCTGGTCTTCATTGATCACAATTAGCTTTAGATGGATGATATCATGGAATAATATTGGGTATTTAGTTGTTCAAGTATGCTTGACTCAATGGAGGTGACAGTAAATTGCCTATGGTAGGCTGGAACTAACCTAGCATCACCTATAGTGGATTGGGCTAGTCAAGGCATGTGAACTATGAATATTCCAAGTGATAGAAGCAATTGATTACCATGCCAAATTAGCAAGGTCACGTGGCAAGGAGCAGGTGGTATGGAACTTAAAGGAGAATGAATATGTAATATTCCTACTTAACCTAAGCTAAGAGGAATATACATTTTTGTCTCATTTTCTGTTGCTTGAATAAATGAATAATGGAGGGCATGTAAAAATCCTGAAAAGAATGAATAAATCAATGCCCATATGAACAGGGATAAATCAGGGGATAAATCTAGGCCATGTAACAAATCACTTGCAGGTGTGAAAGGGGTTTGAGCTATGAGATTGGGTCAACCTTGACCAAACCTACAACGTTGTCTAGATGCAATGTACCTCATGGATGGACAACACATTTTTAGATGGAGGCCCCTCATGTGAAAGGAGCTAATTCATTGTAGTGGTTTAGGGTTTGACAAGGACATCATCTTATAAAAGGAAGAGGAGAGCAACAAGAGAAGGTTGTTGATTATGCATATTTTCTGAGTATCTTGTCTGTTTAGACAAATACCATTCTCTGTTGTTTAGCTGAGAATAGTGATGCTTAGCACTTGGGAGTTCCTATGCAGGGATCCCACCTCTTCCATTGAGGATTTCCTGGAGGAGTCTTGTTGATTTCATCCATTATCATGCATTTTTCCAAGCTCACCTTTCAACTACAGTGCTGATCCTGTTCAGGATTAGGTTTTCCTTGCAAGTTGCAGCGAGTGGAGGTCAAATCTGCTCAGATATAGGCCATTTTAGGCCCTCTTTTCACTGGGAAAGTCTTCTATCCCAAGGGCAAGAGAGTTTTAAACCTTTGGAGCTGATATTTCACATCTTGGTATCAGGCCAATTCAGTGCTTTAGGCTACAGTGCAGTTTCCCTTCCAGGACTGCATTATTTTCAGAGGAAGATTTGCAGGGCATTTTGATCCCCTTTTTGAGTAGAGATATATGGTGTTGGGCTTTGCCTTTCACTTTTTTTATCCATGGATTATCTTGTTGATCCATGTACTGTATAGATATGATCTTTTTATAATGTAAAACATCTTCAGAAATTTCTGAATAATATTGCAGATCTGCTACTTTAAATTCAAATCTACTCTTTGTATTACATGATTTGGTCAAAACCCCAAGGGGATCTTGTAATAGAGCCTTTCTAGTGTACAGATCTGAAATGGATCTGATATTTTGTACATAGATCTTCTCTAGATCGGAAGTGTAACATTCAGCTACTGTAGCTCCATAAAATAATGCTATTAAGCCATTTTGCAGTAAATACATGTGTGCAACCCTCTTTTCTGGAGGTTTCCTTCTCTTTTGTCTTCTATTTTCTGTTGTATAATGTAAAATAATCATTATGGATCTGATTTTCTGTTGTATATTCAAAATATGATCTTTATTATTGGCCTCTTGTTCATGCTTTCCAAAACTGCATTATTTCTAAAGTAGTTTGTTGTACCTAGCTGCAACCCCTCTCTTTGGGTGTTTTTCAACTAGACTAGGTGGTGGAAGGTCTGTTTACCACACCTATTTTGATTTGTTTTTTCTCTCCATTTGTAGCTATATCCTAGATCCATTGATATAAGGGATCCAGGATCTTAAAACTCATTTTAGTGCACATGTTTCCTAGAAGTGCGTTATTTCAGTAGGCATTGCTGTGTATTCCCATTTGGGGATATTATAGTGGTATCAGAGCTCCTTTATTGGAACAGACTATACTTTCATTGAAGAGCCAAAGCCAGCATGCTTTCAGAAGAATATGAGCCTCTTACTAAGAGGCAGAATAGGTATAAGAATATAATTCACAAGAAGTTTGATTACACCACTGATGATCAAGACAAGGGTAAAGCCCCTGAAACTGGAAGTGATAAATAAGGAGAAGAGTTTGCAAGAACCCTTTTGGTAGCCATGCAAGATCTTGCTAGAGAGATCAGAGAGATGAGAATAGATGGACTCAAGGAGTCTCCTAGAAGGCCTCATCCCAGGGAAAGCTCTGGCATGTCTCACCACTAGAATGATCAACCAGTGAACCAGCCACAAGCTCCACAACGTTCTACTATGCCTACCTTTTTGGCTATGGAGAATGAAGGGTTTCATGAGAAAGCATCTCTTGAAGAATATTTTGAAGAGTATGAGTCCCAGAATCAGAGATTCAAAGACCACTTGAGTTTTCAAGAGTTTCGTCATCTTAAGGACAAAAGAAGACCAAGGTATCAGTATAGAGATGGTGGATTCACTCAGAATCATGATTGACATCACTCTATGGGCAGATTATTTTTACCCAAGTTTGATGGGTCATCTACTAGTTTTGCCAAGGCATAGGTAGAAAATTTGGATATCTATTTCTAGTTAAACAAAGTGCCTTAGATGGAAGCCATCAAGATTGTAGAGCTTTACTTTGAAGGTGAAGCACACAACTGGTGGTTCCATGGGTTGTTTACATTGGGCCATTCCAATGTGACTGCCTATTCTGAATTCACTAGAAGACTGGTGGAGAGGTTTGACAGAAAGGATCTAGAAGCACCTTTCATGAGCCTTGAAAAGTTGAAGCAGTCAGGTAATGCAAAATCTTATATCTCTGAGTTTCTGAGATTATCTGTTATGGTTCCTGATCTATCTGCAGCAAGGAGGTTGTACATGTTCATCGATGGTTTGGATGAACCTTTGCATGGATTGGTGAAATCTACCAAGCCTATCACATTGCATGATGCCATTGATAGAGCTAGAGACCTTCAAGATGCCTTGCCAAAAGCAAAGGCAACTTTCCAGAATAAGCCCTCTTACCTTTCTAAGGGGAAGGAAGAGAAAGCTGCTCCTTCCAAAGAAAGCTCAGTCAAGAAGCCTCTTGATATTGATATCTGAAGGGAGCTAAGGAAGAAGAAGCTATGTTTCACTTGCCAAGAATCATGGACACCAGGACATATATGTGTTGCTGGGAAATCACACTACATAGAAGTCCTCACAGATGTTGAGGAGGAAGAAGAAGATAAAGAACCAAGGAGGGGTCACATCGCTGACAATGTTCAGGGAGATCCGTCACCATCAGGAGATGGGAGTGGAGATTTTTCTCCTATTGGAAGTACTCTTGCATCTTTGAGGGGAGTACCTAAGTACTTGAACCTAAGAGTTCATGGTTCAATCATGAATCAGAGGGTACCTGTTATTTTTGATAGTGGGGCTACCCACAACTTTATTGACGCTCATCTTGTGCAAAGGAGGGCCATACCAACTGATACCTTTGAGGGATTTTCTGTTCTAGTCCCAGGAGATAGAAAAATGCAATGCATGCATTATGTTCCATCACTTACAGTCACCATCGGATCCCACACTTTGATGGATCACTTATTTGTAGTTGACATACCAAACACCAATGTTATTTTGGGTGTTCAATGGATGATTACATTGGGGAAAGTCACCACTAATTGGGAGGCTTTGAAGATGGAATGGGTAGACAAGAAGAGTGGTACACCTCACATGATCACAGATATGCACTCTTACCCAAGACCTAAACCTTCCACACAGAAAACAAAGATGGATTTGCGCAGTGGAAGCAAGAATCTCACTGTCCCTTCACTCATGTTCATGAGATTCTTGCAAGGGACATTCTCATCTAGTGGCAAACCACCAGGGAGGCCACCAGATTCAGTTTTAGTGGGATATATCTCACTACATGATGCTCCAATATCAGATCCAGGAGGGAAGGGAGCATTAAGAGACGCAACTACAACACTGGTATGCTTGAGCAAGCACCAAGAGGAGGGGAATTCTCCTCTCTCGTCATCCTCACCATCCTACATTTCTTATTCTGAGCTGTTGGAGGAGGAAAAGGGGAGGTATGTCCTTCTTAATTGTACCTTTGGCATAGGAGATGTCAAAGGAGAGATCAACAACAAGGCAAGAAATCTTATTGATGCATCATCAGCATTGTCTTTATTGGGGAGTGTAGATCTATATTGGAGATCCCAGCTGTTGGTGGATTACTCCAAGGATCTCTACACTTGTATGATGCTGGATGGCCAAGTGCATGGAGAGGGTTATCTAATCCATGAGGGAGTCATCTATGACTATTATAGGATATTCTTTCTTAGAGCCTCCAACCTCAAGGAGGAAATGCTACAAGGGGCCTTCAAGGAGTTCTGTTTCAGCCCTACCTATTCTATGAAGATCTACAACACTATCATGAGATGTTTTGAATGGGAAGGCCTTGGGAGAGAGCTACATCAACATTTTCTAGAATGCAAGAGTTGTGTGGAGTTGGGGCAGCCAATGGACTCTATGCAAGAGTCATTTCAGTCATTTCTTCCTTCTCTCAAAGAGGGAGAAAAATTTGTGCACAATTTCATGTTTCAAAGAAACATTGATGGTGAAAAATATGAACATGTAATGCAAGCTTTATTTTCTGATTTGATGTATTCTTTCACCATGTTGTTGTAGGCCATGGCCCCCAAGAGGATTTTTTTACTATATGAATCTCATGGAAAACTTTGGGCCACTGCAAATTCTGAACTTGGCCACTCCCTTGCTATGCAAAGGGAGATCCCTTTTCATGATGGGTGCTTTCCAAAGGCGCCAAACATATCTCACACTTTCAGCCATGGTGAGATAGTTTGTGCAGCAAGTAAGTTGTGGGGAAACCACTTACCATACATTGATCTGATGCAGGCAGGATATACACTGCGCTGGCACCTTATGTGGGATCTTGACCCCCCTCCTCATGCTCAAATTTCTATTTCTATATGTGTCATTATGCTTCCATACCTGGATGATATAGTTGTACTTTTCATGGGATTGTATGGAGAGAGGATGGGAAGTTTGTATGTACCACATGGAATGGAACTTCCCTATGTACCTCATGCTACATGTTTTAAAGAGAGCATTGCTCCAACCATGTTTATTTTTGTTGAATTTTTCACTCCTTTTGGGATGGACTATGTACATATTATGATGACCTTGAAGGAACAATTCATGTTATGTTGGCTTGGTGAACACTTGGCTTATGAGGAGGACTTGATCCTTAAGGGTGCCACTAATGGAGGAGGAGAAACACTGCAACACTCACCCTATTAGTTGCTTGAGGACAAGCAAAAGTTTGGAGGGGAGGACTGTAATATTCCTACTTAGCTTAAGCTAAGAGGAATTTACATTTTTGTCTCATTTTCTGTTGCATGAATAAATGAATAAAGGAGGACATGTAAAACTCCTAAAAACAATGAATAAATCAATGCCCATATGAACAGGGATAAATCTGGGCCATGTAACAAATCACTTTCATGTGTGAAAGGGGTTTGAGCTATGAGACTGGGTCAACCTTGACCAAATCTACATCGTTCTCTAGATGCAATCTACCTCATGGATGGACAACGCAGTTTTAGATGGAGGCCTCTCATGTGAAAGGAGCTAATTCATTGAAGTGGTTTAGGGTTTGACAAGGAATTCATCTTATAAAAGGAAGAGGAGAGCAGCAAGAGAGGGTTGTTGATTATGCATATTTTATGAGTATCTTTTTTGTTTAGACAAATACCATTCTCTGTTGTTTAGCTGGGAATAGTGTAGCTTAGCACTTGGGAGTTCCTATGCAGGGATCCCACCTCTTCCATTAAGGATATCTTAGAGGAGTCTTGATGATTTCATCCACTATCAGGGATTTGGCCAAGCTCACATTTCAACTACAGTGTTGATCCTGTTCAGGATTAGGTTTTCCTTGCAAGCTGCACCAAGTGAAGGTCAGATCTGCTCAGATCTACGCTATTTCAGGCCCTCTTTTCATTGGGAAAGTCTTCTATCCCAAGGGCAAGAGAGTTCTGAACCTTTGGAGCTAATATTTCACATCTTGGCATCAGGCCAACTCAGTGCTTCAGGCTATAGCGCAGTTTCCCTTCCAGGACTGCGTTATTTTCAGAGGAAGATTTGCAGGGTGTTTTGATCCCCTTTTTGAGTAGAGATCTCTAGTGCTGGGCTTTTCCTTTCACTTTGGTGATAAATGGATTAGCTTGCTGATCCATGTACTGTATAGATATGATCTATTTCTAATGTAAAACATCTTCAGAAATTTATGAATAATATTGCAGATCTTCTACTTTAAACTTAGATCTACTCTTTGTATTGCATGATTTGGTCAAAATCCCAAGGGGATCTTGTAATAGAGCCTTTCTAGTGTACAAATCTAAAATGGATCTGATATTTTGTACACAGATCTGCTCTAGATTTGAAGTGTAACATTCAGTTGCTACAACTCCATAAAATAACACTGTTAAGCCATTTTGCAGTAAATACATGTGTGCAACCCTCTTTTATGGAGGTTTCCTTCTCTTTTGTCTTCTATTTTCTGATGTATAATGTAAAAGCATCATTATGGATTTTATTTGCTGTTGTATATTCAAAAGATGATCTTTCTTATTGGCATCCTACTCATGCTTTCCAAAACTGCATTATTTCTGAAGCAGTTTGTTGTACATAGCTACAGCCTCTCTGTTTGGGTGTTTTTCAGCTAGACTAGGTGGTGGGAGATTTCTTTACCACACCTAGTTTTAGTTATTTTTGCTCTCCTTTTGTATCTAGACCCAGATCCACCGATCTAAGGGATCCAGGAGCTGCAAACTCATTTCAATCAACAGGTTTCCCAGAAGTCCATTATTTCAGTAGGCATTGTTGTGTATTCTCATTTGGGGATATTACCGAATATTGTAGCCTTGTGTAAATGGTACGATACCCATGTTTGAATACGGAAATTTCAAAATTTCCTCTTCACCATGAATGACCCTTTCATCCTAGGAGACATTGGGGCCAATTGAGGAAGACATCAACAATTCAAGTGCGAGAGAATGTAAGGATTGAACTTGAGGTGCCAATGACAAACAAATAATAGAGGGAACCTCAAGTGTACTTCACAAGTTACATAAGAAATTGATATGATTTGTTAGTCTCTATGATTATGATCAATTCACTATGATGCATGGGATGGTACTAACATATATGTTTGGAGGACTAAGGAACTCATGCAAAGTAAATGAATGACCCACAAGGTGATGTATAACATAGAATAATTCAATGGACCATGGTATGACTTAGCAATGTGATATATTATTTGTTATCCATGTGAAGGAAATAATGTTGATAAGTGCATCAATGATATGTGAATGCCTTACGAAGGAGGGACTTGATTTTCATTGACCATCATGTGTTGACTTAGTTGAATGATAACATGGCCTCATGTCAGGCAATGAGTTTTTCATGTATAACTAGCATAAGAAAGGAAACCATACATTTCTTATGTTTGAGTGAGGATGACACAACGTCTCCTAAAGTGAAAATAGAACTCTTGACATACTATATGATTAAATGTCGACATGTGATAGTCGGAACTAATTAGAAAACTCACCACTAAACTTCTTCAATTAAATAACAATAATAATAATAATAATAAAAAAACCTATGTACTAACATGAATTTCAATTTGTTGTTCAAATAAAATCATGTGAGTGTACTAACATAAATTTCAATTTATTTGTAAATGTTTCAAATAGAATTTAAATTTATTGTAAATGTTTCACAATACACATCTCCTTTTTCCATAACTTCTCTCCCTTTTAAACAAGTCATTGACCTAGGCATTGAATCCATTCGTAACCATTATTTGGTACCGGGTGAAAGTGCTACAAAAGTTTACTAGTATTGTCTAGGAGTCAACATCACTATTGGTAATAGGATAGTGGCATTGAATGATTTTGAGTGAAAGGCCAGCACATCTCCTTTCAAATGTGTTGTATCTCAAACCGGCCTTCTCATTTAGTATCACAATCCTCTGGTTTAATATGTCAGGTATAACATCCCTTTCACTGTCGATGCCCTTGTTATTTTTTTCCTATGAAGTTGTGGTATGGTATTTCTTTGAAGTTTTTGGCAATTTATTTTATTTTATTTTATTTTTGTTGTAACCATTATTGTTGTGAGACATTTTAATTGGACAGAATTTATAACTCAAAACTTATAATTTTAACAAAAATACTATTTAAATCCCAAAAAAAAAATCTGCCAAAAAACTTTGTTATGAATTTCACCTCTCTCATGTGCTGCCTCTCGGGAAAAACATTCTTGACGTTCACCTCTGTCATGTGCTGCCTCGGGGAAAACATTTATTGACATCCTTGAACATTTATGGCACCTCCCTCTTTCACCATCAGCCGCAGTATGCCCTCAAAAGCAGTATACCGACTATGCGGCCTATGTCAATAAGTTGGAGGGGACACTCTGAGCCTCGGTGCCTATGATGATGACAAAAATGCAAATGGAAATGACGGTATCAATGGGGCATTTTGAACTAAGGCGATGAATGCGGTGATGTGGATTGTTGATTTGACCAGACAGCCATGGGTCATGTGCACTGCATCGCCCTTAGGGTTTGCAACGGTATAAAAGTCGTAATTATGAAAGAGAATGCTAAACCCTAGAAGGTTTCCAATGAGTGGTTATAATTCAATTTCAGAGTACTAGCGTATGTCATTATCAAAAAAGCTAATACTAATAATTGTAGCTTTCCAACGTTTTCAGAGTACAGAGATTTGCTTGAATTCCAATATCTTGCAATTAAAGTGGTTCAGGTAGTTAAATAAATCAGTAGTTTCTAGTGTGATTTTTTAAGGGTTTTTTTGGAATTTTCCAGTTTAATCTCTCTAAAATCTAGCCAAAATTCATTAAAAACAGAGATTTCATAAGTAACTTTGCACAATCCATATAGTAAAAAAAAACAGTTTAAATAACAGAAATCAAAATTTTACCTAGAATCTTTTCACCAAATTTGAGAAAATTACACTAAAAAGAACTCCTCAAAAAAATTGAAGCAGAGTACTAGCACATATGTCATTATCAAATACTCAACGGGTTGTTATAATTCAGTTTCAGAGTACTGGGGAATGTCATCATCAAATGCTAGGGCTGAAAATTGTCTCATTCCAACTCTTTTAGAGTACACAGATTTTCATGAATTCCAATAAGTTATTAGAACATATGTCATTATTAAATTCGCAGGATGAAAAAACGAGACCCCATACAAATTAATTAAGTAAATCATTTATATACTAAACTAAAATCCTGGCAAACAAAAAATATATGAGATTACTTCTGTGTCAATTTATAGCACACTTAGATGAGAAATTATATTTTTAGGATGTTCGCTTTGATATAATTTAGTATAGAATTATTTTAATCATGGATTTAGCCAGCGCTGATCCAAATTTTTTGACCTGAAATTTATTTTTTAGTTTAAAATTTGACACTTAAACTAAGATTATTGATGTTTTGTTATATTTTCAATTAAATAATCTAAATATATATAATCAATTTATTTTTTAATTATATATTATGTTAAATATTTTATTTATGGTTGACAAAGAGTGAAATATTTTTACCATCTTTTTTTAGTAGAGAGACCGTATTTATGTTTTATAATATTTTTAATTAAACAAATTAAACATGTATATTCATTTTTATTTTTTATTATATATATATATATATATATATATATATATATATAAATTTTTTTTTTTTAAATTTTAAAAGCCACAGTTTCCAACTTCAAATTAGAAACAAACTTATTTACACATCTCTCTCACGCTAGATTGTAGAATAAACCCCTCTACTCAATTAAAAGTTTCTTGATAAATTTGATGTTAACTTTAGACCTAAGAGGATCCTAGCAAATATGTCTTTTTTATCCATCTTGGTGCAAAAAACATTACAACAAGGATTTTTCTATACAATGGTGGGTTTTCTTGTCTTGAATCTCACTTTCATTTGTCCACTCCGGCTCTCAAAATCACTACGATACAAATGCCTTGCACGATAATCGAACCCAAGTCATTTGAATCATATAAACAAATCATGGAAACCCACATCTCACGATGTAGCATATGAGGAAATATGAATGGATTATCTCGGGATTGAGAAGGACATCTTGCTTCCCTCTCATAATTGTTAGGTTGAGAACCCTTCCACGGTAATAATTTTTTGCATTTTATGTGTCCCCTATTTATTTTAATCTCTTCATTTGACTTTGCACTATTTAACATCTTGACAACTTTGAAAGTTCCAATTCCCACTTCTTTATGTCCAAATGAGACCCAAATGATCAACATATTGGGATCATAAAGCGACAATTGTAAATGTCAAGGGATCAAATAATTAGAAACTCCTATGACACATGTCAGTCGGCTGACGTCGGCCCTCCACTTATTCCTTTTCGTCCTAAAAAGGCTTGTTCCCTCCACATTTTTTGTCTTTCACTCTCTTTCTTCTTACCAGTTAGGAGCCTAAGTAAAGGACCAGTCTTGTGCACACTCCTCTCCTAAAGTCGCTCTCGTTGCCCTGGGTATTTGTTCAGTTCCCCAGTTTTACTTATTTTGTTGTTTAACTCTCTATTGTAAAATAATGAAAAATTCTTCCCCTTAGACTCCGCAGGCCTAAGAGGTTAGGGCCCCCTCTGGTCCCGACCCACTCATGGATGCCCATGCTCAATTTTGTGACCCATTTACCCTTTTAACGTAGTAAACGAGTGTCATGAGCTCATGGGTTATAAGTGGCGGGGTGAGGACTTGTTTAGGGTGGTAGAGTCGAGATTATATTACCAAATATCTCCTTCAGTCCATCATTTCCCTGACTTTATTTCTTGGCTCATTGAGGCATACATTGAACATAATGGATTCTTCCTCTCCTTGCATGGGAATAAAATACTTCAAATTACCCCCTAGTTGTTCAGAAAATCCCTGTACTACCCACCTTCTTAGGATTGCCTCAAATTTTCCGAGCTAACCCTCATGTGTCACATTTCGAATCTCCCTCTTCAGAAGCGCAGGTCTCTCCTTGAATTAATTACAGTCGCAAAGGTGTCTGCCTTACCACCCACTAAAAAATTCCTCCTCACCCTCTTTCATGATATCATCTAGTTGGTCCTCTCAATTATATCGGGTATGCTTGGGCAGGACAATGCTATTTGGGTCACTAATGCCTACTTAGGTTTTTATGACCTCATAATGCAACTAAACGTATTATAGATCCAGATTTATGCAGGAACGCAAAATAATACACATGTAACCATAAATACAAATATGCAACTGAAATAACACTTCATTTTATTAATATCAAAGAAATGAAATTTGCTTACAGACATAATAGAAATAAACTAGCTAGGGCGCTGGTAACTTATCCCTAAGAAGAGATGTGGCAGCTACAGGCCTCTGAACTAAGTTACAATGAGTCTTGAGGGCCTATTTATTATTTAGAAACAATGGAAAACCCTAAACATCCAAAACCCTAACCCTAGAAGATGAAGCGCCAAAAATATGGGACTTGTTTGGGTAAATTGGTGTTTCAAATTCCTGGGGATGTAACTTTGGCATACAATATTTGTTTGACGTGCTTAATAGGCTCAACTGCTCTTGTTTTTCCCAAAAAACGTCGTTTAGGGCCTCAAAACGGCTCTGGAAGTTCAGGACCCGAAAAACTATCAAAAATAGTAAGTTATACTGAAACTAAAAAACATAAAGAGACAATAGTGGGTCCCCAAGTGAAATAGGTGGGTGGCCACCAATATCCACCTGGATCATTCCTCCCATTCCTCCCCCCTTAGGAAGCAATGGTCCCCATTGCGTTGAGTTCCTCCATGAAATGAGGAAACTTCTGTTGAACTTGGTCTCTAGTGAACCACTTTCCTTGGTGCCGGAGTTGGCCAGTTTTAACAACCCGATATAGTTGTATCTTCTATTGGCGAGTGTTCTTGATTTGCATGTACATGATAGAATTTGTGGTGGCCTGTTCCATGCAGTCTGGGTTTAACTCTGCTGTTGTGAGTTGTTCTGCAATGTCAGAGGTGTTCGTTAGAGGTGCGAAGTAGGGACGAAGGCGGTCCACATTGAATACCAGGTGGAGACCAAGAAATGGTGGAATACTGAGATTGGAGGCATTGTTCCCTTCTGCCTTGGTGTTGGTGTATGACCCATATCAGAGTGGGTAAAGCTTGCGGTGGGGTCCACTGAGGCGCTCCTTCTGTAAATGTAGCCACACTTTGTCACCCACCTAGAAGTTGTGTGGTACCTAATGTTGATCATGTCATTGCTTGTACTTAGCATTGGCTCTGTCCAATATGCCATGAACTTGTTGGTGGATGTGCTAAATGTGCTTGATGAATCTATTCGCTTTGTCAGCTTCAGACTAGACATGAGCCGAATCGGCCTGAGTAGCCACAAATGGCATGGCTACGTAAATGTGACATAGTGGTTGGAATCCCAAGCCCACCTGAAAGGGGTTGTGGCCGATTGAGCCGTGGAGAGCCCGATTATAACTGTGTTGTACATAGGGGAGACTCTCATCCCATTTTCGTCAATGCTTTCAATTGTACATGTGAAAAATGTGTACAATCATCCTATTGATGACCTCTATCTAGCCATTATTTTTGGGGATGGAAAGTTGTGGACTTGGTGAACTTAGTGTCCAACATTGACTAGAGGCTGGACCAAAATGTGCTGAGGAAATTGCTGTTACGATTTGATATGATAGACCGTGGGATCCCAAAGTGCACCCAAACTCGTTCAAAGAAGAGTTTAGCAGTTGCTTCTGCCGTGATGTTCTTCTTGCAGGCCGCCATAATGGCCATCTTCGAGAATCTATCAATGACCACGAACACATAGTCATTTCCATGCTTAGTAGAAGGAAGGCCTGACATGTAATCCATGGAGATGGATTCCCAAGGTCGACTAGGGGTAGGTAGCAGAGTATAGATACCTTGCTCCTTGATGGTCAGTTAGGCAATCGCACAAGAAGTGTAGGATCTAATGTACTTCCCGACATCATGTTGAAGGTTCGGCCAATAGAAATACTTATGCAGTACTACCACTATTTTCTCGACCCCAAAATTCCCAGTGACTCGACTATAGTGTGCTTCCCATATCATCTTCGCAGGCTGGCTGGAAGGAACACAAAGGTGTCCCAGGTGACATAACAGTGCATCTTGGAGGTGAAAATTTGGAACTTGCATACCCCCCAAGAGTGCCTTGTATGTGTGGCTGAATTCTGGATCGCTTTTATAGAGAAGTGGCCAATTAGAAGTCTCGTGCCCACAAGAGTTGAGAATGGTGGTTAGTACCACGATCGGTGGTCAGTTGAGGCAGTCTGCAACATTATTAGTGCTACCCTTCTTGTACTTGATGTTCAAATGAAACTGTTGCAAATATGTGGACCACTTTTGATGGCGATCATTCTGCAACTTTCCTTGTGTCTATATCAACTGTAGGGGTTAGTGGTCTGTGTGGATGATTATTTCCTTCCCCAAATTGTAATGCTTCCATTGTCGACAAGCCTCCATAATGGAATACATTTCTTTGTCATAAGTGGGATACTTGCGAACTGTGTTGAACAATGTCTCACTGTGATATGCCACTGGATGCCCCTATTGAGTAAGAACTACCCCAATAGCATAGTCAGAGGCATCTGTCTCGATCTCAAATGGTTGTTGTAAGTCTGGTAATGTGAGCATGGGGGAAGAACAGAGGCGATGTTTCAATTCTATGAACACCTTTTGTTGATATTCTGAGCAAAATAAATTTTCTCTTGCTCCTCCCTTAGTTACTTGACTCAAGGGCCAAGTGATATGAGATAATCCCAACATGAACCTGTGGTAGAAATTAATAAGACCCAGGAAGGTGCAAAGCTCTATTATAGTGGTTGGGGCTAGGCAGTCTCGAATGGTTTGGATCTTGGTTGGATCCACATGCACCCCCCTTTCATCAATAATATATCCCAGATATTGAACCTGGGTCATGCCAAAAGTGAACGTCTCTAAATTGGCACACAACTTGTGTTGCTATAGTGTTTGGAGGACTTGTCGGATGTGGTGGAGGTGCTCTTCTCAAGTCTGCCTAAAGATCATAATGTCATCCAAGTACACTAATATAAATGATTTTTGAATGGCCTCAATATGTCGTCCATCAACCTTGTGAAGGTTGCAGGAGCGTTCATCAACCCGAAAGGTATGACCAACCATTCGAAAAGGCCCTCCTTAGCTTTGAAGGCAGTCTTCCACACATTGGAGTGTTCGATGGGTACCTGGTGATACCCAGACTTCAAGTTTATCTTGCTGAAATATTTTACCCCTTTGAGTTGGTCTAGAAGGTCATCAATCCATGGGATCGGGTACCTATTCTGGAAATTGATCTTTTTCAACGCCCGATAGTCAATACAGAGTCTCCAAGTCCCATCCTTCTTCTATACTAACATGATCGAGCTCCCAGAGGACCATGAACTTGGCTAGATGTGACCTTTCTGCAGCAACTCCTAAATTTTCCTCTTAATTTCATCATTCTCCATAACAGAGCGCTAATAGATTAGTCTGTTGGGTAGCGGCGCACCTGGGGTCATATCAATTGGGCGCTTTACCTGACAATGTAGAGGCACGCCTGTGGGTGAGGTGAAAATGTCCCCGTACTCATCTACAACCTTGTCCATTTGTTGTTATCGTGCAGAGGAGCCATGTCTAGAGGTCGTGGCCACAGTCTTCTTCTTGCCCTAGGAGCAGATCATCAGGAAAAAAAATTTCCTACTTTGGGAAATGAGTTTACTGCATTTTTTTGAAGTAACCAAAGAGATAGTTGTAGGCGGTGGTACCTCAGGTATCTTGTATAGTTTATTTCCCAATGTAACAATAAAATCGTGAGGTTGTGACTCATACACAGCATGTCACTTCCATAAGTATGGTTGGCCTAATAATACATCATAAACATCAATAGGAGCAATGTCACATAATACCTCATCCGTGAAGGGCTTGATGCTATAGGAAAGGCGACACTATTGGTTGACACGGAGATCCCGTCCTTGGTGAAGCCACTCGATGGTGTATGGTTGTGGGTGCGCTGTGGTCAACAAGCCTAACTATTGGAACAGGGTCTCCTACGAGCTGTGAAACTGGTCCATTTTGGATACTTTTGATTAGATTTAATCTATCGTAGGGTTTTTGGGGTGTGTCAAAGCCCCAAAAGCATTGTAATTGGTAAAAGGGTAAACTAGGTGTCTAAAAACCACGGTTTGCAGACCATAGGAAAGTCTAGGCTAGATTATTATAAATATAGGACCATTTTTCTATTGTAAGGTAGGAATTGAAGAGCTATTGATGCGAATTGTGGTTTAAGCTATCTGTTTGGGTTTTGGGGAAAGGACTCCTACTTGCTGTGTGCGCAAAGATCCAAGCCTAGCTATATGCAGACCCTGCTGCTGTGTGCATAGGCTGGGAAGGGAATTGTAAGAAGGAATTGATGAATGAATGAATAAGAAAGGTTGATAGAGAATTGAATCTGTGAATACTCTTTGTGTGAATTGTTGGTAATTACTGCATTGTGTATTTTATGTATTTAAGCTGTGAAGATATGTGTAAGTGCATTTTCTGTATCTGTATCTGTTTTGTTCTGTTATGCAATATTGTGCTACTATCGCGAGAACATATAATTAGAGATCTAGCACATGTGGATGCGAATTGAGACCTAATTGATCCTATGCAAAACAAGGTAATCTGGGAATCACAAGGTCTAACGCAGCTCTGCTTCCCTTACCTATCCTTTTTCAGGGTGCGGAAACCTGGTTCCAGCACCCACCCATACTACTTCGGGTGAGACTTTGACCTGTGCAAGTAGGTCACTACCGAAAGGGCCAGTAGTATAGGGATTTGTTGGAAAACATTGAGCTCTGAACCTGGGTCAGGACCCCTCGAACCAATAAATGGTTCCGTTTCCGAGACCTGTAGCATTTTGAGGAAGTGATCAAGCACTGACAAGAAAATACTGAAGGTCTAAGACGGAGGTGAATGAGCGTTACTTTGGAGGGAAGTACAACACGGAGAGGTAAGTACTATCAAGATGATCAAGAAAAGGATCACTTTGCCCATACCCCGCTGAGAAGATCAACGATGCAAGGTTCACCAGTTACCCATTTCAAACTCATGGGAGAACAAGCCCTCAACTGAAACCTCACTAGAAGGATACATGGTAGTACACTTGAAATTACCTACCTTTAAAGGAGCGACTGATGAGGACATGGAGCGTTTTTGGTTCATGGCTGACTCGATATGGACTACGCAGGGGGTGATTAGTGATACTGTGAAGAGAGCACAATTGTCCCTGGCCTTCAAATACAGAGCGCTGGACTGGTATATGTGGTACATATCTCAAAACGAGAGCGCATCTCTTCAAGATATTGAGGACGCCCTAAAACAACAGTTCCAGAAGCCAAAATCGTACTCTAAGTTGGTAGCAGAAGTGAAAGACTTCAAGCAAGCTACGTCTAAGTGAGTGTGGGAGGCCGATCAGTGATTGAAGAAAGTGATCAGGGAAGGAGGGTCTAAGTACGATGACATACAACACACGGAATGGTTCATCGCTATGTTGCTACCTCAGCTACATATATCAATGGGCCACCAGACCTTCGAGTCACAGGAAAAAGTCTTGAAAGCTGCCATGAAACTCGAAGTTGTGCCCAAGGACGACACACTGGGGGAAGTACAAAAAATTCAAGAGTAGCTCGGAGCCATGCACATGGAAATTTAGAGCTTATGTATGGAACGGGGAAAAGGAGCTAGTGCAAACCTCTGGTGCATACGATGTCGGGTGTCTAGCCATACAAAAGACTAGTGTCCTATATTGACAGATTACATGTAGGCAGGAGGACCTAGTCCACTACGCCCTAGCTCTAGTGGATCTGCGCTATGGTGCGATGATTGTTGGGTAGTGGGACTACATGATACGGCCCAGTGCCCTAGACTAAGTATGGGCAAACTAAAGCAACAATGGTGCGGGTTCTACTGGTCAGTAGGGCACGATGAGAAGAACTGTCTCATGTATGAATTGATTGTGGATCGAAGGAACCTATATAGGGTACAATCAGACCCTGCCTCGCTAAAATCCCCAGCAAATTTTGGTGGCTCCCTAGCAAGGGTAGGGGAGGTCAAGGAGGAAGTGCAGGATGGGGGCGGGGGAATATGATCTACTATAAATACGGGGAGGTAGGACACTTCGCAAGGGACTGCCCAAATCCCACCAGGAAATCCTGCAAATATTGCTGGTAGCTGGACCATGAGATTGAAGACTGCCCAATCCTAATAGCCAAAATGTAGGAAAAACAACCCACCCCTATGCAAAACGTGCAAAGAGTTAAAACCGAGATAAGGAATGCAGATATGAGTGTAAAATTCATGACACTCAGCGGGATGGTTACCCAGGGAGCAAAGGAGGAGCTTGCCTCTTGGGAAGGAGTGAATTTCAAAGAACAGGAACCACTGGCAGCCCCCGCACAGCTACCAGCATACCTCAAGAGAGAGGAAGGGGTTGAGCCCTTTCTGAATGCATGTCTAACTTCTACGTAATAGAATTCCTAAGAACAGGGATGTACACAAGATATACAGCTATAAGAAATGCACTGGAAGAGAAATGCGGTTGACTGCACATATTGATGACTATGAGATGGATCACGTTATTCTTGATTTGGGGTCAGATGAGAATGTATTACCAAAGAAAACGTGGCAATGAATGGGAGAACCTAAGTTGGAATGGTCCACCATCCAGCTACGCGTGGCGAATCAACAGAAGATCATCCCACTGGGACGGTTGATAAAAGTCATGGTAGATATCGTAGGAGTAAAAGTCCTAGCTGACTTTGATGTCATAGAAATCGTGGAAGATACAGATCCGTACCCTGCACTCCTCAGAATGGACTGGGCTATAGACATGGGGGGTGTCATCAATCTCAAAAAGCGCAGCATGGTGTTTGAGAACAACGGTACACGTGTAATAGTATCGCTAGATCCAGCAAGAGCCGCGCGGTATACAGAGCCAGCCTATGAGAAGGAGGAACTAGATCACATTTGCAGATTGACTACGCAGGAGGAAGATAGGTTTAACCCCAAAACAGACGGAATACTCTATGTTGGGAGAGACAGTGAATGCTTTTCTGACACTCATGAGGAATTGGAGATTTGGAAAAACCAGTTACACGAGGTTTCGGCGCTGTGCTTCCCTAGGGTCACAAGGACCCTCTATTGCATTTCCTCGGAGGTAAAAGATCTACCCCACTTTGATGAGGCTGGTACTGTCCAGGAATTCCTAAGGACACTAGAAGCTAGGGTGTCAAGAGAACGACGGCTCTGGGCCCTTAATCTGGCTATGCGTGGGACACTCGCGCATTGGTGGGATACCCACAAGAAATCATTCTCATACTGGGAAACATGTCGGGATAGGATGATTCTGCGGTTCGCCCCTCCAGTTGACATACACAAGAAGATATTCCTCGGACCTAGGGATCCCCATGCAAATCTGCGTGCCTGGATGACCAAATGGTCGAACTGAACTGCAGAACAATAGGTCCATCTATTTTTTCATGGCTTGGGCCCTATCCCGACCGCTTGGTACTTAGATGCAAAGATAAACCAGTGCACCCGCCACTAGGAAGTGCTAAAAGAGGACTTTGTAGGAATGTTCGGATTGATTGGGGGGACAGAGACGTTCGACGAGGCTCTACAGAATATTGATGCATTTGTATTGAAGAACTCTCACCACCACGCCACACCAGCGGTCCTGAGATGGGAAGCGCAGATGCAAGACATAGCCAACTGCTGGAGCTTAGCGATTGATGAGGAAGAAGATAATCCTTGAAACATTTATGTCTTGGAATATGAAGGGGAACACATCATTATTGGACCATCCCTGCATAATATTGATGTAAGGTAGCATCTCAAGTTGTGCAACATTAATATTGGGACAAAGTAACACCCTAAGCTGGCTAAAATTGGGGACTATTGGGATGAAGGAACTGTAGGCAAAATTGCAGAGTTACTCACAAAGTATCAGGACTTATTTCTGAAAAAGTTTTCTGAGCTCAAGGGAATCACCAGGGACATCAGCATTATGCACATCAATATAAAACTTGAGGCGTGCCCCGTCAAGTAGCGGCCTTACCGATTGAATCCTAAATATAAGAAAAAGGTCAAAGAAGAGCTGGACAAAATGCTTGCTACATGTATCATTGAACTAGTTAAACAATCGGATTGGGTAAGTCTAATGGTCATATAGGAAAAGAAGACCAAGGGGGAATACACATCTGTGTATATCTATTCAAGTTAAATGATGCCTGCATCCATGACCCCTTCCCTGCACCCTTCTCTGATGAAATCCTTGATAGCTTGGGCAGATAAGAGGCCTATTCCTTCACCGATGGGTTCTCACGGTACCACCAGATCCGAATTGCACTTGAAGATCGCAGTAAGACTATCTTTGTGACTGAATGGGGGTATTTTTAGTATATGGTCATGCCCTTTCGTCTCAAGAATGCACCTGCTATTTTTTTGAGGGTCGTAGTTGTTGTATTCAAGGAGTTTATTCATAAGTTCCTAGAGGTTTATTTCGATGACTGGACGATTTTCGGCCTGGTAAAGGAGCATGTCTCTTACCTGCGATTAATGTTGGATGCCTGTCGGAAGCACCAGATTTCCTTGAATATTAAGAAGTGCATCTTCTGTGTACCATTTGGAATTTTTCTCGGGCACATAGTCTGTCGGCAAGGGTTGATGGTTGATCCTGCGAAGGTAGCCGTAATTATAAACCTTGCAGTCCCAACAACAGAAAAACAGTTGCATTCTATTCTTGGACACACAAGACATTACAAGAAATTCATTCAAGGGTACACCCTAATCACAACACCCATGGAAAAGCTACTTAAAAAAGATGTTTCCTTTTTTTGGGATGATGAATGTCAGAAGAGCTTTGAACTGCTCAAAGAGAAGATGATTTTTGCACCCATACTAATATTTCTTGATTGGTTAAAGGAATTTCATGTACATGTGGATGCATCAAGCATCGCTTTGGGCGTTATCCTCACTCAGCATGGAGAAGGAGATATTGATCACCCGGTTGCCTTTACGAGTCAGAAACTCTTGAGCGCAAAATAGAACTACTCTACAACTGAGCTCAAACAATTGGCTATGGTCTACGTGTTACAGAAATAACGGCACTATCTACTGGGTGGACACTTTAAAATTTTCACTGATCATTCGGCTATGAAATACCTCATCAACAAGCCTTTGTTGGGGGGGAATATTTGCTGCTAGCTGTTTCTATTCCAAGAATATGATTTTGAGATCATCGTTAAGTCCAGAAGGTTGAATTTAGGCCTAGATCATCTATCTCGCATTTAAACCAGGGAATAACCTAATAGCTTGGAAGAGGGTTTTCCATATGTGCAGTTGTTCACCATTAAGGTGGTTGATGCAAACTTTTTTGATATCATTGAGTTCATCACTACAGGCACGGCCCCTGTAGAATATTCGGTGTAGCAAAAGAAGGAGTTGGTTACTCGGGCAGTGGACTTTACTATCATTGCCTGTCAGCTATACAAGTTAGGCATAGATGAAATACTACGCGGATATGTCTTGGAACATGAACGGCCTATTGTATTAGCAGAAGCACACGAAGGTGTCACAGGAGGCCACTATACAGGACGAGCAATGGCACAAAAGATTTTTAGGGCTGGGTTATGGTGGCCTACCCTACATCAGGATTCTTACACCTATTGTAGATCATGCGACACCTGCCAGCGAACAGGATGGCCCTCGCACTGAGATGAGATGTCATTACGGCCTCAAGTGGTTTTACAGGCTTTTGAAAAATGGGTCATTGATTTTATAGGACCCATCAATCCGTCGGGCAAGAAAACAGGTGCACGCTACATTATCACCACCACTGACTACGTCACTTGATGGGCTGAGGCACAAGTGGTAAAGGATTGTACTGTGGATACTGCTGCGCACTTCATCTTTTAGCAGTTACTGACCAGGTTTGGCTGCCCAAAGATCCTGATGAGTGACATAGGTATGTGCTTTTTTAACCAAACGATTCAAGCCTTGAATGAGGAATTCCGGATCCACCATGCGAAGAGTACACCATACCATCCCCCGGGAAATGGAGAGGTTGAAGATTTTAACAAAATTTTGGAACAGGCATTAACTAAGGTTTGCAATGCTGATCGTAGTGACTTGGATGTTCGCATTCCCTCTATTCTGTGGGCCTACCGAAGGACCTACAAGAAGATGACAGGTAGGACCCCCTTCCGAATGGTCTATGGCAAGGAGGCCATTATGCCCGTAGAGTACGTTGTTCCTAGCCTATGCATCACAGCATTTACAAATATGGTGGACCTCGATATCATAGAGGGTCATCTTGCGCAGCTTGTGGCTTTGGAGGAAGATTGGTTTATTGCTAATTTTCATCAACAGGTTCAGAAGGCTCGCGATAAAGCATGGAAAGATCGACATATTCGCCAAAAGACCTTCGTCGCAGGCGACCTCATCCTTTTATATGATAGCTAATTTGTGAAAGACCCAGGAAAATTTTGGTAGCATTGGCTTGGTCCCTACATAGTTAAGGAAATCACGAATGGCGGAGCAGTCTAGCTAGCTACCTTGCGCGGTGACATCTTACCTAGCTTTCTCAATGGTAGTCGACTCAAGACATACCAGGTTCAATGACTATATGGCGGCTACAGTGACTCAGGACGAGTCACAAGATTGTGTTGGGGGACTGTTGGAACAGGGTCTCCTACGAGCTGTAAAACTGGTCCATTTTGAATAATTTTGATTAAATTTAATCTAGCGGAGGGGTTTTGGGGCGGGTAAAAGCCTCGAAAGAGTTGTAATGGGTAAAAGGGTAAACTAGGGGTCCGAAAACCACGGTTTCCAAACCATAGGAAATTCTAGGCTAGATTGTTATAAATAGAGGAACATTTTTGTATTGTAAGGTAGGAATTGAAGAGCTATTGATGCAAATTGTGGTTTAAGCTATATTTTTGGGTTTTGGGGACAGGAATCCTATTGGCTGTGTGTGCGGAGATCCAAGTCCATCTGTGTGCGGACCCTGTTGCTGTGTGCGCAGGTTGGGAAGGGAACTGTAAGAAGGAATTGATGAATGAATGAATAATAAAGGTTAATAGAGAACTGAATCTGTGAGTACTCTTTGTGTGAATCGTTGGTAATTACTACATTGTGTATTTTATGTATTTAAGCTACGAAGATCTGTGTAAGTGTGTTTTCTGTATCTGGATCTGTTCTATTCTGTTATGTAATACTGTGCTACTGTCATGAGAGCATATAATTATAGATCGAGTGCATGTGGATGTGAATCGAGACCTAATTGACCCTATGTAGAACAAGGTAATTTAGGAATCACAGGGTCTAACGTAGCTCTGCTTTCCTTACCTATCCTTTCTCACGGTGTGGAAACCTGGTTCTAGTAGCCACCCATATTATTTCAGGTGAGACTTTACGCAGGTCACTGCTGAAAGGGCTAGTAGTATAGGGGTTTGTTGGCAAACCTTGAGCTCCGAACCTGGGTCAAGACCCCTTGAACCAATAGTAACCGCTTCACGACATCTGCTAAAATGAGTTCTTTTAGCTCCCATTGTCGACAGTGAACTGTAGCAGGGAATCCTTTACCCACATCTAGGAGTGGAAGAGATGTTCCACCTCCTCTAGATCCTCTGATTCCTCCTTCTGGATCTTTGAAGTGGCAATAGTGGCATTGGGATCTACATCAATAATTTGTTTCCATTTCTCATTCCCCTTGTCAGGTTCTGATTCAGAGTTGGAGCATGCATCTCATTCAGAAGTCCTCAGCTTGGCCACAAACAACTACCTGGCCCAACACTCACTAGTGTTGTGAGTGGAGCTCTTATGGAACTCAGACCACTTTCCCATGTCCTTCTTTGGCTTCACGGTGTTGTTATTTTCTTTTGGCTTTGGCAAGCTGTCTTGGGCAGCCATGCCATGGATTTTTCTTTTGTTCTGTGGTTTGGGGGCACCTTTACCTTACTTTTGATTCACAGATCCAAAGTCTCGCTTCTTCTTCTTCAATTTCTTTTCAATATTAGCAGCATATCAGTATATTGTACCAAGAGAGGGGATGTCGAGGAACTCAATTTCCTCCTAAATGTATATGTGTAGACAAATGCGATACTTTAGCACCAAATGTTTCTCTAAATATTTTATACCCAACTTTGTGCAGAGTGTATGGAACAGATTCATCAGCTCATGCACATCTTGATCCCTTTGCTGCCGTAGCATGGTCCATTGTATGTACTTGTCCTCATAGCTCCCTACGGGATAGTATTGTTCCTTGTTGGCATCTCAGAAAGAATTCCAAGTGGGTATGGCTGAGAATAGAGAGGGTTCTGTCTCATCCTTTTTCTCACAGTAGGTTTCCGACAAGTCCTTGACATGGGGGGTAGCTTTGAGGAGTGAAAAAATAATATTCTCCCAGTCCGAAAAGTCATGGACTGAGAAATATCCTTCTAATAGATTCAACCATCTATCTATGACATCTTCATATATTTGACCCTAAAATATGGGAATGTCAAATTTTTTTTGTACCTTAAAGGGAGTCGCACTTCCAGAGTGGCTGTTGGATTCAGATGCACCGTCGGTGGGCAGTCATTGAAGGATCTGGGAAAATTTATCCATCATCACGTTCCTTTGATTTTCGAGGGCCTCCTCGAGCAATATTTTATAGGATCTCCTGCTCCCTCACCTTTCTTTTCGTCGCCCATTGGCAACCGTCAAGGTTTTCGAGGCTGATCTTGCAAAGGTTCAATCAGATCGAGTCCCAACTCCTTATACCTCGACCTCATTAGGGACATGAAAAGAAGGATTAAGAAAAGGCATACCGCTCTAATATGACTAATCCAGATTTTTGCAGGAATGCAATAGAATACACATGTAACCATAAATACAAATATGCAGTGGAAATAACACTTCATTTCATTAATATCAAAGAACTGAAATTTTCTTACAGACAAAATATAAATAAACTAGCTAGGGCGCTGGTAGCTTATCTCTGAGAACAGATGTGGTGGCTATAGGCCTGTGAAATGAGTTACAATGAGGCTCGAGGGCCTATTTATTATTTAGAAACAATGGAAAACCATAAACATCCAAAACCCTAACCCTAGGAGATGAAGCACCAAAACTATGGTCCTTGCTTGGGTAAATTGGTGTTCCAACTTCATGGGGACGTAACTTTGGCATATGATCTTTGTTTGATGCGCTCAATAGCTCGCTAGAAAGATATATCTGAGGATTAAAACTTTTGGTGCTATAAATAAAGACTTTATTGCTCTTGGTTTTCCCAAAAAATGTCGTTAGGGCCTCCGGCTACAGATGTTCAACACTTGAAAAACTGTCAAAAATAGTAAGTTGTGCTGAAACTAAAAAATGGAAAGAGACAATGGTGGGGCCGCAAGTGGAATAGGTGGGTGGCCACCAATATCCACCTTTATCAATTACTTAACATTCCCTCATTACTGGTCTCAACCATCCAAGCCCATTTCCAATACTTATCAACCTCGAGTTGTTTCAAGTATTATTCACCGGTGTATTATATGTTCCTCTTTGCGCATGCCGAAAATTTCAATGGCTTACACCTAGACAAGTTTTATATGAAATGAAGTGAGACTAAATTAGTGTTTGATTTGAACCTCTCCATTTGAAAACAACCCAGGGGGAAGGTCTATGTAAAACTCATCACAAAATTCATGTCTAGGGCCTATACAGTTCCAGGATTTTCTACGAATAGAAAGAATTGCTCTAATTAGGTGAGACATATTGCATAGGGTACTGGTACTTGTTCAAGGATCACACCGAAGTTAGATTTTATGGTTTTCAAATTCCTCCTTTCCACTTGCCAACATTCATGCCCATGAGAATATTCTCTCTTGAGTTCATTAGGCAAATCCTAAGTGTAGACAAAATTCTTTTTTTTCCCGCAAAGAAAGGTCATATGTTTAAACTCTCAAGCGTAGTAGCATCATTTAACATCAATTCATAGGATACATTCCCTCTCATTGCGGCTTTTCTATAGAAGATGAACTTCCAATAAGGACATGCATGGCATTACAATCCTAAGGGAGTCATCTCACAAAGGAGGAAGAATATTAAGTCCTTAGCCTCTGAACATGAACCTAGACAAAATATTAAATGAAAAGTTAAGTATGACTCATGGCCTCTGGATACAGAGATGGAGGTCGGATCCCCAACTTCCGACGAACCACCGAAGGGAGACACGATGCAAGAAGAAGAAGGAAACAAAGGTGAAGGGGAGTTTTGGGAGCATGATGCCTACAAACATATGGAAGATTTCATCTGGGTGAAGCAATAGGGCCACATCAATAAGAAACATAGGACATAAGGACCTGAGGGACATATCACTAAATATTTGGATTAAGTGGTCCTCGGTTACATAGACCGAGGTGAGAACAAGCCATATTTTTAGGTTTCTTTGGATGATGCCTCCTCAAAGGCACTGTCTGCATCTTCACAGGTAATCGCCCCATGTGACAACCCCTCAGACGCAGAGACAGGTACAAGGGTGGAGTGGAATTCAAGAGAAAATATCAATGAAATGAGCTAGTCATCTAGGGAAAAATTGAGGGCAGAGTTGGCTCAACATATAGAAAGACACCACACCAGAATCTTAGCCACCGTAGATGTTGAGAATGACCAATTGGTGGTTTCATTACAACACCCATCTTATCACCCTCTTCCCCCTATACCAAAATGCAGATGATTGGAGATGATACTAGACTTAACCTCTATCCCCTTACGAGATAAATTAAATATTCATTAATCTATTGGGGATATGCTACATAATGAAGCCCTAAAGCACATCGTAGCCTTGGAAAGGGGAGAAAATCAAATGGATAAGATGGCAGAAAACATTAAAAGGGAAAGGGAATACTCTAAGGCTCTCTCCTAACATCATGCCCAGTATAAACAGATGCTGAAAGGAAAGGGGACTAAAAATCAGTCTGCCACACAAAATCGTCTCAAGAGGGTGGAGTTATAAGCATAGGAGCTTTGCCGAAAATTGAAAATTCCTGGTTCGGAACACATTCACACTCCTGAACTCACTCAAGTGGAGAGGGAAAAGGAAGCTATCTTGACATTTCTCATCAAGATGAATGATGAGGCAGTGGACTTAAATAGGAGGCTGAAAGAATTGCAAAAACACTAGGATATCCATGTCTATGTAGTATCGATGATCCAAAAATATTTTTCTTGAGATGTGTTAAAAAATTACATGTGAAAATTGTATCTTAAGTAAGAAACATTGAATATATTAACATAAGAAGAGAGAAGCAATTAGCATCATGAAGGAAGACACAAAATTGATATCAGATTTCATCCAAGAGGGACTACATCTTCGAGCCTTGCTCAAATAGTGGGGAGGCCCTCTTTCATTAAGTGGAAAAAATTGAAAGTAGAAGTATGAAATGCAAAATTACACCCTTATACCTCCATAGCTGAAAGTGCCCGAAAATTGAAAACCTATGATGAAGAAATGGACAACACCGTTGGATTTGTGGCATCGAGAGGTACAAAATCCATATAAAATTTGACTGAATATGACAAAGTGAAAATATGGATCCTCTAGAAAATGGCCCAGATCATGGTTCCACCCTTGTCCTACACAGTGCTCATGTTTTCACCGTCTCGACTTTTTTCCTCTCTCCTGGCTACCTTGGCACACTTATGAAATGCAGACTTTATATATAAAATTGTTGGTGGACTTCCCAAAGGAAGTCGTTAGGTGAATGGTTAGAGATCCTTGGTTTGAGGGAAGGGGTTGGGTGGTCAAACCCTACCCCCTCGAGCTTAAAGCGGAAAATGCTTTTTTTGAACTATGCATTTCATTTACTTAAAAGTCCGTCATTTACTTTTAATACACGTGGGGGTCGTGTCTGCATTGGGTGACCCACCCCACCCTTTCTGCCGGCTCTTGTTGTACATTACACGGTGTAATGGTGAGTTGGTTGGTGGGTTAAAAAACCCCGCCACCTGTATTTTTCATACGTGGTGCAGCCGTAATGTTTACAAGGGCCGTGGAATCTAGTGAGTGGTTAGGTGGAGGGGTCACGACCACTACCCACCACTATATTTATAATATTTTTTATGATATGCGGAGGGGTCGACAAGGTTTGGCCACCCATTGACCCTTTTTTTAAATACCTTTTTTTGTTTTGATAACAAAAAATCCATTTTTAAAAATTCGTAAATTTTACCGAAGGAGTCAAATTAAAAACCTCCCAATTTCGCTCGGAATCTGACTTGAGCTGCCTGGAATCCGATGGCCAGAAAACTTCCAATTTGTGTCCTCATTATTCTGCCACATCACCAAGACAACCCTCAAACTTTGACTGCTCCTGCCTCCTTTATACAAACTCGGAATTGAGTGTTGTCTGTGCCGTTGGAATTAGAAATACGAGATCTTAAACTTGGCACTATGTTTTTCACATTCCATAAAATTTGATTTTTGAGCCTTTGTAATTTAAGCCACTTGTACTTGGACCTATTCGATCCACCTGGATCATTCCTCCCCACTAAAGAGATTTTCGACCCAAAAATCCTTATCAGTCAATAGGAAAGTGAAAGAATTTCTCCCTCACCTTCTCCTTTTCAAACCATTTAGCTTTACTTAGATGCATCCCTTTGAAACCAACACGAAGATACTCCACATTTACTCATCATGAAGTCCTAGTTCTTCGATCGAGAATAATGTCCTCTAGCATTTCATCGAGATATTATGCTACAAAGTCATCCACTCTAGGAACTAATCCTACCTCCTGGGTTTCCATAATCAATGGTGGTTCATAAAGCTTTAGATTCTTGACATTCACGACTGATTACATCTACTTTTATACAGGAAAACTGAGTCAGAAAGCATTATTCCCAATCTTCTCCAATATGGTAAATGGACCATACCAGATTGATCGCACTTTCTTACCTTCCTCCTTCATTCGATCATTGTTGATATAGAACCAAACCTTGTCACCAACTTGAAATTGATGGTCGACTCAGTGCTCATCATGTCAGGCCTTATATCGAGCATGACTCTTTTCCAACTGCTCTTGCACTACTTGGTGAATTGTCTATATCCGTTGGATGTACCATTGTGATTTTTCCCTGTCATCACGTCCACTGGCATCTTAATCCCTTCCATAGATTATGTCAAAAGGGTCCTTTGGTAAGTAACCACAACATGTCTGAAATGGTGAACGCTATGTAGAGGAGTGCACTGCTCAGTTGTAGGCATGCTACAAATATGGAAGATTTTTGGAACGAGGTTCCCTAACCACATTTTTTTCCAGTTTTTGTAATATTTTAGTAATATTTGGTCTAGAGCAGGGGCTTTGGAAGCAGGTCAAAACCCCGATATGTTGTAATGGGTCAAAGGGTAGACCAAGAGTCCACAAACCACAGTTTGTGGACCATAGAAGTAGCGTGGGCTAAGATGCTATAAATAGATGGATAAGTGCAAGTTTAGCAGTAAGTTTTTGATCATAGACAAGCTGGGATACGAACTTGGATCTTGTGTTGATAGTCTGGGTAAGGGCTCTTGCTGGCTGTGTGTGTGGAGACCCTAAGTCCTACTATGTGCGAACCCCATTGGCTGTATGCCTAGACTAGTCATAGAGTCTATAAGTCAGATATGGATATAATTGAATGAAAGGAATATTTTGTGACATATGAGTATTTCTGTGTTACGATTACGGGCTTGCGTTACATATTATTTATGAAATAATGTACATTTTCCGAATATTAATAGTTTTTCGATGCACACATAGATGTGATGCTATAAAATGGAATGAATGCATACACCTGGCTATATTTTTTCTTATCTGATTAGTGAATCGTTACGTCTGACTTCGCTTGAGTTATTCTAACCAATACATTATTAAGGGTTCCAAGGTTAGGGCTTGACCAATGGAGGTCAGTTTGATATGAAGGGACACACTTTTATTAACCTTCCTTCTCTCATGGTGTGGAAACCTAGTTCCAACACCCTCCCATACTACTTTGGGTGAGTCATTGATCTGTGTAAGAAAAACATTGCCGAAAGGGCCAATAGTATCGGGGTTTGTTGGCAAACCTTAAATTCGAACCTGGGTCAAGACCCCTAAAGCCAACAAATGGTTCCATTGCCGAGGCCGGGAGCATTTTGAGAGAGGGATTGGGTAATGCCATAGGGTCATTGGAAACCATTAAAACCTGAGCTTAAAGACTAGTTCAAAAAGCAGATTCAAGAATTTGCCTTAAAAGAGAATATGAGTGAAAAGTTGTCAGTGGAGGAGTGGAAAAACAAGTATATTTTTATGGAAGTACACGAAATATTCATTGTATCCTTCCCACATGAGTTGCAGGAGGGGTTGGCATAGTTGGCGGAATTCCAGACTTGCTGGAAAGATGACCAGGTCACAAAGTGGACCACCAAATTAATCCAACAATTGGAAATTTTTGATAATAAGGTTGCCAGAATTGTAGATCACTGGGTTGATAGTATCTTGTGAGGATTCATGATAAAATTTTCTGTTGATCAATTTGTGTCATATTTGGAAGTGAAGCAAAGATTCTTCATGGGGTTTAGAGGTAAGTTCCTAAAAACCCAATTGCTATAGATTAAGATGCTATTGAGTGAAATGGGTGTCTTGTGTGGCCACACCATGTATATGACCTCCGACCCGAGTGGGAGCACGACATGAAGTGGTAAATACTACCGGGTTAATCAAGAAGGAGATAAATTGGTATATAGTCCCTTTAGAAAATCACCTAACCAAGAAGGGGCTGCACAAATGGGAACCAGCCCCCTAGCTACCCATGCATCGAACCCACATAAGGGTAGGAATTATTCTACACCTCCTCCTCCGCCACCAGAGAACGACATGGCCTCGTGCATGAAGCTACCTACCTTTAAGGGCATAGGGGATGAGGACATGGATTGATTCTGGTTCGTAGCAGAATATGTGTGGACACGCAAAATGTTAACAATGATTCTATCAAGCAAGCACGGGTATTGATAGCCTTCAAGGGAAGGGCCCTAGATTATTTTATGGGATAAATTATTCAACATGCACACACATCAATACAAAATGTTAAGAACTCCATAAAGAAACAATTTTGGAAGCCTAACTCATACTCTCAATGTGTAGTTGAATTAAATGACTTTAAGCAGGGACCTATATAGTTCATCTGGGAAGCGGACAAATGATTAAAAAAAGTTATCAGTGATGGGGAATTTTTTTATGAAGATAAGCAACACAAGGAATGGTTTATCACTATGCTATTACCACACCTGCATGGACCCATGGGACAACAGAGGATCAACTCCCACGATGAAGATTTAGATATTTCCATGAAATTAGAAGTTGTGCCACGAGATGATACACAATTCGCAACTCTACAGATCCAAAGCTGTCTAGAAGCAATTCACTTAGAAATTCAAAACTTGTGAAAGGATCATGGTAAGGAAGCTAGCCTCGATATCTGGTGCATACATTGCAGGGTGTTAGGTCATACCAAGGACCAATGCCCCTTGTTATTAGATTATATGCAGGCTGGGGGGCCAAGCCCACTACAGCCTTAGGAAATGGCATGGCCCTAACAGTCCTATGCTATGGTGTACTGACTGTCGAGTGGAAGGAAGACATGATATAGATAAGTGCCCATGATTGGGTGCTTATGTTCCAGAATTGAAACAACAGTGGTGCAGGTTTTGCTCGTCTATGGGTCATGACGAGAAAACCTGCCGAACACTCAACCTCATGCTAGATAGGGGAAACTTATACAAGATTCAGGTGGACCCCTCATCACCACTATCTCCTTTTGGATGGGGAGGATCTTCTGCAAGAGGAAGGGGATGAGGAAGAGGGGGGAGCGTGGGTCGAGGAAGAGGACAATTTTTCTGTTACAACTGTGGAGACGTAGGACATTTCACACAAGATTTCCTAAACCTTGCATGCCAGTCCTGCTGATATTGCAGGTAGTTCGATCACGTCATTGAAGACTTCCCGGTAGTAATAGAGAAAATGTAGGAAAAGCAATAGAAACCTACGTAGAATGTGCAAAGGGTTAAGGCAGAACCATGAGACGATGGCCCATGTATGAATGTGATCATGCATAGTGGAATTTCCACTAGGGGATCTGAAGAGGAGGCTGAAATTGAACCACTAATCTGGAAAGCTAGCGAAAAAACAGAAAGCTGAGATCTAAAAAAGGAGAAAGAAACCTTCATATAAGTTCGCAAGGAGATGACTGGAGACAAAGTACCTACTATGATAAATCCAAAAGCAGACGATGTATTTAAACCATTCCTCTAGGCATATATGAAGCTATTTCGCAACCAGAATTCCATAGAGAATCTCCAAGCATTAATAGATAGTTGCATAGAAAATATTTCTTTACAGCCAGAGGTTAAAACTGTTAGTAAGGTATACAAAAACAAAAAAAGGACAGGACGGGAAATGCACATGACTGTGCAGATAGGGGACTACGAAATGGATCAAGTCATCCTTGATTTAGGATTAGACACAAATGTCCTACCCAAGTAGACCTGCCAAAGAATGGGGGAACCTAAGCTAGAATGGTTGACTATTCAGCTATGGATGGCTAATTAGTAGAAGATTATCATATTGGGACGATTGACGAAGGTGGTGGTAGAAATTGTGGGTGTTAAATCTTACAATTATTTTGAGGTAATTTAGATAGTGGATGACGCGGTCCCTTACCCTGCACTCTTAGGCTTGTCTTGGGCTATTGACATGGGATTCATCAGTAATTTAAAAAGAAGGAGCATGATCTTTGAAGGTGAAGGCACAAGGGTGATAGTTTCGATGGATCCAGCAGAAGGGGAGTGGTACACCGAATCAATACGAGAGGAAGAGGATGTTGATCACATATAAAATATGACTTCTCGGGACTACGACTGGATCAACCCCATAGTTTATGACATGTTATCCTAGGAAAAAGAGAGCCAAAGCTTATTTTACTCGGATGAAGAGAGAGAAAATTGGCAGAATCGGCTGCATGACGTATCTGCGCTGAGGTGTCTCAAGATCACAAAAAGCCTCTGAATCATCTCCTCAGAGGTAAGAGAACTACCCTACTTTGATGACTCTGATAATGTGAAGAATTTTCTCAAAAATATTGAAGCAACCATCCCTGAGGAATGAAGATTTTGGGCCCTTGACTTAACCATGCACGCAACCCCTGCACATTGGTGGGAAACCCATAAGGGAGCCTTTCAGGACCTGGGGTAATGTCGACAGATCATGACTTTATGGTTTGACCCACCAGTCAAACTACCAATGGAGCTCTTCTCGAGACGAGGGGATCCACGCAAGCACTTGGCTTCCTGGATGGAAGTAGAGAAGGGAAACACCTGGAGTGAATGGGTCCATAGGTTTTTTCACACGCTATGACCAATCCCTACCAGTTGGTATTTAGACACTGGGGTACGATGGCTGAGGATTTTATAATGAAGTTTGGATTGACAGAAGGAACTGAGCAACTCGATGAAGCTCTGCAAGATATGGATGCTTTGGTCTTCAAAGAGTCCCTATCTAAGTAGGAACATTTTTACACCAACGTACCCGACACTGGGGTACGATGGCTGAGGATTTTATAATGAAGTTTGGATTGACAGAAGGAACTGAGAAAATTGATGAAGCTCTGCAAGATATGGATGCTTTGGTCTTCAAAGAGTCCCTATCTAAGTAGGAACATACTACACCCCAATTATGCCCATTTTTCCACCATACAATACCACTATTCATAACCTATATTCCTATATTTTTAACTCATTTCATACTATAATCCCACGAATTTCCACTAATTCACACCTTACACTTTGTGGTTGATTATCATTAGTTTTCCTGAATTTTGAATGATTATAGATGAATTTTATATGTTTTTATAATTATGGTTCTGCCAGGTTTATTTACTATAGGGACCCATTGTAGAATTTCTTCGTAAGCCAATCAAGCTAGTTAAGTACCGAATGGCTAAATTCTTGTAGAATAAAATATCAATTTGTGATCAAATGAATAATAATATTAGGATTCCTAGACACGGGTTTCATTCAAAGTACCCTCACTTAGGTAACTCAGCAGCCATTTCTAAAAATTAATCACCACAGAGAATTTACGGTTAGGGGACTATTAGAGTATGAAATTAAGTACCATAATTTTGGGTCTTTCAATTTAGGTACCTGAAATCTGGCTTTCTCGAGTTGAGTATCATAATTTTGGATTTAACGATTTCAGGTATTTCATACTAGCACATAATATTTGGGTTGAAGATTTATTTTGGTTCTTTTTCAAGCTATGTGGAGCTAAAATAATAAACTCGAGATCAGAATCAAGCTCTACATGGGTCACAAGATTTCCAAGACAAATTTTCCATAACTAAATTCTAGAAAAATCAATTGAGATGTATTTTTGTAATATTGTTGGCATATAGTTAAGATCAGATCCTTGAGTTCAAGATCTAAAATTTTAAGAACATAGTATATATTGCAATCACTCAGTACTAGAGGGGAGAGTTATGTAGGGGGAGAGAAGCACAATTGCATCTACTCTTTGTTGTATATTACACTTTTTTTTTAGATGAATGAATAAAAGGGAATGAAGTTGATATAAGCTTTTTTGTCCATTTGGTGAGTTTGACCTGCAACACATGGAAAGGAATGACCCTTGAAGCCATCATGTTTGCAGGGTTAATATAGTTATGTGAGTATGCATTTTATTATTTATTTCCTTTTACATTTTATTTCCTCCATTTATAATTAACAAATGATTTGAAGTAGATTCAATTTTCTTTATCAATTTATTTCTGCATTTACTTATTCAGTCTAGATTATGTAGTTGCTTTATGATTTATGGTGTGACACCCAGAATATTTTTGGGAAGGAGGATTGAGAAAATTAATTTATTTGAATTTTATTTTAGAATTAATTAAAATAGTTGATTGAATTCTCATTTGCTTTCGTTAGTGACTTTCAGAATTTCTGTAGTTAATTATGTACTTATGTTTCCTTTGAATTTTTTCATACAACTGAGTTAAAGATAACAAGTGTAATTCTATTGAGTCTTCACAAGCTTGTGGAATACTGTTATGAATATTTTTTGTACATGTTAACTTTGTGATTGCTCTTCGAAACTTGTGAACTCTAGAAAATAGAGTTTTGATTTAAAATTATTTTCTGAAGGAATAAATTATTATGTCTTAAATGGAAGTGCTTCATTGATTATGAATCTATATATCAGTGGCACAACACTTTTGTAGGTTATTCTCCATTTTAATATCCATATTTTGTTAAAGACATAATGTTATTTGATTTCATTTGTGAGATTTCTTGAATTGTAGTGGAAACATCATTTGAATAGATAGCTCATTTTGTAGAAATATTTAATTAGATTTATTCCTGTTTATCATTTGAAAAATGTATGTGTTAATTTATATTGGCTCTAATATAGGAAATTGTAAGTTTCAGAATGATTTTGATTTAGAAACATAAATTCCATTCTGTACCTAATTCCGTGCTAAGTAGTAAAATGATTGAGGAACAAAAATTTTGTACTCCATTAAGTACCATATTCTATAATTTCTAAATTGTTGGTTTAGGCTAGACGTTATGATCCCATGTTACTTGCGCTTGTACCTCAAACCTTCCAAGCCTTGGTTACTAATCAAATGTTAGAATTAGAACAAATAATTTGGCCAACACATCTAGTCTCACCATTCCAATAGAATTGGTAGTATGAACATGTTTCACTGAATATGTAAACCCCACATCCACATGATTTATTATTAACTTCCCCTTCAAAGAAACATACATGATATTTCTACCAAATATCCATAAATGTTTCATGCCTAAAATTTCCCTTCTCCAAAATATGTCCAATTTCGTTATAAGCCACAATCGTCATACATGTCTTTCTTATATTTGAATCAAATCCTTCAAAAATTATTTTTTTTCGATGCCTCAAAATGCCCTAAAATATTTTAAAGGGGAGAGTACGAAAGACCTTATAGTTAAAGAACCATTCTAAAAATAAAGCCTCTACAGAATTATCGTTCCAATCAGCATAAATTTGAAGAATGTTCAGAACAACATACTAAACTGAAAACAAAAATGGACATTCAATGAATAGGTGATTGACACTGTCATGGCCCTCATTACACATGGCACATATCTCAGGTCCAATGTATCATCTCTTGAATAAATTATCCCATCTGATAATTATGTTATACCAAGTGAATCATAAAAAAAATTAAGATTAAGGGGAACATTCAAGTTTCATATTGTGTGAAACCAATAAAGTTCTCAAATTATTTTTTGTGCAAGTGAGATATAACCATATGCATTATTTACCTAGATTTGTCAATATATTGAAAAATCATCCTGTGATAAAATATCTTCGCACTCCGCTGGAGTAATTCCCACCAACATTAAGGGTTGAATATAATTTTACCATTTCTCGGAAAAGTCACTAGTTATTCCCAAATCCCAAGCATGAATACATGACAATGACACTGTGAATGGATCTTGTGTTATATAAATCGTATTCATGTAATAGATACCTTTGTTGTGTAAATACCTCATAATTACAACCAGCAATGTGTGTTCCCCTGTGAAACTATTTATTGAAATCTAATCCAATCTCCACCTTTTCTCCACGACCTGTTTCCTATCACATTTTCCGTAACAACCAATGCTTTATTTTCATCAAATTATTCCATATATGAAGATAGGTTAGGAACCCGTGTCCTTTCCTTAATCCATGCCAGGACAATTTGATTGAGATATTTCTCTTTGATAATTATATTCGATATTGTATTACCAAATAATTTTCACCCTAGACCCCTTACTTGTAAATACTAAGAAAAATATTATGTAATTTGTATCCCCCATCCCCTATCTTCCTTCCTCTTAGAGTACTCCTCCAGCAACAAAATATGAATCTTTTTTCCATGTTCGGTACCTACCCAGATAAATCTAGAAATATATGTGTTTATGTGTCTAATCATATCCTTAGGAAACAAGAATAGGTGCATCCAATAGAAAAATATAATTTGAAAACTCTTAGAAATATCCATTACCAATTCCTCATCCTACACCTTTGAAATAAATATAGATTTGGAATTTCTCGTATAGAGAAAAGAGGCACCACCAAAAGAGGTAATAGTCTGATAGATAGTTTTCCATTCATAAATAGATACCTCACCGATGAGAATAGCATTATCAACATAAATAAGATGTTTGATAGAGTTTTTCTTGGTGATTCTGCATTCAGTAATTAAACCAAAATTGTTTACGTCCAAAATTTTTCTACTCATACCATCAATGACCAACAAAAATAATAGGTGGGAAAGTGAACATGTTTTCCTTAAACCTCTCGAAGCCTGGAAGAAAGTGGAAGGAACCCCATTTATTAATACCGCAAAATTAATTAATGAGATGCATGTCATGATCTAGTCTAACACATGTATAGAAAGACCGATCTGGTGTAAAATTTCCAATCCGTACAATCATAAGAAAATTATCCAAATTAAGCTTCATTAAGAACCCATGTTTCTTTTATGTTTGACTGAGTGTAAAAATTCTTGCAAAATTACCAACCCATCATGTAAATATCTTTTGGCTAGGAAATCAAATTGTTCCAGAGATATGCATTTAGACAGACCTTCTTTAATCCAAGGTGCAATGATTTTGAAAATCACCTTATAAGAAAACTTTCATAATGAAATGTGACGAGAATATGAAACTGTGGATATAAAGGGAGATATAATTTGATAGACCAACCATCGGGTCCTGGAATTTTGTCTCTAGCCAAATATTTTAGAATTGAAGCCAAATCATGAGAAGGGATTTCCCTCCCAATATTATGACTTTACTCCTCATTAAAAATTTTAGGATATAGTTAAATGTATTCCAATTGATTCTCTATGTCTACCCCTTTCCATGTACGATATTGATTACGAAAAAAAATTATAGCTTCTTTTCATAAGTAAGCTAAAGATGAAATGTGTAGACCAACATCATCCATCAATCCCCATATGGAATTATCTCTCCATCATTTCGAGGAATAATTATGGAATAATTTAGAAATTTTATCTCCCCCACCAATCCATATCGCTCTACTTTTAAGCTACCATATTTCCTATTGAATTCTCCAGAATTTTCACCTTCAAGACTTAGTGCCTTAATTTTATGATCTTATGAGAAGTATATCAGACTATAAGGGTCTATTAATTCCTTATTTTTTTAATTACTAATATTTATTGGATATTGGAATTAATTTTATCACTCTCCCAAATTAGAACCACCTTCTTCAGGTTTTTAAACTTTTGAAAACATATATCCATATGAGAGGTGCTTCGATTCAAACTAGAATTCATCTAGGAATCTCGCATCGAAGACTAAAATTATATGTCCTTAAGCCATGCACGATTTAAATTAAGGAGAATACCCTACCAATAATATTTTCCTTTCCATTTAAGAATAATCAAATAATTATTTGAAAATAATGTTTAGGAAACCTATGATCACATTGTGCTAATATGTTCCAACAAAATTTCATGAAAATTAAGCAATTAGGCCACCTTAAAATCCCATCCACCCTAGAATGATCGTTCCTCCATGTCATTATAATTGGATCAGACTTGATGTCCATGAGAGTTTTTTTCCAAAAATGACCTTTATAGAATTACCTAAAATGATCCATTTTACTTTTTGATCCCCATATCTCCTTAGCAGACATGGTAAAATTCATGTCCCCTAAAATGATAACAGAGCCAATCTTCATAAGATCAGAATAATCCATATGATTCCAAAACAAAAGCTTGGAAAAATATGGAGTATATATTCAATATATGAATGCCTTTACTATAAATCCTCACATAACCTCTATGCATGATCTATGTAAAAAATTCATATGCCCAGAAATTAATGTAATGGGGATCCCATAATGTAACCAATACATTGGATTGACTACAAGCATCTATCTCACATACCCACCATCACTGGAAAATTTGTAAGAAATAGTCCCATGCCCTTTCACTCAATAACATGGTCTCTTGTATAAAGATGATTTCAAGATGTTCTACTTTTATTTAGTGATGCAAGGAGAGTCTTTTAGAGGCACTACCCAAGCCTTTGATAATCAAGGAGAATATTTTCAAGGAGGTCAACTAAACAAGAGCGATAATTCTCCAAGGTCTTAGGATTCATGAATTAAAAAATCATATACCACATTAAAAGAAGAATTTTTATCCAAAACCTATCGAAAATGTCTAGGAAATGCAGTTACCATAGGATCCATGTTAGGCACGTTCTTAAAATTTGACCCTCTCTTCTTCCTCATGGTGATATTCTGCCTAGAATTAGGACTAATGATATAACATTGAAAAGAGAAAATTGATTTTTTAATTGTAAGAGGTTCTATTTACATGGATGGTTTTTTATGTCAAGATCCCTTCCCGTGGAAATATAGGTTGGGTGGTCACCCTTATATGAACCAAAATAAATCTCAAGTGAGTGATTATATATGTTGGAGAATATTTTCTTGGCTCCAAAGTAATGAACATATTTCTGAATGGGATATTTATTACCACTAGGTATCTAATGTTGAGGGCCCAATCCTGAATTGGGAAAGGAAGAAAACTTTTCGACCTTCCATAATTCCCCACTCGAATAACAAGATGAAAATGAGTATTTCAATTCTTCTCCTTATTATTATTATGATAAATTTTCTTCGTAACCAATAATTTTTCATAAATTACATAATAGAAACATCTATAGAGAAAATATGAGTGGACTTATCGATACTCAAATAGTTCAGAATATCATGACCATACTTTATAAATTACTCCATCCCATCGAGGAAATTATAGAATTTGTTATGTAGAACCAAACTGTCTAACCATGAAATATAGTGACAAGGAGCCCCAAATCTCCGCGAGATGAATTTCAATAAGTGGTCGGTTGATTGTGTTATCAATCTGTAAATTCCCTGGGTTGAGAAGAGAAATTCTAGATTTAACCACAAACCAAATTTAGGCTAGAATCTAGACCTTCTAGCCTTGGAACGAGATATCTCACTTTTATTTCTTAAAATGATTTGATATTAGTCTAGGTATGATGGTCAATAAGTTATGATTTTCAAATGCCTGTTGATGAGAAAAAAGATAGATCCATTGGGCTTGAAGTCATGTCAACTTAGTTTTTTGTCTAGTGATATGATGAATAAAGAAAAGGTTTTCTCCACAAGGGCAAGGTAGGCAACCTTAATGGTGAAATTTAAGCTAGATAATTTTAGATGGTGAGTGTATAAAGGTGAAAGAAAATAAATAGAGAATAAATACCATATGTGAATTCTAAAATGTTTCTTTAAGATGAAAACAATGATAACTTGGAAAAATAAAATTAGAGAACCATTAAGATGAATTTTGAATTAAACATCTAGTTTTTACACGCAATAATATATAAATTTAAAATATGTAAACACATGAGAAAAATTACAATCTAAATGGGGAAAAAACCACCAATATTTTGACACAGGAGTCCTTGAAAATCATGTTCTATCTTTCATTGATTCACTAGAAAAGTTTTCAGGAAATACAATGCACAGAAAGTTTGTTCTTCTCTAATTTAACCAAGAAAACACTTTACAATGTTTTTACTCTATATATATATTATGGGATTCTATCTCCCACTGTAGGTTGTCTCAATGATTGATCAAAACAAACTTCTAACTAGATACATCGATGTTTTGGTGCATATACTTAAAAATAAGAGTGGTTTTCCTTACAACCAATCTATGTATAAAACATCACCAACTTGGAACATTTTCAAATAAACATTAATAAACCTCCTAAGACAATATTAGGCATATACACATGATCCAAACTACTTATAGAAAAAAAAAATTCGAAATATGAAATGAAATGGTGCTCACTTTATAGTTTCGTTTTGCATCAACTAGTTTCCTAGCGAAACAAGGACTGGCTTCCTTGAAAAATAGGTGTCAAAGAGTAGCTCATATCTCCTAAATTATGATAAATTAAGGTTTTGTATATGATACTTTTTTTAGAGAAACGTCTCTCTATTTCCAAAAATTCTTCTCAAACTCCTCACAATCTACATCTAAAAACCACAACTAAAATAGGAAATGAAAAAACTTGAAAAATATGATGTAAATATGCATTTCAATATTTCAATATATGACACTTGTGTATAAAATAAAGGAGCTTTTGGTTACTTAGTGTATTCTTCAGGAAAACTTTTTTTTTTCTTTTTCAAAATTCAGCTCCATTTTTCAGGAAAACAACTTTTGAAAACGATGAAAAAAACCGTCAGTTTCGCAGCGAATTTGTAGCAAATCCAAGCAGCCCTCCATACTATGTATGGTTTCACACCTCCTATGGAAAAATGGATGAAATGGTTAGGATTAAAATGGTTTTTGGATGGTGTATATCTCTTGAAGTAGTGTCTCCAACATTTTCCTAACTCCTACATGGTTGATTCCCATTTGCGCAATAGATTCACAAATCAAAAGGTAGAAACAAAATGCTCAAGGTATTTGAGCTTTAAAATTTTCAAGCATAAGAACTTAAGGGAAGCAACTTCAACCTTTTTTTAAAACTATTGCATATATTGCATTTAGAATATTACACAAAGAAAAATGTGATTTGGTAGCGAAAAATGAGAGACATAAAACACTATGTGCAATCACAAAAAATTAGGATAAAATGCAGTGAAAAAGGTAAAATCACAACAGTTTTAGAAAAGAAACGACGATGAATTTTTATTTCTTCCACAATTTTTACAATTTTTCCCTAGATCCTACAAGAAATTTGGGGATTCATCCAATACTGGGGAACAAAAATAGACTTATATTTTCACCTCTAAAGGGGGATTCACCAAGTGTATGTGATAATTGCAGTGTTGTGTGGATTCACAACGCCTGTGCCTCCCTTTCGGAGTGACCAAAATTAGGATACTAGAGTTTCTGACGATAATGGTGAGGAAATGACCATTTTGGAATGAAGAGGAAAGCTCAAATAAACTTACAGAATGACCCAGAGCAGAAATGATAGCAATAATCATGATTGGAAAATGAAATTATGAATGTGAAACACCTCCTGAAAATGAAGTGTTTTGGGAAAAGGAAAGGATTTTCCTTATGAAGATTATATTCCCAATGATATCATCAGTTCTCCCTGAAATGGCATTCGAACTGAATCCATAGAACCTCCAAATGTGTGCCTAATCAATCTCATGATTTCTTTGATGTAGACAGAGCCTCTACACTTAGGTGGCCCACTTATAATGACTAAGAATGGTGACTAATTCATAATAACCAAGGATTTTTTATGACATGATATTTTTACCCTTCAAAAGGTGGAAAAAAACTTCCTATGATTACCCTTAATAAGGAAAACACATATCTTTAGAAATTTGGACCCTTAGAAAAATAAACAAATTTAGATGACACTTAATCTAAACATAAACCTATTTAAACAATAATAGTTAGGTCATCATGAAAAATATTTACAAATTGACCTTGGATAAATAGGAAAACTAACATGACCAATATTCCTAGACATAGGACCCTAACAGAAGGCATCCCAAGCATATTAATGGGATTCTCGAAGAGTAAGTTTGTTTCCAGAAAGAGTAGCCTTCCCACACCAAATTTATCTTTGTAGGAAGTACACCAACAAAATCCATCTCTACTAGGACCCAGGCAATGTGTTTTTCAAAATTTCACATGATGCTTTCATCCAAGTATATGAATTTATTGATGGTGTCCCCAAAATATTATATCCTACCTTGTGCAAGGCTCCAAAGGGAGCCCAAGCAACTTGACCAAAAGGATTTTCCTCGAAGGAACCTCCATAAATGGGTTAAAACCTATATACCATTCTTGCAATGCCAAAAAACAATGATCCAAGACCCATGGATATTCGATAATTTTCTCTACAACATGTATATGTAAGAAGTGAAAGTAGAACAATCCATTAAATCATAAACTCATCTTAGATTTGTATTTGAGGATAGGGAATAGGGGGGCTTCATTCAATGAACCTTTGGAATATCATGTGCATTCGTGGCAGACTGCAATACCATTAATTTCATTACATATTGGAGAATACCTCTAAAAATCACATTGTTTAACCCCTACATATATAAACCCAACACTGCTTCATGATTTAGAAAAGCCCAACTTTCACTAGATATTATAGGTATCCATTTTTTAATTAACATTTTTTATGCTCTATATTTTTTCATTAAATTTGAGCTCCATTTTTTATACGTTCCAATATAAAATCCCCTTACCCCCTAATATATGCTCAATATATTATGTCATCTTTTCGTCAATATATATCCCCCAATATGAAGGCGCATGTTATGATATTTCTCCCCCAGTGAAGGACCCATGATGGGGCACCAATTTTGTGCCACCCAATCTTTCATATACAACCCACACATATGCACAAATTCCGATTGACCGATGGGGGCTCGTTGTTCATACCAACAACGCGATCCAAAAATACATTAACCCATACCTCTACTAGGAATATTGACCAGATGTGCATGTAATGAAATAGGAGGATGATTCACATCATTAGAATAATCATAACCCTTTTTTGAGATAAAACATGTAATGGGAGGAATTTCAGAGGTCTGAATACCAAAGTGGTGACCATAAAATTGTTCATCCTCTTCAGTATCCCAAATGAGTTCATCGTCATATAGGGAAGTTTATCTTTGCATTTACATTCCAGGTGGGTCATGCTACATCTACTAGAAGAATCCATAATCAAAGTTTACTTAATGAGGAACCCGTGGAATTGAAAATGGCAGGTCACTAGATCCAAAGCATAATAAGGATCAAAGAACTAAAATCTCATTGTGGAATGATCATAAGGGAGTTATTACTAAAGACGGGATAAATAAAGAGCCAAAATTAAATCTCAACCTAGGTAGAAATATATTTGAAGGACATGTCTATGAGAAGACAATTGATGAAAAATTATAGAAATAATGCATAACAAATAAACATTGAAAAAAACAACCACCACCTTAATAATCACAATGAAAATTGTAATCCTTAATGATAGTGGAAAATTAATACAACCATTGATATTAAAACCTCCTCCAGCCCATATAATCCTAATCATATGCCTCCTAGGAATGACATAGAGAAATCAACCCCACTTCACTGGCATAAAACAAAGTCACCCAAAATTTCATGCCTTGAAAAGAATCTGCCTCAAAAACCACATAAAGGACATGCCCAATTACAGAGAAGAAAAACCAATAGAACTTGAATCTTCATATAGAAAAATTTGAAAATATCTCAATTGCAACCCATCCAATTTAAAAACAAGTTCCATGCAAGAAAAAATGGGAATGACAATATAATAGATGCATGTTATCTCATAAATGGAAACATTTAAATAAGCCATCGATAAATATCTATGATAATCTCTAAAACCAAATATTAGAAAGGTATATATGATAGGGAATGACTCTAAACAAAAATAGACCAAATAAATAACCGACAACAAGACCCATTGGAATACTATATAATATATCAACTCGAGGAGATAGTGACAGGAAAAAAAAATATAAACGCCTTAACAGGAACCTCATGCGACCTAAGAAAATAGTACCAAACTATATTGGCCCTGTTGATGGGCTGTAATTTACCACCAATAACTAGGGGATATATTCTCTGCAAGATCCCAATTAGAATCTAAACCATTTGGTTTAGGGATGTAATCTGGTATTTGGTCCCAACTACCATCTTGTTGGTTTAAATGTGCTTCGAAGAAGTAAGGGAATATGGTGTAAGAGAACGCATAAAATTTAAAAGATACAAGTGAGTAACTGCAGAATGCCCCATAAAAAAATACCATAAATAGTAATAACAGAATTTCAAAGCATGAATCTTAAGAAAAGCATCATTATAAAGACTTCAAATAAAATCACACATAGATAAAACATAAACTTAACAACTGAGAATGAGTTCAATATAGTTAATCAATTAAAAAACAAGTAAGCACGTAATCCACAATGATATTATGCCAATATGAATAAAGCAATTTATCAACATAACAATAAGGTCAACATATCGTATACCATCCATGTGTTTCAAAGGAAACTCATAACACTGGAAGATACATGAGGAGACTGTGAACCAAAGCTCATAGACAATTCCAATTCATTGAGATGACATTATTCATAGCACCAGATTACAAAGGACTTTTAGTGAATCCAATAGTGGAAATCTGCTATTACTCCTTGCATTCATTAAAAGAGCATAATTTATTGAAACAATATGTACTTGAATTAGTCCAAAGCTAAAATTCCATTATAATATGCCATGAGGGTGTATTTATAGAAATGAGCGTGACTCTTGGTCTACCCATGACTCTTAGACTTCCTCATGACCTTTGGACTACCCCATGACTTTTAGAGTTCCTCACAACTCTTCAAATTCCTACTTCCTTCTACTCTACTCTATCTTTATATGAAAAGAAATTAATCTAATTATACCCTAACAATTTAGTAAAAGATAATTATATGGAATCTGTGTGCATATGCTCTATGAGGTAGGTCTTCTAGATCTTGTATTCAAAACCTATTGGAGTTATCTTCAGTTTTTCTTCTTCATGCGTATGGAGGCATTTGAGAGCATCATGAATGAGGGTATCTTTATTTACCCTAATATGATAGGCTAGAGTTATGAGCTTCGTGTACATCCTCACTAGCTCTATGAAATCATGTGAAATTTTCTTGTTCATGACCTACAAATTACTTAAGTTGGAAACCTTCCTCAATGGATCGAGAAATGTTTGAACTTCTTGTAAGATTTCCTCTTGCTTCCTCACTTCCCCAAATTCTCTGATAGAAGGAAACCCACGGACCTCGATCACTGACTCCAACCCACTCAGAAGATGATCATAGGAGGTAAGGACCTTGTCAACATCTCTAGCTAGCTTATTCCAGGATTGGATCGTAATGCGTAACTGGACTTTGTCCTTCAGGGTGGTAATCCAATCTTTCTTTGAGAGGTATGTTGGAGACTCTATATACTTATTTTATCATTCATGAATATTGTCCAAAGTTGTAATGAATTCTTTCAGCATGGAGGATTTTTATTTCATGTTGTCTTGTATGGCTAGGATAGGGGCCATCATATGATTCAACTTATTCATCTCTTCATAAACTATCGTTGTAGATCCTCTCAGGGTTTCAACTTCTTCTTTGATTGAGGCATGAAATTCCTTCATGATTGAGTGAGCTAAGGAGAGTTCTATGTTTTATTATTCTATTCTCCTCCCACCCTCTTCTTCTCTGGTGACTCTTTGTTCAGATGCATTGAGCTTGCCTTGAAGTTATGTAATATTCTTTCTCATTCTCCTAGCATTCAACTAAGTTGAAATTACAAAGGTGGTCCCTATAGAGGAAATCATCTCAAGATTCAATGTGGTATCTAGGACGATTTCCTTTTCGATGGTAATGGAAAAAATCTTTAGAAGGTTCCTGGCATAAGATTTCCTTATTTCCTTCATGATGTTGCATTTGACTTGATCGGAGGTAAGCCTGTTCAATTCTAGCACCTCCCCTTTTGCCTCATTTGGAATTCCCAACTCTGTAAGAGGAAGATGTCCTCTAGTTACAGGAGTGAATGGGAAACATCTATTGGAGATAGCTATTCTTTCTCATTGAGTTTTTGTTGTTGTTTGAATGCTTCCTGGGTTTCCTTCTTGGCCTTCTTGTCTCTTATTTTTTTCCTCTTCTTCATGTTTAATTTTCTCTTCCTCTACCTTTCTCCTTGTTTCCTCCTCCAGTATATTCTTTTCTTGCTCTTCCTCTTCCTATTTATTTTATTGTTCTTCTTCTCCTTTGTGATTTCTTCCTCTTGGAATTCCAAGAGCTCTAAGAAGAAGATGTACTCCAGTGATGAGAGTGGATAGGAGAACATATATTGGAGGTATATTTTCTTTCTCATTGAGTTGTTGTTGTTGTTTGAATGCTTCCTAGCTTTCCTTTTCAACCTTTTCTTGTTTCTTATTTTGTTCCTCTTCTTCCTATTTATTCTTTTATTCCTCTACCTTTCTCCTTTTTCCTCCTCCACTCTCTTATTTTCTCGCTCTTCCTCTTCCTATTTATTTTTTAGTTATTATTCTCATTTGTCATCTTCCTTAGATTTCTATTCGTTCCTTTTATTTTCTTCATCCTCGACCTTTAACTATTCCTATTCTTTTATTTTCATTTGTTCCTCCTCCCATTCCTTCTTCTTTCTCTCATCCTCTTGTCATTTCTTCTTAGGCTAGTCTTTGGGCTGATGGTTTCCCAATTTCAATGAATATTTAAGTTCTTCCTCTTATTTCCTCTTGAGCTCATTCTTCTTCCTGGATAAGGTATCATTTCTCTACTCTAATTTTTTTTTTTTATCTTCACCTTCATCTTCGATGCTTGGGGCCTTTTCTATTTCTTTACTTTATCCCTCTTTAGTTTCCATGCTTCCTTCTCTTCCTCCTTTTTTCTATTAATTTAAGTTGACCTTTATTGTGTAAGCTTGCATTCTCCTCGGAGTGTCCAGCCTGCTCTTCCTCCACTTCCTATTTTTCTCTTTTGCTGATCTTCTGGGCTATTTTATACCGGTTTCTAACTTTATCCTCATGGGGTTTCTCGATGTGTTGATATTACTAGTTTAAGTTTTCCTTCATGCAATGAGTTTCTACCGCTCTTTCAGGGTGATAGGTATAGTGATTAAGAGTCACAAAAGAGAATCGGTTAATCTGCTCACATTCTACTTCAACTTTTTTGAAGTTTTCAACTATGTATAATCCAATGGTGAGAGGGAAATAAGGCCATGGTTTCTTCTTCCCTTTACTCAACATCTTTGAAAAATTTGTTTTGATTCGATAACATGCCTCCTGCAACAATTACATGTCCATAACAAATCTAGGAAGTGCATGAGGGGCTTTATACAAACCAAATACCCTGATGAATATGCCCCCTTGGATACGAAACCAATGCATAACTTTAATGAGAGTTTCCATGGCCCTCTTTGACATGCATGGGGGGTCTTCTACAACAAGAAGTTAGTATAATGAGGTGATGAGTGGAGTGAAAGATAGACTCATGTACATTGTTGAGGCTACTTTTTGTCTATTTCCTCCTCACCTTTTTGCCTCATTTTGCCAGTTTTTGACATATATCTACTCCCATTTTCCTTATTTTTATCCCTAATATGGCCAAACTTCCATCAATCCTTGTTTAAGGTAAAAGGAAGTACAAGTATAATTGTTTTCAGTACTCCATAGCTAGTTTAGGAATTTTCGTAACATTCTTATTAGTTAACTTATTATTATGTGTAGAATAATGGACTTCTTATAGGACCTATTTTGATTATATATTTGAATTTGATGAAGACTATGATCCTTCAACCATCTTCAGTTGACATGCCAGCATGCTTCAAGATAGAAGCTCCAACTCAAAGCTCCGGCCCAAAGCTCCAACTCAGCAAATTCGATGCTCCTTCCAACACTTGACAAGTTCAAAGATGGGTGAAGGACCAGTTGGCCACTCTGTGCATAGTAGAGTTCAGTTAATGAAATTTAAGAACCTTTTTCTTATACCATCATGCAGTTCTTAATAAATAACTGATAGTTTGAATTTAGGACAATCAGCGCTGATTTTGTGAATCACCATAGCCACGGTTTTCAACGTCCTATCTTGTAATAGAACTACTACTCATTCTGCAACTTAGAATGCCTATAAAGGCAGAGACATATGATTTGATTAGATTTAATGTATTATCATTTTAGCTATGAATAAAAACTATGATTTCATATTCTAAGAGTGAAATTCGAATTCTCATACTGATGCATTCTTGATTCACTGCGAAGTGTCGTGGATTTGATGAATCTTCGAGATAAGTTGCTGTAGGTGTAAGTTAATACTGTAATCAACACTTTCCCGGGTGTGTCAAGGGCCAACCACAACCGGGTCAGCCCCATAGTTTGATTCAGTTTCTGATTGCAGAGTTAATTTGTTTTAAAAATCGATTTGGTTTTGGCTTGATTTACGTTTGCTAGAGTTCCCAAATATCATTGCTTTAAATTTATGATTGAAGAAGTTAATTATTTTTTCGAAATAAATTTGTGTCTTGGCTTTGATTCCTGTTGCTATAATTTATAATCATCACTGATTAAATGCTCGATTGTCTAGCTGTTTGATTTTGGAAATCAATTTTAGCATTGGGTTTATGTTGCCATAGCAGAGTAATTTTATATCTCCAGGATCAGATTGGAATGTCATATTAAAACCCTGTGATTATAGCTTTAAATGTGATTGAGTTCTCCCATTGGGACTGTGTTCCATCTGCTACCACATATGCATCGTTCTGAATTGAGCGTTGCCCAGAAACAGAGTTGAGAAAATAATCCATCCTCTCTCTAAATAAACAAATTGCTGAATATATTTCTGCGTGGATGAACAGAGCCTGGTTGTATACATTTGATTCGATCTTTTTATGAGAATATTTCGCTGAAATATGTATTGCTAGGTTGATTCGAGTAGCAGAGCACAACTCAAATTGCAAATAAGATTCTATGGTTAAATGTTTTTTATGTGTTGAATGGTCCTATGCATTAAGTAATCTTCATCTCATTTATGTGTGCGTAGCTTAGATTGATGACCATAGCTCAATTGTTGTAATATATGGATGCATTATTAGGTGAATTATTTTGTTTGAATTTGATGTACTTGGTTTGAAGAGGCAGAGTTTTGATTGCCTTAGAGTTTTGGCTTATCATTGCTTAAGACAAAATAGAAGTGTGAAGTTAGATTCATTGCACAGTGATAGCTATAGGTTCTTTTTGGGTCTTAGCTAGAAAGTCACAAGGAGACAGTGTGTTGATTAGGTGGAAGAAAATGGATGATTCATAGGGTAGATTTGAGTAAAGTCTTCTTCATTTCTTTGTCATGATTAATTAGATGTTTGCAGTCTTGTTTTATCTTGCATAATATTAGGGTCTGGAGTGGGACATCAAATATTGGTTGTAAAATTTGAGTTAAGTTTAATTAGCAAGATTGCTTGGAGTGAGTGCATATTTACTTAAGGAAATAATCTTAACTAGCATCCCTTTCTGGATTGATGCTCGACATTGTGTGTTAGGTACAAGCTTTACAATTCCATATCCATAAGAATAGTAGTGAAAAAGTAATTTAAACCCTTGCAACTTGGTTAGAAAGAGATAATTCCTTAAAAGTTGAAACATTTTATTGCAAGCTTCAGTAGATGGCTAGATGACTATGATTGACAATTTATGTTAATGTGTCAAACTTGTAGTCTCGAGATTGAAATCATTGTCATTTCTGTGTCTTAATGTAGCATGTTTTGATTGAGTTAGGAACATTACCTTTTTGCAGAAACTAAAGTGTTTCTTACTGTAAAAGTTTGGGTAACTTTTCCAGAGTACAATTGGAAGTTTGATGAAAGACAATTGTAATTAGAAGCTGATTTCCAGAGTGTAGTTGTGCATTCTTGATTACTTAAGGTTATTTTGGTTTGTTTTGAAAAGTAAAATTAAGATTGTCAGGAGTAAGTAATACATATATAAATGGTTTGGCTACGTATGAAAGATTGAGGGCTATCATGACTGAAGTCTGTGTGTAAATTGAAATTTCAACTAGTTTGATAGTGCACATTTCTGCTTAACCCTAGTATAGTGAGCTGGTATGACATCAGATTTAATTAGGGATACTGTGTGAGTGTGGAAGAAGTTCATAGATTTAGTAAGATTAGTTAAATCCTTTTAAGTGTGACCTCCAAATATTAGAATTAGGTTATTTGAGATTTTCTGCAAATAGTGAGTTATTGAATTAAGGTTGTTGTTGATTGGTAATGGTTTGGATTTCAGAAAAACTGAATAAGGGTCTCTAGTGTTCAAAATAGAGTTTTTTAGTTGTTCCTGTTTTATGATTAGATGAATTGGTTTATTTCCGACAGTGTGCCCATAGATTTTTTTTGTGTCTCAAGTCTTAAATCAAAGATCATAAGGAATCATATAAACTTCAACTCTAAAAGCTCAACCTTGAGAGCGCAGTACAACTCACATTTTACGAGCCCAGATTGATATAAAAATATTGGTGAATTAATTCCACAATTATCTCACACAACATTTTGGCGCCCTTGTCGGGGAGCTATAATTTTAAGATTCAGGTAATCATTATTATTTGAAGTTCAGAGATCTTGCAGGGCTGTCAGAGGGTGGAGAGAGTACGGTAAGACGTGAGTGAAGACCCACGCATCCAATTTTGTGAGGTTGCTCCAAATTCTGACCGATTACTGATTGTTCTCAACTTTATTTTTATTTCCTTATGCGTAGAAGTAGACCTAGGGATAATAAAGGTAGATTTATTTCCAGTTCTCAATTTCCTAAAAATTTTGGTTTAGTAAAATCTCCATTAACTAACCCTATTGATCGTTACGCAGGTACTAAAAATGAAAAAGGGAGTACTAGTGGAAAGGAAATTTTGGAAGAAGAAATTGCAAATGAAGAAGAAGTAAAGTTGTCCATTGGCTCTCTCTCCACCAACATCAGCACCAATATGGAAAATAATGAAGGTGAGAACAAAAACAATGAGGGGAATCGTGAAGAAGAGGAAGGACCAACTTTCTTTAGATGAAATAGGAATGGCTGAAGGGGAGAAAACACTAATGGACCACGAGGGGGACCAGACGACATTGAGGAAGAAACTACCTTCGAGTTTCCTATCCTTGACATCACCAAAAAAATCACAATGAAGAGCATTCCTATGACCTCCCTGTTGTTCTTTTATGGTAAGTCCTCTGAAGATCCTGATGCTTTCCTTTTCAAATTTGATATTTTGTGTAGAAGCTATAATTACTACGATGATGTACACAAACTAAAACTGTTCCCAGCCACCCTGAAGGATGCAACACTTCGATGGTTTATGAGCTTGGGGGAAAACACTATATACACTTGGGATGACATGAAATCTATATTCCTTAAGAAATACCAGGAGTTCTGCAAAACTAGAGACCTCAATGATATTCTGAGAATGCAAAAACTAGATGATGAGAGCCTAGAAGAATATCTTGAACGCTTCTTGCATCATTTTCACAAATCCCGAGGAGACCATCTAGAGGAAAAATGGTCAAAACAGTCTTTCTAAATGGATTAAGAGACGAATGCATCGAGACTCTAAACCTCTTAAGTGGTGGGGATATTTACAAAAAGTGTTTTGTTGAAATAACAAAACTTTGTCGAACCTATTATAGAAGCTAGGCTAAAGTAGGTAGGAAGCTGCGTGATTGTCTCCGAGACACTGCACCTAGAAACCATAAACCTACTTCTACTACTGTCACTAGGGTCGAACTAGGGAACCTGCTGGAAGACTTTAAAACTAACATCTTAAACACCATTGGAAACTAGCTCGACACAATGAAAAATAAGAAGAAACAAGAAGACGAAAGGGCTACTATGGCAATATTCTATCCCAGATGTAGGAAAAAGCATATGGAAAGAGAGTGTCCCATCAATAGTATTGAGGTTTTTGGAATTTGCGCTTTAGAACATTTTACCGGTAAATTCCCATCTCTTCCTGGTCTGCAAGCCATCTATAAAGGGAATGCTGAAACAGACGATCCATCACAAGCAAGTAAAAATCCCTTTTGGTGAGGCCCCAATCAGAGCATGGTCCCAGAACCTAGTCCCAAAGGATATATTCAAACTCAACCCTGGAACTTCCAGCCAACATATCCTCCTTGGGCTGTTCCTCAAACTCAAAACACCCCATGGAACCAGAACTGGAGCGCAAACCCTTAGACCAACCCCTATCAGCCACAGAGCCAGTTCTATGTGCCCTACCCGAATATGCCAAGCACCCCAACAAATCAAAAAGGGTATAACCCTCACACCTATCAAGGGTACAACCCAACCATGCAATCCTATCAGCAAGGGTATAACCCTCACACATATCAAAAACCATTGTTTCCATCCCCTCCCTTGCATCAACTTTTACCTGCACCATCTGACCCATCATCATCTTTGCATGCATCTCAAAACCCACCTCGCCCTACATTATTGCCTGCACAACCCGTACCTAACCCAAATCACAATTTACTACCTCAACCTGCACAAAACATAAACAACCAACCTTTCCCTACATACATGATCACTACCATGCCCATGAATGAAATTCAGTGATGATCAGAGAAAATAGTTAATAACAGGAAATCAATTGTTGTCATAGAGGAGGAGGTCCCATCCACATGATCCAGAAACCATATGCAAAATGAAAAACAAAAAAAATACAAGAAGAAGAATCAAATGAACCACCCTACCCAAAACTACTCCTTGTAAATAAAGAAGATACTACCTTGGAATACAACCTAGATGGGTACAGTGGATATAATCAAATCCAGATAGCTGAAGAAGATCAGGAAAAGATCACATTTACATGCCCTTGGGGCACCTATGCATATAGAGTCCTCCCTTTTTGTCTTTGTAATGCCCCAGCTATGTTTCAAAGAGCTGTACTCGCCATTTTCTCCGATTTGGTACATGACTGTGTAGAAGTCTATATGGATGAATTCACAGTCTATGGAGATGATTTCGGTCAAGCTTTGGCCAATTTAGAAAAAGTGTTGATTCATTGTCAGGAAGCAAACCTAGCCCTCAGCAGTGACAAATGCAGAATGATGCAAACAAAGGGAATCATTCTAGGTCATCATGTGTCATTAGAAAGAATTAAATTTGATCTGGAAAAAATTAAGGTAATCTCAGATATTCCAATTCCTAGTTCACAAAAAGAGGTAAGATGTTTTCAGGGCCATGCAGGTTATTATCGTCGTTTTATTGAAAATTTTACAAATATTCCAACACCATTATTTAAGTTATTGACTAAAGATGCTGACTTTGTATGGAATCTCAACTATCAACAGGCCTTTCAGATACTAAAGGACAGATTTTCTACTGCTCCAGTGTTAAGAGGACGAAACTGGTCGCTACCATTTCACATATGTACCGATGCTTCAAACACTACACTAGGTGCAGTTTTGGGATAAACGGAAGATCGTTATCCTTATGCTCTCTATTTTATTAGAAAAAATCTTTCCCCTGCTGAATTAAATTATACAGTTATTGAGAAAGAATTGTTAGCAGTTGTGCATGCTATTGGGAAGTTTACACATTACATCACCAGTTATGAGACTTTCATCCATATCGATCATTCTACCATTAGGTTTTTAATGAATAAACAAATTACAAATGGTAGAATAACTAGATGGTTTTTTCTTTTACAAGAATTTAATATAACTATAATCGATAGGCCTGGAAGGGATAACCTCACAACTGAATTTTTATCTGGTTTGAATATTGGACAAGGAAGCACAACAACTCTGGTACCTGATGAATTCCTAGACGAAGCACTATTTGCCATTTCTGCCATCACCCCCTGGTTCGCTGATGTTGCAAAAAATTTGGTATTAGGGAAATTACCTCAGAGTATGTCTACCAGGGAAAAGCATAACATTATACAACGTAGTGCTAATTATTCCTAGATCGAGGGAGACTTGTTTTACACAGGACCAGGCCTGATCATGAGGTGGTGTGTGCGGGAAGACGAAATGTACGATGTTTTGAGATCCTCCGACAACGAGCCTTGCGGGGGGCATTTTGCCGATAAACGAACCACATACAAGGTTCTTCGCACCGGGTATTATTGGCCCTCACTCTTTAAAGATGCCATGAAATATGTCTCTAGTTTTGATGCTTGCCAGCAGATGGGGAGACCAATTTCCTCCGACGAAATGCCCCTTCAGCCTCGGATAGCCATTGAACCATTTGAGAAATGGGTGTTGGATTTTGTAGGGCCCATCTCCGCGATGTCAAAGAAAAAGAAATACATTTTGGTATGCACCGATTACGTCACCAAGTGGGTCGAGGTGAAGGCCTTGTTTGTTGCCACAGAAAAGGCAGTAGTAGAGTTTTTGTTCGAGAACATCTTCACGAGATTCGGGGTGCTGCACGAGATTGTCACGGACCAAGGTACACAATTCACATCATAATTGGTCAAGGCACTCACTGATCAATATCATATCAAACACCATAAATCTACCCCTTACCACCCTCAAGCTAATGGACAAGTGGAATCCACAAATAAGGTTTTGGAGTATATCCTCACGAAAACCATTCAACTGCACCATAAGGACTGGGTGGACAAGCTATTAGAAGCCTTATGGGCTTACAGGATTACGTGGAGAAATATGACGGGACATACCCCGTATGAGCTAGTCTATGGGAAACAGGCAATTTTTCCCATCGAGTTCCAAGTGAAGACATTTAGGACAGTCACCCAATTGGGAATGAATCTGACTAAAGCCTAAGAGCAGAGATTGATGCAACTTAATGAGCTCGATGAGATCCGATAGGACGCATACCACAAAACCTTGCTGGCACAAAACCAAAGAGCCCGATGGCATGATAAGTTCATAAAAAAGAAAGTCTTCCGTGCAGGCGACCAGGCCCTGTTGTATGACAGTAAGTTCAAACACTTCGAGGGTAAGTTTTCGACTCATTGGTTGGGACCCTATCAGGTAATTGAAGTTTTTGACAATGGTTCAGTTCGTATTATAACCAATGATAATGAGAAGACTTCCTTCGTGGTGAATGGCCATCGGCTAAAAATTTATCATAAACCACTCTCACATGATTTTTTTTGTAGGATATTCAGAAGGATCTAGAACTAGAGCTAGTTCATGGAAATGACCAGCCTCTTGCTAGATCGGTTGATTGATTTTTCTTATCTATTTTTTTACATATATATATATTTATATAGATTAAGCAGTGGTCTGTCAATTTCCATACCTACAAGTGGTTCTCCCCATAGTCCATGTAGAATAAAGGAGAAATTTGACAAGAGTGTGTTTATTCCTTTATCCAGGCCTACCATATTACTTATGGAAAATGAGCAGCTGGATTCTTCTTTAGATGTCTTTAGACTGTCAAAAAATGAAGCTCTCGAGCACTGACTGATGCAGGCTTGTAAAATTTATGGACCAGTGGAAGCTTAGGGATTCCTCGTGCATAGAATTATTATTTTCAAGGCCCAAGGAAATAACTACGGAAAAGAAACTCAGTGGAGTCTCTTATGGTCAACTCAGACTCCCTAAATATGAATGCCCCGAGTAGGAAATACCTTAGGCTCGATAAAACAATAAGGTGGTGGTAGCCTAGGGATCCAATGGGCATTGAATTATTCTTTTCTGGACCTACTAGAATAATTACGGAAAATAAACCCCCATGGAGCCTTCTTTTAGGACATTTCAAACACCCTAAATAGAAATGCCCCAGGAAGTTATCATCTCAAGCCTAGTTAAAATCCATGAGATGGTGGACAGGTTCCAGTGCCACCTCACAAAACTAAGTGACACTTTCTGAGAGAAATTGGAAATTATGTGTTCTTTTCTTCACAAATACTAACTCCATGATTGAGTTACTTTGATTTGGCATCTTTTTCATCTTTGTACTTGAAAATTTGAATACTGGACCAAAAATATTCTTTTGGAAATCTGCTGTCTAGAAGCTACATCATGGTCATGAAAAATCTGTGGTACCAATAAAATTGTGCAAAAATCTATTTGTAACAGTAGTACAATCATGGAATTGCAGCCTAGACCTGAAAGTCTGATTGATCTGGATATTATTATTGGTTGCAAGTTTTAGTGATTAACCATGATCTTCATTGCAGCAAAAGCTATATCTCAAAGAGCAGACTTTCTCCTGTAAATATATGATGTTATTTTCATTCCCAATATTATTTAAGTGACAAAGTTGTGTGCTTAATCCAATTAATCTAGTTATAGGTAGTTTTAATAATTAGTACAAGTACGTGCTATCTACCATGTTCCCTATGCCTCTACTCTCATTTGTTTGCCTTCCAAAGCCAATTATAATCCTAAATCCCAGAATCACTCGTTCCTTTAAAAATCCCATCCACCCATATCAAAACTTCATATGATTACAGGTGATGGTAAGAGTTGTGATGAGAATGCACGAGGGAAAAAGAATGCATGATGATAAGGGAAGGCACCACCTATGCTGGAATTTGATTACAATCATAATGACATGACCCAGCCTTCATGCAGGCTGAGCTTCTATCATGAGCCTTTAAGCCATTGTCATGTCACCTCAGGACTGTCCTTATAACCCAATTAGTGGGTAAATGCCTCCACTGCAAGTCATGATTGCATCCTTTTCCTCTCCATGATAAACGACGCAGAAGCTCTGGTAAGCCAAGGTGGATTTCGATATAGAGAGAAAACATTGGAGTGTGGGTTGTTTTCATAAGATAAAAACACCTGCAAAATGTCTTCTTATGAACCATAACAGATGCTAGTCACCAATTTTTCAGACCCAAGGAGTAAACGTTGTGTGCTGCATTTATTTCTTAATTAAATTCCTATGTTAAATAGCTGCCTCACTGTGGGTGTGAGATTTTATGCTGCAGGCTAAGCGCATAAATGTTTGAATCTTCTTGGATCATGGGAACCAATAGACATGAGCCCACCTTCACCGAATTTGCTCAAACAACAAATTATCAGTTATGCAAGGAAGCCATCGAACAAAAGTCATGGGGGGTTTTTCTTCAAAAATTTCAGGGATACAATGATGCTGTGGCATTAGCATTTTCTCGAACTTTCGATGGAAAGAGAGCAAGGATCAGGAACCTTTGCCTCGAAGTCATGGAAAATTCAATGAGAAAAGAAATCGAATTATCCACTGGGGGTGAAAAATTCTTCAAAGGGGGAAATTAAGCATAACCAATTGTGCGAAATTCCTAAAAGCCAACATATCAGTCATTGAGTTAGAAAAAGGGGATGCTATGAAGCTGCATTCAAGATCAATGGCAGTCACTGCTAACCATGATCCAATGCTTTTTAACTTGTGAAGGTAGGTATGCAATCATCTTTCTATATCAAATAAATTGCTGATGCATCTAATAGAGGATTGCTCTGTAGATATTCCCCATTTCTTAAAATACAGTTTGTATAAGATGGCCAGAGGAGTTCAATCTGAGAGTCGGAAGCCAGGGACTGTATTGTATCATCATAGCTTGATCAAGATTATGGTTTTGTATGAACTGAGCAAAAGGAAAAATCCATGGGAGGATTTCCTCATAGAGAATTTTCTAGGTGAAGAAACTCAGGTGAAATGGAGACAAAGGTCTGTAAGCCAATTTGAAAAATAAAAAATAAACATCCCTGCTACACCCACTTCACCCACCCAATCTGCTACACTTCCAACCAGGAATGACACAAGGCCTGATCCTTCCTTCAGTCATGAAGTTGGGCCTTCAAAGAGGCGGTTAGGAAAATGAAGAAGGAGAACCTTGTCCCCTCCTGAAGAAATAATTGAAAATATCCCTACTCAGCAAGGTCGCAAGCCCAGTTTGAGGAGAAATCTGACTCATGCTAGTAAATCTCCATTTCCCACTTCGAGACTTTCATACTTGAAAAGAGAAGAACTAGAAGCATGAGAAAGTCCCCTTGAAATACTATTGATTCCCAGCATACTTTTGGGCCCTCATCCCCATATTTTTATACTCCCTCTCTCTCCTCTTCTTCCCAATTTACTTCATCATCCTCATCCTCCCATCAGTTTCATATCCCAGATAATATTGCCCAAGATATACATGATTTTACCCCTACCCCTGCTTCCATAAGCCCAGAACAACAAGGTCCTTTTCCAAAGCAGGGTATGGGCGACATGCCAGATGAAGGTCACCCCCAACAGTCAACAGTTCCAGCAAAGATATCAGTCCCTGATGAAGAAGAAAATTTCAAGATTAGATCAGTAAAGCTTAAGAATAGAATCTCTAAATTAAGGAACAAGGCTCAGAGGTTTTAGACACTCTTCCAATATGTAAGTAAGGTAAATGATTAGTTAAGAGAAGAGAACCTCCGATTGTATGTACAGAATGAGGAGATTCAAAGTAAGGATCGAAGGTTGAAATCACGGAAAACATCTAAAATTCAGTTTGCAAAGAAGACAAGTGCTAGAATATTGGCTACAAAGTTCACAAAATGCTCAGCCTCATTTAGGAAAATTTTGGAGAATTTGGCCCAAACAACTAATTTTTGACTGGACAGTGATGACTTGGAGGCATGAGGACATGCCTCAGATCAAGTGTGGGGGAGATGTTGATGCTACCTTTTGTCTATTTCCTTCTCACCTTTTTTCCTCATTTTGCAAGTTTTTGACATAAATCTACTCCCCTTTTCCCTCTCTTTATCCCTAATATGGTAAAACTTCCATCAATCCTTGTTTAAGGTAAAAGGCAGTACAATTATAATTGTTTTCACTACTCCATAGCTAGTTTAGACATTCTAGTAACATGCTTATTTGTTAACTTATTATTATGGGTAGAATAATGGACTTCTTGCAGGACCTGTTTTGATTAGCTCTCTGACTTGGATGAAGACTATGATCCTTCAACCATCTTTAGTTGATATGCCAGCATCCTTCAAGATAGAAGCTCCATCTCAAAGCTCCAGCCCAAAGCTCCAGCTCAGCAAATTTGATGCTCCTTCCAGCACTTGACAAGTTCAAAGATGGGTGAAGGACCAGCTGGCCACTCTGTGCATAGTAGAGTTTAGTTAATTAAATTTAAGAACCTTTTTATTATAGAAGCATGCGGTTTTTTATAAAGAACTGATAGTTTGAACTTAGGACAATTTGCGCTGATTTTGTGAATCACCATATCCATGGTTTTCAACGTCCTATCTTGTAGGAGAACTACTAATAATTCTACAACTCAAAATGCCTATAAAGGCAGAGACATATTATTTGATTAGAGTTAATGTTTTATCATTTTAGCTATCAATACAAACTGCGATTTCATATTTTAAGAGTGAAAGTTGAATTCTCATGTTGATGTGTTCTTGATTCACTATGAATTGTCATGGATTTGATGAATCTCTGAGATAAGTTACTGTACGTGTAAGTTAATAATGTAGTCAACGCTTTCCCTGGTGTGGGAAGGTCCCACCACAACTGGTTCAGCCCCGTAGCTAGTTAGAGGTAATTCATAAATATAGTTTGATTAAGTTTCTAATTGCAGAGTTAATTTCTTTTAAAAATCGATTTGGTTTTGGCTTGATTTACATTTTCTAGAGTTCCCAAATATTGTTGCTTTAAATTTATGATTGCAGAAGTTAATTATTTTTTTGAAATCGATTTGTGTCTTGGCTTTGATTCCTATTGCTATAGTTTATAATGATCGTTGATTAAATGCTTGACCATCTAGTTGTTTGATTTTGGAAATCAATTTCAGCATTGGGGTTACGTTGGATGATTTATTTTTTGATGGTAATGGAAAAAATCTCTAGAAGGTTCCTGACATAAGATTTCCTTATTTCCTGCATGATGTTACATTTGACCTCATCGGAGGTAAGCCTGGTCAAGTCTAGCACATCCCCTTTTGCCTCATTTGGAATTCCCAACTCTATAAGAGGAAGATGTCCTCTAGTTATGGGATTGGATGGGAAACATTTATTGGAGATAGCTATTCTTTCTCATTGATTTTTTGTTGTTGTTTGAATGATTCCTGGGTTTCCTTGTCAGATTTCTTGTTTCTTATTTTTTTCCTCTTCTTCATGTTTATTTTTTTCTTCCTCTACCTTTCTCCTTGTTTCCTCCTCCGGTATCTTCTTTTCTTGCTCTTGCTCTTCCTATTTATTTTTTTGTTCTTCTTCTCCTTTGTGATTTCTTCCTCTTGTAATTCCAAGCTCTCTAAGAGGAAGATGTACTCCAGTGATGAGACTGGATAGGAGAACATATATTGGAGGTATATTTTCTTTCTCATTGAGTTGTTGTTGTTGTTTGAATGCTTCGTAGCTTTCATTTTCAACCTTTTCCTATTTCTTATTTTGTTCTTCTTCTTCCTATTTATTCTTTTATTCCTCTAACTTTCTCCTTTTTTCCTCCTCCACTCTCTTATTTTCTCGCTCTTCCTCTTCCTATTTATTTTTCAATTCTTATTCTCATTTGTCATCTTCCTTAGCTTTCTATTCGTTCCTTTTATTTTTTTCATCCTCGACCTTTAACTATTCCTATTCTTTTATTTTCATTTGTTCCTCCTCCCATTCCTTCTTCTTTCTCTCATCCTCTTGTCATTTCTTCTCAGGCTGGTCATTGGGCTGATGGTTTCCCAATTTCAACGACTATTTAAATTCTTCCTCTTATTTCCTCTTGAGCTCATTCTTCTTCCTCGATAAGGTATCATTTCTCAACTCTAATTTTTTTGTTATCTTCGCCTTCATCTTGGATGCTTGGGGCCTCTTCTATTTCTTTACTTTATCCCTCTTTAGTTTCCATGCTTCCTTCCCTTCCTCCTTTTTTCTATTAAGTGAAGTTGACCTTTATTGTGTAAGCTTACATTCTCCTTCGAATGTCTAGCCTGCTCTTCGTCTGCTTCCTATTTTTCTCTTTTGCTGATCTTCTGGGCTATGTTATACTGGTTTCTAACTTTATCCTCATGGGGTTTCTCGATGTGTTGATATGACTAGTTTAAGTTTTCCTTCATGCAATGAGTTTCTACCGCTCTTTCAGGGTGATAGGTACAGTGATTAAGAGTCACAAAAGAGAATCGGTTAATCTGCTCACATTCTACTTCAACCTTTTTGAAGTTTTCAACTGTGTATTATCCAATGGTGAGAGGGAAAGAATGCCATGGTTTCTTCTTCCCTTTACTCAACATCTTTGAAAAATTGGTTTTGATTCGATAACATGCCTCCTGCAACAATTACATGTCCATGACAAATCTAGGAAGTGCATGAGGGGCTTTATACAAACCAAATACCCCGATGAATATGCCCCCTTGGATGTGGAACCAATGCATAACTTTAGTGAGAGTGTCCATGGCCCTCTTTCACATGCATTGGGGGTCTTTTACGACAAGAAATTAGTATAATGAGGTGATGAGTGGAGTGAGAGATAGACTCATGTACATTGTTGAGGCTACTTTTTTTCTATTTCCTCCTAACATTTTTGCCTCATTTTGTAAGTTTTTGACATATATCTACTCCCATTTTCCTTCTCTTTATCCCTAATATGGCCAAAATTCCATCAATCCTTGTTTAAGGTAAAAGGAAGTACAAGTATAATTGTTTTCACTACTTCATAGCTAGTTTAGGAATTTTAGTAACATGATTATTTGTTAACTTATTATTATGGGTAGAATAATGGACTTCTTGTAGGACATGTTTTGATTAGCTCTTTGACTTGGATGAAGACTATGATCCTTCAACCATCTTCAGTTGATATGCCAGCATGCTTCAAGATAGAAGCTCCAACTCAAAGCTCCAACCCAAAGCTCCAACTCAGCAAATTCGATGCTCCTTCCAACATTTGACAAGTTCAAAGATGGGTGAAGGACAAGCTAGCCACTCTGTGCATAGTAGAGTTCAGTTAATTAAATTTAAGAACCTTTTTCTTATACCATCATGCATTTTTTAATAAATAACTGATAGTTTTAATTTAGGACAATTAGGGATGATCTTATGTATCACCATATCCACGGTTTTTAACGTCCTATCTTATAATAGAACTACTACTCATTCTGCAACACAGAATGCCTATAAAGGCAGAGACATATGATTTGATTAGATTTCATTTATTATCATTTTAGCTATCAATAAAAACTGTGATTTCATATTCTAAGAGTGAAATTCGAATTCTCATACTGGTGCGTTCTTGATTCACTGTGAATTGTCGTGGATTTGATGAATCTTCAAGACAAGTTGTTGTAGGTGTAAGTTAATACTGTAATAAACACTTTCCTGGGTGTGGCAAGGGCCCACCACAGCTGATTCAGCCCCGTAGTTTGATTCAGTTTCTGATTGCAGAGTTAATTGCTTTTAAAAATCGATTTGGTTTTGGATTGATTTACGTTTGCTAGAGTTCCCAAATATAGTTGCTTTAAATTTATGATTGAAGAAGTTAATTATTTTTTTCAAATAAATTTTTGTCTTGGCTTTGATTCCTGTTGCTATAATTTATAATCATCACTGATTAAATGCTCGATTGTCTAGTTGTTTGATTTTGGAAATCAATTTCAGCATTGGGTTTACGTTGCCATAGCAGAGTAATTTTATATCTCTAGGATCAGATTGGAATGTCATATTAAAACCCCATGATTATTGTTGTATACGCGTTTGATTTCTCCAATAGGGACTGCGTTCCATCTATTACCACATATGCATCGTTCTGAATTGGGCATTGCCCAGAAATAGAGTTGAGCAAATAATCCATCTTCTCTCTAAATAAATAAATTGCTGAATATATTTCTGCATGGATGAATAGAGCCTGATTGTATACATTTGATTCGATCTTTTGATGAGAAAATTTCGCTAAAATATGTATTGCTAGATCGATTCTAGTAGCAGATCACAAATCAAATTGCGAATAAGATTCAATGGTTAACTGTTTCTATGTGTTGAATGGTCCTATGCATTAAGTAATCTACATATCATTTATGTGTGCATAGCTTAGATTGATGACCATAGTTCAATTGCTGTAATAGATGGATGTCATTATTAAGTGAATGATTTTGTTTCAATTTGATGTACTTGGTTTGAAAAGGTAGAGTTTTGTTTACCTTAGATTTTTGGTTTATCATTGCTTAAGACAAAATAGGAGAGTGAAGTTAGATTCACATCAAAGTGATAGCTATAAGTTCTTTTTGGGTCTTAGCTGGCAAGTCACAAGGAGAGAGTGTGTTTATTAGGTGGAAGAAAATGGATGATTCATAGGGTAGATTTGAGAAAAGTCTTCTTCATTTCTTTGGCATGATTAATTAGATGTTTGCAGTCTTTTTTTATCTTGAATAAGATTAGGGTTTGGAGTGGGAGGTCAAAGGTTGGATGTACCATTTGAGTTAAGTTGAATTAGAAAGATTTGTTGGAGTGAGTGCATATTTCCTTAAGGAAAAAATCTTAACTAGCATCCCTTTTTGGATTAATGCTCGAGATTGTGTGTTAGGTACAATCTTTACAATTCCATATCCATAAGAATAACACTGACAAAGTAATTTAATCCCCTGCAACTTGGTTAGAAAGAGATCATTCCTTAGAAGTTGAAACATTTTATTGCAAGCTTCAGAGGATGGCTAGATGACTGTCAGTGACAATTTATGTGAATGTGTCAAACTTGTAGTCTCGAGATTGAATTCATTGTCATTTATGTGCCTTAATGCAACATGTGTTGATTGAGTTAGGAACATTACCTTCTTGCAGAAAGTAAAGTGTTGTTTACTATAGAAGTTTGGGTAACTTTTCCAGAGTACAATTGGAAGTTTGATGAAAGAAAACTGTAATTAGAAGTTGATTTCGAGAGCATAGTTGTGCATTCTTGATTACTTAAGGTTATTTTGGTTTGGTTTGAAAAGTAAATTTAAGACTGTCAGGAGTAAGTAATACATATATAAATGGTTTGGCTAGGTATGAAATATTGAGGGTTATCATGACTGAAGTCTGTGTGTAAATTGATATTCCAACCAGTGTGATAGTGCACCTTTCTGCTTAATGCTAGTATAGTGAGTTGGTATGACATCAGAGTTTATTAGGGATACTGTGTGAGTGTGGAATCAGTTCATAGATTTACTTAGATTAGGTAAATCCTTTTAAGTGTGACCTCCAAAGATTAGAATTAGGTTCTTTGAGATTTTTTGAAAATAGTGAGTTATTGAATTGAAGTTTTTGTTGATTGGTAATGGTTTTGATTTCAGACAAATTGAATAAGGGTTTCCATTGTTCAAAATAGATTTTGTTAATTGTTCCTGTTTTATGATGAGATGAATTGGTTTATTTCTGATAGTGTGCCCATAGATGTTTTTTTGTGCCTCAATTCTTAAATCAAAGATCATAAGCAATCATATAAACTTCAACTCTAAAAGCTGAGCCTTGAGAGCGTAGTATAGCCCGATTTTTACGATCCCAGATTGATATACAAATATTGGTGAATTAATTCGACAATCATCTCACACAAAATACATCTTTATATCCTAGGTTTCAAAATACCTTATAATGCCAGTGTATAACATCCTCCACAACCAAAGTTCAATTATAGTTCCAATGGTTAAATTGGCATCTCGCACAGATTGAATCCATAAGGTATAAGGCCATGTAGAAATTTGATGATTGGTTCACGTTAGGAATCTTTACCGCAATTATATTAGCCCTGAATGCAAAAACTACGATATTTTCTTAGTTGAAAATTGTAACTCTAGTTGTGATGACATACATGATAGGGACCCATGTCCCATGTAATCTATTGATGTCATACCTGTCATACTATCAATTCATCATGGTTGCGATGAGTTGATATACTTTATGCAGGAATTCCATCTTGTGTACCTGGTGATTCTTTGCCTGTAACTGGGAAGGGAATGCCACCAATTCCTTAGAATGTACTTGGTTGGAATTTTGAAATATGTCAGCCATTGGGTATTGAATGACTATTTTTTTTTGGGAAACTCATAATAAGCAACAATATATTTCGAATATATGGCTATGAAATATTCACTTGTGTGATTCCTTACTATCCACTATTCGGTACTCGTGTTCTATAAAGTCTATTCAATGGTTTCTGCACATGGAAAAATAAGAGGATGTGTGGCCACTTGGTGGAGAATAGTCTCTTGATGTTGATGCATACCTATAAATATTCTTGTTTCTCCAGGATGTCTTGGTTGGAAACTTCTAGAAAGATATCAAACTAGGATATCTTGGTGCTCTTATTAAGGTTGCATGTCATTTCCTCGTAAATGGGAGGTGGCAAGACATGGAAAATTTCTTTTTCACTGCCTTTAGAGCTCCTTCGGGAAGGCTTGGCTATCATAGGTGCCATTTCACCATAGGAGGAGGAAATCAAAATGTAAACGATCTCGACGTCACGTGGAATTTTTAAGAAACAATCCCATGATAAGAGAGATGACATGAATAATTTGAAGACTGGAAATGAAATAGTGAATTAAGGCTTCCGAATTTTTATCAGAGTCTCAGGAGGAATTTTATCTAGGACAGGTTATAGGGTCGCATGAACGATGAGGTTGCATAAAATGAGAGTGAAAATACGTGCAACTATGCAACTTGGAAGTTAGGTCACAGTCTTGAGTAGGTCGCACAAGTCACATATAATTATTTCGTAGGGAGGGATAAGTCGCAATGGTTGCACAAGTCGCGAGGTTGATGAGATGCATAGTTGGTGAAGTCCCAGGTCACACAAATAGAACATCACAATAGTTTTACTAATGTGGCTTACATTCGTGCGATCTTTCTGCTAGGGATGAAGGGGTCGAGGCTCAATTCTTGGGTTTAGGGTCCCTATGGACCCAAGGGACTCAATATGAAGGTGAATAATGAAATATCGGTGAGAAGTGGGCTTGTCTACTAAGGCAGAGGACGTATGATGGTTAGATGCTTAGGTGAGGCATTTTTAAGGAATAGAATGAGGCTAAAAGAGTTTTTTGCAGGTGAATAAAACCCTCCCATGAGGGAAGCTGAAAGGTTGGGTCATAGAGGGGAAACACATGGAAAAATTAAATCATTGCATGGAGGGAAAAGTTCACCTAACTAGAAGATGTCACGCGCTATTTGAGTCGCCAAGCTCTCGAGCGCTCCGATGAACTGAATGAATGAAAAAATGTTTGAAGCAAATATATATATATATATATATATATATATATATAGATAAGTCACACGAGCGAGCATTTAATGAGGTTTCAATGGTTGCATGGTCGATTTTTTTTCCCTTTGTGACATTTGCAACCTTTGTGACCTATCAACCCTTTCGAAGTCATGGAGTCGCGCGGTTGCATAAGTCCCAGATTTGACTGTCACAAGGATTTGGGAGTTTGTGACCCAAAAAATTCACTTGAGAGAGGTAACTAGGTTTCAAAATTGGGGAATGAGTGAAACATAAAAAATTTCATTTTTCACTTGGTGACTCGACTTTGGAAAAAATGGGGTATGTCCCAAGGTCGCAAGTCCTTAAGCTCAAGAACACCCACTGATGCGACCTGTGAGTTAAGAAAAAACTGATATTTTAAGTCCCCTGAAGTTATACTTGTGAAGAGACAAAAGGAATGTTTTCCAGCTCATGGGATACGTAGATAAAGCTTTGGAAGCAAGAGATGGGTATGGACATAATGCAGGGGCTCCAAAATTTTGAAGGGTGAGGAGTTTTGGAGGGTTGTTGCAATGGCTATAAAAATTTGTGATTGAATAGTAGAGCCTCAATATCTATACTTACACCTAATCTTGGGTTGAGGTGGACCCTAAGGAGTTCTTCTTTTCCGGATTGTGGGTCCCATTGACACCCCCTTATTTCCCTTAGTACAAATTAGCAGTCCTTAGCTACCTTGACTTGGCTTGTTAACATATAGGCTAAATACCTTCCTGATGGCTTGACATAGGGGTCTAAATAATGATATGAGATGTATATATTTTTGGTATATTGGTTACATATATCTGTTGTTCCTCTACCATGAGTGAGCCTCAATAGTAGCTTGACGAAGTCACTACCTGGAAACCACAAATGTTTTGTCGCTACCATCGAGCCTGGACAATACCCCAATAGAGTCGTTGCATCACATATTTATGCATGAAGCCTTTCTCAATGCTTGTTCCCATATTTGATTTCTTTATGTGGTCATTGGAACTTATTCACATGTGGTCTTTTCCACTTATTTACATGTGCTCGTTGGCACTTATTTACATGTTCTCGTTGGAACATATTTATATGGAACTTATTATCCTATGCAGATGATGGATCCTGACTTATTTTACTTGCAAGGGAGGTTGTTTCATTTTTTCAGAGACTTTATTGTTTTCCCAAAATATGTGTTTCTCGTTAAAGTTTTTTCTTCCCCTTTTGTTGAGCTAGTCATACCAACCAATTAGTCAAAACACATAGCCAATTTAATGGTAGGGGGATTACTATTTAAGGATAGGGTGTCATGGATGACCATCATTCTCCACTAAAATTGATTTCAACACTTTATATTGGTCGTGACTTTAGGGATGATCAAGTGGAGGAAAAAAAATAAGTACAACTTAGGCATTGCCATAGAGGCTACCTCAACCGTAGGATTTGTGTCTTAAGTGCTGCTCCAGAATTATTTATTTGAGGTAGGATTTTTTTATTGGAAATAAAAACACGAATGAAAACGAAACTAAATGTAACACAAAAAAGCAGCACGAAGAAAAACAAAAAAGGAATCTATAATATAGATATATGGAAAGAAGCTTCGGGAGCTACTAGGTAAAGTATAATCTGAGGTCATTTCCATTCACAAGGACGGGTTCAACCCTCCCTTCTAAGGTTTGCAATATGTAGGTATGTTGTCAAATCCTCTCCTTAACTTTAAAAGGACCAACCGCATGGCCTGAAATTTGGTGTGCTTACCTTTTTCCTCATGGGATTTCTCCCATTTGAGGACTAGGTCGCCCACATTGAACAGTTTATTTCCTGCAAATTTTTTATCGAACCACCTCTTGATTTGACTTTGGTGTACAACAAACTTCTACCTTACATTTTTTGTTTCTTCCTCCAATTTGAGTTGGGTGTCGATTCGGGTCTGCATGGTAGGACATCATGCACCTCGTGAATCTTTCGACAACTAGAGGCTGGGTAGGTAAAGGTTTGGCAGTAAAATGGATTCTTTCACATAGACTAGGAATTAAGGGGAATTTTGAAGAGACTATTTTTGGCTGACGTAGTATGCCCATAGGGAATTTCTCAAGGCATTATGCCAGTTTTGTTGGTGTGAGAATAATGTCTTCTTTATAATGTGAATCATGTTTTTGTTGGTAGATTCTGTTAAGTGGTTGCCTTGGGGGTAATAGTTAGCTAAATGCTTTAAAACAATATCATTTTCTAAAGTGAAATCATATAACCTTAAAGACAAGAGATATGTGTAATTATAAAAAATGAGGGAGGTTGGAACATCGAACATAGTCACGATGTGATGATTAATGAAAGATATTACCTCTTTATCATTGGTTTGATGTAATGGAACAACTTTAATCCACTTCATGAAGTTGTTGGTAGCTGCGAGAATGTACCTTTGTTGTTTGGATGAATGTGGCACAATATCCCCAACGAAATCTAATCCCCGCTATTGAAATGGTTCCTCTATTTCTATGGATTTAAGTGGGGCAGATGCCTAGAATTATTTCCTAGCACACTTTTGAAAAATAGGGCATTTGCAAAAGTATGCATGAGCATATCTAAACAAGGTAGGCCAGTAGAAACCAACCCTCATTATTTTATGGTTTTTTGCATCACTAACACAATGGCCCCCTGTCGGTTCATCATGTAGCTCCTTCAACACCTGCTAGGCGTCATCGAATTCCAAACACTTGAGTGGTACACCACCTGTTTATGGAACATGTGTCCTTGTATTAACTGATAATACACAATGTTAAGCCTCGCAACCATTTTTTGTCTCGCGGGAACGGTAGGAGGCAAGGTCCATTGACCTAAATACTGCTTTAGATCGACATACCAAGATGAATAATCATGCACAATTGTGATTTTATTTTGGTACATCTCAATATCATGGTCCCAACCTTCTAATTCCTTGTTGAGTGGGTCTATGGCCTAAAAATTTAACTTATATAATCCATATCTTTTGAATGTGTGAGAGGGCTTGAACTCTAGATCATATTCTAGGAGGAAAGTCATCAAATTATCCCTCCACTCACCCAAATCTTACTGAATGAATAATGACCTAATGACAGGGTGATGGAGAAACATCATTACATGGTTTTTCAAAATGTATGGCCTGAAATGTTTCATTACATTGTATACCACATATGCATGTTAATCCATGTTATGGTAATTAAGCTCTTCACCTTGCAGATGCTAATGAAGGCTATGGGCCACTCGTCTTTGTATCATCATTTTGTGTGAGCATGAAAACTAAGGATGATCCCAGGGAAAAAATATATAGGATGAAGTCCTTGCTGAAATCTGGTTTGTATATAGAAGGGGCCTCTATAATGGCTTTCTTGATGCATTCAAATGATTCCTTCTATTATTGATTCCATTTAAACCGTAGAGCTTTCTTTATCATATTTTTCAAGGGTTTAAAAATATCGGAAAATCTTAAATAAACTTGTGGAGAAAGTTGATTTTTCCTAGGAAATAATGCATACCTTTTTTGCCACTTGGGAGAGGGATATGCGCGATAGATTTTATACAGTTAGGATCAATGGTGATTTTGTATTTTTTTGTTATATGTCCCAGGGGGTTTCCTTCTAATACCATGGAAATACGTTTCTTGGGATTCAAAAAAATCTCGTATTTTCGGTATCACTCAAATATTTGCTTCAGATGGTGAAGGTGGTCAAAAAAATTCTTTGGGAATAGTGTGACATCATCCAGATAAACAACCACACTCTAGTATATTAATCATAAGAAAGATATGTCCATTACCCTTTGGAATTTTTCTCTAGCATTGATAAGGCCAAAGGGCATTCGTCGTAATGCAAAATTTCGCCACTTCGTTCTGAAGTTTGTATTCAAATGGTCTGGTTAGACAATGAACACCTGGTTATACCTAGAGAAACTGAGTTAGGAGAAAATTTTTGAACCAAATAAAATTTGAACAATCTTCTCCATAGAGGGAATATCATAGGTGTCTTCATCTGAAGCCTGGTTGAGATTCTAAAATTTGACGCAAAACCAAATTTCACCAGACTTATTTCATACGGGAACCAAATTTGAGACTATTGTGGAGTGCTTAAATTTGAGAATAAATTGTGCATTAATCATTTTCTTCAACTCCTTTTGAATGAGGGGATCCAACATAGGATTTACTTTCCTCGGTTTCTTCTGGAAAAAATTTACCCCTTCTTTTATAGGTATAACATATTGAATGATCCAGGTATCATATATATTTAGGTCATAAAATGTCTAGGCCAATACATCTTGATACCTCTTGAATATGTTGACAAAATACTGGCGTTCATCATGTGAACATATGATAAAAGATTTATAAATGATTCTGCAGACCAAACAAATTTTCTAACATAACCACACCTTTGGGCATGGGGATCCTTGCGCTCATTTGCATCTTCTTGTAAGGCCCTCCCATGCTCTTCCCCTTCTATCACTTCACCCTTAAATACATCAACGTTAAACATAAACATGAGTATTTTTTTATCATCATTAAAAATTCATAAATTAGTCATGTTATCCAGAACAACATGTTTATAAACAATGTCAATAGAAAAATAATCTCTTAAGGGTGTAAACCTAGCTACACCATTGGCTAAAGTGTAAATGGAAGAATTATTAATCCTAGGAACAAAATTAATACCAAAATATTTAAATGACTAAATTAATCTCCATACCTCCAGCTGATAATTTTTAGGGTGTGGTGACAGAATATGAATTGTATTTCTTACCTTCCTCATGATGATTTCCGAATCACCAATCACCTTCAAGAATTCGACCTTTAGCTCGATAGCCTTCTTGAGCCCAAGAATCAATGCCTCATACTTTGCAGTTTTGTTAGTGAATTGAAATTATAACCTTCAAGAAATATTTTTTTTTTTTGTGGGGGGGGGGGGGGCGATCCATGGGGATATAGCCAAGAGCGGCTCCATCTTGAGTCTTGGATCCATCATAATATAAAGTCCAAATTTCATTTCTAGTTACATCTATGCTGAAAGTGTTCGGATCTATATCAAAATCGTAATTAGTATGAGGTGGAGAGCACGTAAGGAGTTCCAGGTGTGTGTTAGGAGAGATGGGCGATGGCAAGGCTTGATAGCACCCAAGGTTGGTTTCCAAGAAACACATTCCCAATTTTTCCTGAGAAAAACTAATGGGCTCATTCGGGGCCTCCAGATCCACAAATGTACACTTGTTGTAGGGTTCCTTGTTGACTTTGATTTGGTTATTATATCCTTTGTAATGTAGCCATAAGTGGAACCAGTTAGTGGAAAAATACCTTTGGAGTTTTCTCGACGAGTATCTACATGATGATTTAAAATTGCTCGTACTTTTTTTGGGTCTACCACCAACCCCTCCTTTGAAATAACATGTCATAAATATTGAATATTTGGTTTTTAAAACTCATAGTTGCTAAGTTTTTCATAGAGTTGGTTTTCTCTTAGTGTTTGTAGCACTATTAGTAGGTGTTCCTTTTTGTTCTTAGAGTACACCAGAATGTCATCTATGAAAACTAGTAAAAATTTATCCAAATATTTTTGCAGGACAATGTTCATGAGACACATGAAGGTAGTAAGGGCGTTAGTGAGTCTGAAAGGTAGGACTACAAACTCGTAATGTCCATACCGAGTTCTGAAAGCTGCCTGGTGGATATCTTCATCTTTTATGTGAATCTAGTGATATCTAGTTCACAAATCAATTTTTGAAAATATGGTTTCTCCCTTCACTTGATCAAACAAGTCGTCTATTCGCAGTAGGGGGTATCGATTTTTTATGGTCAACTTATTTAACTGTCTATAGAATATACACATCGTGAGGGTACCATCCTTTTTCCTGGCAAATAAAACTGGAGCTCCCGATGTCGACACACTTGGTCTGATATTTCCTTTGTTTAACAGTTTTTGTAACTAAATTTTTAATTCTAGTAGTTTAGGTGTACTGATTCTATATGGGACTCGGGAAACTGGGGTGGCTCCCGATACTAGTTCAATAAAGAAATCTATATCTATATGAGAGGGAAGCTGAGGGATTCTTCAGGAAATACATCATGAAAGTCTCTAATTATTGGTAAGTTTTCTATAAGACCATTTTCAGTTTGTCATCCCAAACCTTGAATTTTTACCGCATACACTACAAAACCCTTCCTCACTGTCCGCTTCAATTTTAATGCAGAAATTTGTCTAACAGACACATGTTTCTCTTTCCCTCTTACTAGAATTGACTATCGTAGTGCATTTCTGCAGTTTACTATTTTTCTAAGTAGTTTACTACTACTTTTAGTTTTTCCAACAAATCCATACCGACTAGTGAGTCATAAGATCCTAAGGGAAAGATATTTAGATTCAAATCTGTGATTAACAGGGAAGATTTTAAGGATATAAAAGTATCTTGAAGTTTAAAAAATTGGTGAATCTCACTAGTCTCTAATATGTAAACTATAAAATGTTTATTGATGTATTTATAAAATTATTCAAATTTATAATGATTTTATATATACTCTCTATATAATGTTGGCGATTTTTAACATAAAATAATTTTATATTGTAAAATCTAGGCGAATCATTTTTATAAAAAATTGAAATTTGTGAATATTTTTTTTGGAAAAAACATGGAAAATTAGCCCACCTGTGAATATTAGCCCCTAAAATTTTCCATGGATCATATACCCATTTATATTTATATGGTACTTATGCAATTTATGGGTTACCTTCCGTTTGGTGCCTGTAGCCGACTGCACCAGCCAAGAGTGATGAAATTTTTGTATTTGCAATTTACTCTTTTCCACTATGTGTTGACTAACATAGCTTAGACTAGGTCCAGGATCAATCAAAATAGATATAGGTTGGTTGGAAATGATACCTTCAATTTCAATCATGGTTTATTGATGTTCTTCGTGTCTATCTTCTAATGCAGTGCTGATTCATGGAATGCCTCCGTCGACATCGTTCACCATGGTTGACTTGTGCACTTCTTAAATGTTTTGACTACCATGGGGGTTGTGTGGCCAACCTCGCAACATGTGAGGTTCTCCAAACCCCTCACATTTTAGTGTTCCTTTGGTTTTTCCACTACATCCTGTTTGATGTTTCCTTCCACGGGCTTGGATCCTGTATGGGAATGAGCTAGTTGATTTTCCCCACCTTTGCTGATATTTTTCCGTCAGTGGTTTGGGTCTTTTTGAGCCTGTTTTAGACTTCCCTTTTTCCTTATTCTGCCGGGTTTTAAAGTCATCATTTTGACCCTTAAATTTATGGTAGCACATTCAAGTTTTTCTAACACCTCCGTCAATAGTCTTTAGGTCATCAAACTCAATTATTTCTTTGTATATCATGGGTAAGTAATTCAAAAATATTTGTATCTTCAATTTTTCCTCTCTTATGTATGGCACATAGCGAAGTAAATTTGTGAATTTCGTCAAAAATTCATTTATGGTGAGCTACCACAGCCTTAGCTCATGAAATTCTTTGGCACTATCATCATAATATCTTTCCCTGAGCTATCAAGGTTTAAACTTCTCATGGAATCCTTCCCGTGATATTGTCTTCTCATCCAACAAGTGTATAATTTTTGTCTCCTCCCACCAGAGTGTGGCTTTACCATGCAATTGGTAAACTACCAGCCTTGCTTTTAGATTGCTCCCAAACTCATATATTTGAAAATATTTCACCATGTTTAGGATTCAAGCTTCTAAATTCCCTTCATTTTCTCTATCAAAGGTTGCAGGCTTTATCTTGCGGAATTCTCCTTGAACTCCTTCCCCCTTTTTGATTTAGAGTCTACTTTCCCATACTCTTCCCAATGCTCAAACTTCTCTGATTTAGTTTCTGTTTCTTTTCTTTTCATTTTTTCTTCTTCTCCCTCTTGATGACTGGATTTAGAGGTTAATTCCCTTATCAACCTCTCTTGTGCATTGCTAGTTTGCAGTAAACGTTCATTTCTAGTCCTTAGATGAACCATTTTCTGCTGCAAATTCTTGATAGTTTCCAATATCTAGGTGCTCAAATCAGGAGGAATATCCTCCTACCATAGTTCCATGTACAAATCTTCTCTTTCCAACATGACAATGGTTGTAATTGTGTTGGAACTTTATATTTGATGCACATTAAACCATTAGCATTAATAAACAACAATATGCCACTGATAATTTTTGTAAAATTTTTTTAGCTATATAATTAAAATTTCCAGACAATAGAATTGTCAAGTGTTGGGGTTCATAAGCCCATTGTTGAAACTTGGGCTCTGATACCACTTTTCATGTCACCATTTTTTTTTTCAACAATCTTATTTTCTATTAATTTGGTTCTCCACTTAACTCGATGCTTCTTTGATATCTCTCTAGTACAATGGTATATCTATCAATGAATCTTGTGTAAGATGTAATGATGGATGAATTAGACCTTCGCTCCATGAAACCAAAGTTTATTTTATTTTTCCCTTTTTCTAATCACCAACCCACCCATTCATATTAGGATATTAACCTACTCCTAACACCTTAAGTAATTTTGATACTTAAATAAGTTAGAAGAACTCTTAACTCTCTATTTAATTTCATTACCTACATTACATACATGTTAATGCCTTTACCATACCATTACAGACATTAAAATTTACCTATACTCTATACCCTTAGCAACATTGACTTTACCTATACTCTATAATCTTAACTCCTATGAAAGGTACGGTATCAATTATTAAACATATGTATGGTCCTCTTATGTTTTGATACTAAGGCTCATTTCACACTTAATTGAAATGTCCCTTCCTCATGACATGTCCCACTCCACCTTCGCCATTTATTGGAGGCCATGTGTTACCTTGGCCTCCTCACGTTGCCGTCAAAATCCTCAAGGCTATGGAGGGATGAGTAATATCTCATGGCGAAGATCTACTGTCCAAAGAGATTTTTCAAAACCCTAAGGCTTACCTTCCTTACCTTTCCTCATTTCTACATTTCTCTCACAGGGTGTGGCCTCCATTATTGAGGGTGTTGTGCCTTTTCTAGCTCAGACATGCATATCATTTCCATCTTACTATGGTATCTCTATTCAATCATGATGCCACCTCTCTGTGTTAACGATGTGCCTGAGAAGTGTAAAATCAGGAAGTATGTGGTTATTGAGTGTTCTTATTTCCCATTTTACTTACAGGTAATGTGATTTGCAGTGTTTCTCAATTTATGAGTTTTGAACTAACTATATAAGGTATTTTGGTTTCTTTTATTTCCATAAAAACTCATAATTTTTGTTTGAATATTTTCAAATAAACCCCAAGACAGGGTCAGCCTAGGCACTCAAAATATCTGGTAAATCTCCCTCAATGTCTTTCATCTATACTCTATTATATTTATTTGGTTTTATTTAATCTATAATTACCCATATCAAAGTGGGATTTGACTTAATGTAGGGGGTAGCCCTTTAGTTTCAATACGTTGGCACCTACATAAGTTTTCACCACAATCTTATAGCATAAATTCGGAAATGGTATTGGGGGTTTCATTCTTGAGATCTAGTGCATAATTTTTGTTATACCCATTCAATTTCTGGATTAAATTTTTGTAAATTACATGCCTCCAACAGATTTTTTGTTAATATGTAATCTACCCATGTAATTCCAGGTTTGGTCACTGTGCATTCGATATATTAATTTTTTTTTTGTTAAATTCTATTCTACACATTCAATTCTAGGTTTTATTCTTGTAAATTAGATTGTTAAACAGAGTATTTTCTAACCTTTGTTCTACTTATTAAGATCTAGGTTTTATATCTCTTAATTTTATATGTTCACAAGGGTATTTTAAATTTGGGTTTTTTCCTCTTATTATTCGATGAGAATGTGTATAGAAATTTGGGTTAAATTCTCATTTTATATTGTTAGGTTTTTCTGCCCAGATTGAACCTTCCATCCAAGACAAGGAAATGATGGTGAGGACTCAAGAGAAGGAAAACCATCCTTGTGTTCCTCCTTCAATAGGTAATTTAGATACCTTATCAAACTATAAGTTTTCAAGTCATTCATCTACATCTTAAATGTGTTGGAGTATTTGTTCTCTCACAAAAATATTTCTTTTATGCACAAGTGGATTAAATCCACATCGTCACTGTGTATTCATGTAACTTAGCTCTCTTACATCATGTAGTGAGTTTTCTATATGATGTTTCTCTCTCCCATTTTGGATCTTTTCTAAATTTATATTTCTATTCTCGTAGGTATGTCATTTTGGTTCTAGTCTGTGTGAATTCGTTGATCGACGATTTGCCCATACTTATAAGCTGCGTCCTTTTCAAGTTGGTAGTACGCTGGTTTTCACCATGGCTCTTCTTCTGGCAAGGATTTGGGGTTTGATTTTATTGTAGCTTCTACATTATGATGTGAGTGCCCTAAATGGCCTCTAAGTTTCATGAACATTTGTAATGTATTTTTCCTATTTATAACACAGTGATGCACAAGCGATTGTGTAAAATTAAAGATTCAAGTGTTATTTTTTGTATCTAGATAGTTTGATATTTAGCTCTCAATATGTATTTCATTTACTCAGCATTTACTCTGAGGGATGCGTATACATTTCCTCATACTATATTAATGAAATTATCAATTTTTCTTTATGTTATATAACTTCAGATGTTATACAGTTTACTCTATGATATCAATTTCTATATTTATTTCATATGGTTGAATCTTGTTACTGAATTGGTAGTAGAATTTAGTTGGTTGAGTTTATGTTTAAATGAAAAGTAAAACTTATTTCTACACTGTATTATACATTTACTACTTTCTGTTGATATATTAGACAAACATGCATTGCTACAGAAGTAAATCACAGTTTCATTTTTGAATTTACACAGTATCTTATTTGTAGCATTCTCAGTTTGATTTAATCTTTCTAGGGAATCAAAACAACATCATTTTTCAAATGTTAGATTTGTTTTAGCTTAGTCTCTAAGTTTCAAACTTCTATTATTCATTCCATTAATATATTAGAATTAACATTTTCTAACACCAACATGATTTGGTTTATCTCACTAACCTTTTATCCTCAAGATAGTGTGACTGTAATTATTATGTAAAATAATTACCAACGGTCACAATCCTTTTGTCGGAATCATTTAATAATTTATCTCCTTTATCCCTCACATCTGTTATAAAGGATATATTATTTTTTTTTACTAACTTAAAACTTTGTTGTACATGTATGCTTACATACACGATTGGAAATGGATTCATAATCTTAATTATTATTATACTTAAATATATTGTATACAAATCTATCGTACATTAATCTATTGTACACAATATTGAAGGAGAATAAGGGAACTAGTATACCTATCCATTCAACATCTCATAGATTATATTCTAGGAGTATTAGCACTACATAATGACTACTCCATGACCTTGGAATGGACTAATTTCCTGATTTAATGTTCCCTAATTAGTATCCCTTGAATCATTTTTCGATACCAATCCTCACTTATTTAGTACAAAAAGAAATAATTATTCCAAAACAGAATTTTTTTATAAAAACTTAGTCAAAATAATACATATATTCATCATTATAACATAATAACTTGAATATAAATATTTTTACATGTTTCATACCAACTTGTAAAGACAATTATCCACCCAACCATGAGCTTCTCCTCAGATCTCTCCCTCGAGAAAATATCTATTTTCCTCCAGTGTTGACAACCTCTTGTCAAACCAGTGAAGACACTTTTAAGCCAATGTTTCCATAATGACGTCTCGTTATTCCGGGTTGCTATTTCCCATAGCCTAGGATTTTACTTTTTTTTTTCCAAAAATATTTTGTTTTAAAAACTCACTTTTCCTCAGTTTTGTTTCTTCTTACCTCTTCCTAGTAACATTCCTCTCTACTGAGAATTCCTTAAATATTTTCTTCTATCTATTTTCTTTTAATTTTATTTCTCTCTAAAGGATTTTTTTGGACAATTTGCAAAAGTATAAAATTATATCATATCCTCATGGATAGTAATTTCCAGATCTCTCTATACTCTTTCATTTAAAAATTGATACAATTTTATTAAATAATTATTAATTATAATTATAATTCCTCCAATAACATAATTGTTTCATAAGTCCACATAATATTTTCCCAATCTACATAAAACATAATAGTTGTAAATCAGAGATATTACCCTATCCATTTAATTTCAAATCTCATATATGATGTGTTCACTGTTTATGCAGTGATATTCCTTATCTTTGTGTTTAACTAGTTTTAAATTATCTAATTAAACATTAGATTATTTGGTCATGTTCCACATAGAAAAAAAAATGTGAAAACTAGCTAAAATCAATTAAAATCTACATATTTGTTTTATTTAATATGAATATAACATAGATTAAGTGGTTAAGAAAAGAAGTTCCAACCATCGCCATCAAGGTTTAAATCGGTCCTGTGACATGTTTCCCCTCAACACATATAAGAATACAAGTTAGATTAATATGGAAATATGAAAAATTTAAGGCAAATCCTTACCTAATATATAAAGAAATGAAAAAATGGTACAAAATTTTAAAGAATAAAATTATTAAAAATATTATGAAATTGCACATTTTTGGAAGATGAATTTCAGAATATTCATCTAATGAATACTTATGAAAATATGCCGAATATTATTGACATATTTTTATCTAACTAAATTTATTAAAATTATTATGAAATGATATTCGTGGAGGAGAAAACTTTTCAACCAACGAAAGAAGTCTGAGATGTCATGGATTCATATGTCATGGTACAAGTAAGTTCATGGGTGGTAGACACAAATAAGTCATGCGGGTGCTAGAAGCATTACCTCCATAATGTAGGCCACTTTTAGCATGTAAAGTGGTTGCTAAGAATGATTATGATAGATCAATATTAGTCATAGGTAACGTTATCTATAGATTGGATAAGATAAATGACACTATATTGTGTATTGAAGGAAGGATAACAATTTTATAGATGGGGTCACCACCTAGTTCTCCGTTTCGATTTCCATTAAACTTCAAGTGGTATCTACTTAATATGGACCCTTTCTTCTCCTCCTAAGTTCGAGGATCCCCATTGATTATATTGTTTATATTTTCGGTTTCTATGTTATTTCTCTAGGGTGTATACACCCCATCATAGCTTTTAATTCTAGTGTTTTACATTGTTATCTTAGATTCCATGGAATGATTTTTTTATTTTTGGTGTGTATCATTGTAGGTTCCTTAAATATGGGGTAGAAGTACTATTGTAAATTCTCTAAACATATATTTCTATCTTAAGCTGATTTTCTTTTTCTTTTCTAGACTCCATACCCTTCTTCTCCTTGTAGTATAGTTTACACATTAGTGACAAGATATGGATAAGGAGTCTGGTATATATATTGTAAATATATAGTAGATATAGATAGGTACTCCATACTCTTTAGGGGTAATTGTACAATTTTTAAAATTGTTAATATTTTTAAGATTTATTAATAGTGAATGAAGAAAACAATAGTTGTATAAATTAAATACTTAGTAAATTATTGTATAGATTAATAAGTAATAAAAGATTAATGAAATTTGTAGACATGATATTCTTTTTAATTAAAATGAAAAACAAAATTGGGATAACTATATTTGCAATAAATCTCAAGCCTCTATACTTTCTAGTATTGAAAATATTCCATGAAATAAACATGTAACGGGAGAAAAAATAGTAATAAAACAATAACTAATATGAATTCAATGACACATGTAGAGTCAAAATTTCTCAATTATTTTGAACATGAAAAAGGAGATAACTATGTTTGATATAAATATCAAATCTTAAATATTGAGTGGATATTGCAAGGATGTGAAATTCATATAATTCACCACATAATTATTGGAAATTAGATAAAACTATTAAAACTTTATTTCAAAGCAGGAAAGACTATTAGAGTAAGTATAAATTTGTATTTTTTAAATGCGATTTCTTATTATTTTTATATAACCACAGTTATTTAACAATATAATAAATTTATAAATTAGATTGTACAAGAAAGTAAAATTTTCATAAAAATATTTTTTTATTTATTTATCTAAAATATTAAAAATTAAACAAAATGTTTAACATAACCTATATTATCTATAAAATTTTAGTTTTGTTTTAATATTTTACTAGATTTACATTAAATTAATTTTACTTGGACATAATGCTTCTACTATTAAATTAGTTTACTATCATCTAATAATACATATGTTTTATGTAAATTTCATTGAAAAAATGAAGAAAACGAAAGGATATAAATATTTTGAACTTCTCAATATCCCTTAACATTTTACCTTATTTTAAACATTGTCTTTCCATTGTGAAAAGTATTTAGTTTGAAGGGATGTATGAGATGTGATAAATTAGATATATGTGTATCACATATTCTGAAAACTATTTATTGTCAATTTTTTTCTTCACATCACTTCAATATGGTTACCATGATCCTAAAACAAATGGATCTCATTTTTGTTTTTCATAACAATTTGGGTCTTATTTTATAAGACAACATTATGATCATAACATTTAAATGAATGAAAAAAAAGTTGTGGTTAGATATATAGAGAGAGAGATGAGGCTTGATGGATTTACTATCCACTTTTTTTATGGATGTTGGCCTATTATTAGATACAATTTTAAGTGCATGCACCTTTATGTTAAAAATAATAAAAAATTATATGGAAACACAATCTCCTCTTCTTTAGATGTTATACCAAAGGAATTTATTCCCTAAACCTTTTCTAAGTTTTCATTCTCATATTTCAATATGTAACTCATCAAACAAGGTTACGACTAAATTTTTTTTCAACAACTGTAAAAATTTACTACCCAATATATTCTTTTACAATTAAGGTAGCTTCATGCAAAAGAGTACATACAAGATACCATAAGCATATTAAAGGAGGTTATTATTTCTAGTAGTGAGAAAAATAAAAAATTCTCGTCATTAGGAAAGACATGGTCAATAGAATTGACTTTATAAGGAATTAATGTTTATTTGTTATTTTTAATGATTTTTTCTTCACTAAATCCTTTCTTTCTTTGAATAATGGCATGTATTGGTTTACCATGGATTTCACTATTAATTAACAGAAAAACCTTTGAAATCCTTAAGAGAAGTAGGTAACTAAGTTAGGCTTATTGATTATATCCTATATTATATATTTCCATGGAAGATATTTGAGAAATAACATTGAGCATGAAAGGGTTTTAGGTACTTTTATGGGATTACATTCAAGAAAGGGAGAAAAAAGATAAATAATTCACAATTTATGGATGAATCCCTTATTTTAAGATGAGATTATATGATAATTATTAAGAAATATAAAACAATAATTGATCAATTCCTAGATGCTCCTACATAAAATGTAAATAGCCGTATTATCCTAATCTATGGTTTGAACATAAGTACAGTTTTATCAAATGCTATTTAAATAATCCTTGGGTTCCTTTCTCTTGCTTCTGCTACATCACTTACATAAATTAAATTTTTAATTTCCCTTTGAAATCCAACCTTTAATGTCAAGTAATAAATTCTTGATATGAGTAGGAATAAGATTAAATAATGAGGATAAAAATGTAGTAGGAAAATATTTTTGGATATAGATCATTTCGAAAAAGGAAAGGCTCAGAAATTTGAAATATATTCAAATTTATGATCATTCACACTTGATAAAATCTCACCTAGGCTTCTAAAAATGGAAAGGAAACATATGGGATTACAATATCATTGGAAATCCAAAAGTTGGGTAAATATCAAAATTTGTCTTAAATGAATTTATGTAAAATTAAGGCCCTATGTCACTATGCAATATATTTCTTATCTTTTATATTTCAGATGTTATTAATGTGAACTAGTTTTTTGTATGTGTACCATAGTTAAGGATCCTATATTTATCATGAAATATCGATTTATTATTCTATGGAAAATAATTTTCCTTAAATCCTTCATGAGAGTTCATAATTGTTCATATCCTAGATTTAAAATCTCCCTCTTAAGGAAGTTGCTAGGGCTTGTAAGAAGAATATTTATCCCTCACTGTCTTCACCAAGATAATATCCATCATATTTTCATTAGGTAACTGCATTAATAATTTATATCAAGGAACTTTATAGATGGTGGTCATCCATCTCTCCTCTACAAATGTTTTCTCTCTCTTCTCTCCAAATTTATGGATATCTAGGGTTAGGGTTCTTTGAAATATTTCTAAAAAGGAAATTTTCTTAATGTGTTGTTTCTTCACTATCAAGAATTACATAAAATAATTAATACAAATCAAATCCTAACATTTACTTCATTATATAACCCTAATTATAGGGCCAATTTCAACATTTCATTGTTTTTTTGTGTGATTCAACCATAAAAAATGTAATTGCAAACCTTATTCTTTGAGTATCTAATGCATAGTCCTATTTTTTCTTATTTATCATTATAAGACTATTTATTCTAATTTCTATATGGTATTGTATGCCATATTATTGAAAATATATCAAAATCTAACTTACTCAAAATTTATAATTAACTTAATTGTTCTAATGATTGAGTGATTTAACTTTGGTAATTAATATCCTATCCATACAAGATCTAAAAGTACCCTATAATTGTCATTAGACTTGTTTATCACCTTGAAGCATTCTTGTTTAATATCCTTAAGATGATTTTCATATAGGTAAACCTAGTTTATTGTCTAATTGTAACTAAGTAGATGGAGAAGGGATACTGAGGTGAAAGGTATAGGAAATACCTTGTTTCCATGAGGTTTTAACTTTCCTAGTGAAGCATGCTAGATTTGGAGTCATGTTGACCAAAGCAAATAGTTCACAAGGGATGTCACAAAAAGATTAAAAATTATATGTGGGATAACATGTAAGAAGATATACCATAATAAAATTGAAAAAAAAAAATCTAAGATGCAAGACATAATGTATTCAACACAATTGTACGTTGTTACCATGAAAAATAAGGGAAGAGAGAGAAAACACACATATCCATCACAATTTACATAGAATAATGAGATAAATAAATGTTAATTAAAATATGCCTTATTTATTTTACTTAAAGTTATATTGTTTCAATAATATATATATATATATATATATACACACATGAGTTGAAGCATTACACTTAAATTTAATGCCTTTAAGATATTATGTCCATTCATGTTATATATATATATATATATATATATATATATATATAACATGAATGGAAATAATATCTTAAATGCATTAAATTTAAGTGTAATGCTTCAACTCATGTATACGAGGCTATGTTTAAACCACACTAAAATTTTCACTTCATGGTACAATTTATGAGCTACGTATTCGTCTACATAACGAAATTTATGATTCATAATAAGTAATCTATTTTCACCTTCATAGATCACCAAAATAAGATTTTTTTGAAATAGATGCAAGAATATGGAAATATGGCTAAATTTAATTAAGCTCTACATAATTTATTTTATTCAATTCATTATGTATTTTTTTATGTTGAAGATAAGTTTTTATCATATTTACTAGGTATCAAATACCTTAAATGACATGTTTTCCCATAGTGGATAAATTAATAGTAGAAAATTATGGATAATATTACATTTGCATAGGTGTTTGACGCTGGGAGAATATGTTGTAATGAGTTTGGTTTAGCTTGCATCCTTAAGAAAATAAGTAATTATCCTTCTCACCTAGGTTCATATCCAACTTATGACATGATTCCCTTTCCTATTTAACTAGATTGGTATGGAAAAAACCATATCGCTCTTATTTAAGTACTCAAGGGAGGAAAAATATGTTTTCAAATCATTTTAGAGTCAATAAGTTCTAGTTAAATTTTCCTAGAATGGAAAATGAACCACTCCATATAGTTTAAATGATCAATTATAATGTGTTTACTCTTTGTATGATAAGATGTTTCTAGAGTGTACATAGTTAGTTTAAAATTATAAGTGGCACTTGATTTTTTCAAATAATTTTTCTATCAATTATTTCCATTCTGGGTGATGGAGAAGAGAAGAGAAACTCACTGTCTCCATTTAGTTTCAAATCCCATGTGTGAATTGTTGAACCTTTATGCAATGAGATGCCCTATCTCTGTGTTTAACAGATTTTAAATGATGTAATTAGAGATTCGAATAATTGGGCATGTTCCAGATGAAGAAAAAATAAGAAAAGTAGCTAAAGTTAATTAAACTCTACATGTTTCTCTTATTTAATCTGAATTCAATATATATTGAGTGGTTAATTAGAGAAATTGCAACCATCTTCATGAAGGTTCAAATCTCTCTTTTGACATGTTTTCCCCTCAACGCATATAAGAATAAAACTTAGTTTAATATGGAAACATGAGAAAGCTAAGGCACATCCTTACCTAATACATTAAAAAAATGAAAAATTGATACAAAAGTTAAAAGACTAAAATTATTAAAAATATTAGAAAATGGCATATTTTTGTAAGATGAATCTTCGAAAAAATCATATTATAATAGGAATATTTAAGAAATTGTGCATAATGTTATTGAAATATTTTTATATAACTAAAATTATAAAAATTATTATGAAATGGTACTAGTGGAGGAGAAAATTTATCAACGAAAGAAAGAAATATTGGATTCTTATGTCATGGTAGGAGTAGGTTCATGGGTAGTAGACATATATAATTCACTTGCATTCTAGGAATATTACCTCCATAAAGTGGATCTATGTCACCATGTCAAGAGTTGCTAAGAATGGTTATGATAGATCGATATTTGTTAAAGGTAAATATTTTCAACATATTAGATAAGCTAAAGAACATTATCTTGGATATTGAAAGAAGGCTAACAATTTTTCAATTGGTCTCACCACCTAGCTCTCCATTTCCACTGTCATTCAATATCAAGGGGCATAAAGTTAATATGGACCCTTTCTTGTCCTCTTAGAATCTGGGTTCCCTATCGATGACATTGTTTAATATTTTAGTTTATATGATATTTCTCTATGGTGTCTAAAACCCATCATACATTTTATTTTATTGTTTTATATTGTTATCATAGATTCCATGGCATGATTTTTTTTTTGGTGGGTATTATTATCACTTCCCCAACTACGGGGAAGAAATAATATCATTAACTCTTTGAACATATATTTCTATCTTTAGTTGAATTTTGTTGTTTTAGGGTCCATACCCTTATGCCTGTATTTTAGTTTCTCTATTAAGCTATAGATATCGATTCTGGTAGATATGTTGTAAATATTGTAATATTTAATGGAAGGATCAACTTACAAAAAATGATATTAAAAAAATTATAAAATAATTTATAGTTTGTTAAGAAATTTATTATATGTATAAATGATATCTAGAGTACATTCTAAGGAAATAGAATAAATATATATTATATATTATTTTTAAGAGATTATTTCAATATGAAGACCAAAACATAAGCAAAAGTTCACTCTCCATAGAGAGGCATAACATAGGGTAGTGTTAAAAAAAAAACATTTTACATAAACTAAAAAGTAGGTCAGTTTGGCCATGAAAATAGATATTAATCCCATATTACAATACAAGAGTCAAAATAACATAACACTAAGTAGAAAGATCAAAATCCATTGTTGTGACCTAGATGGGGTCCTTGTTTTTTCAGAGGGTGGCATACTGAGGTGTTGGCTTGTGGAGTCTAGTTGTTGTTCCAAGACCTTCATATGGTGATGCAAAAGCTCTATAATATGTAGGATGTATGCTTGAATCTTAAAATGTTCTATCAGGATTCTACCCAAAGACAAATTTCAAGTGTTAATATATGTCAATATTGTACATATATTGCTTGAAACTTCTATATGTGTGCATAGTATTTAGCAACCAATATATAAGATTTACAAGGACCTATATTTCTAATAAATGATGTGTTTGAGAGGTTTCTTCTCTTTCCATACTATTTTGATCATCTTGGATGGAGCCAAAGGTGAGCTCAGAAAGGTAGGAATTTTTTTCCTCTAGGAGTTGATGGATATGTGAGTTCCCCCAACAAGCCCATTTTTGGTATTAAGTTTCTCCTCTACATACACATGCACATTGAGGGGAAAAGGTGGACAACCCAATCATGATAGAAGAGAATTTTTTTTTGAAATCAGGTGCAAGATGTAGGGACAAAATGAAGAAACACATGTAGAAGGAACATATCAAGGTGGTTGAGAGGAAAATGAGGCCAATATCTATCAAGGAAGAGTGAGAAATGTAGCCAGGGAAATGGGTTATCGAACTTAGGAGGGAGAAAGGAGAGAGACACTAAGCCAACTAAAATTACATGAAAAGGAATGATGATAGGATAAGGGAACAAACCAGAGAGAGTGTACTTAAGCTTTAAAGCAATCTACGTATAGCAAGTAGAGTTCCTGTAAATAATATTATGCAAGGAAATACTCTTAGTAATTTTAATGAGGAAACAAAGAGTAGAGAGGGGGTGTTATTCAAACTAGAATCCATCAAAGAACTTTCACTAAAAGAATCTAACATCCAAATCAGAACTTTCCTTTCATGCAATAGGAAAACAAATTGAAGACAACACCATACACATTGAATTTGTTTGGGGGAACGAAATAAATATGTGAATCCTATTCTCTAAGTTGTTGATTATATATTTTTTTTAGGATTTAATGGAGCCATGCCTTTAAATTAGGGTAGAAGAGCTCAAGAAATATATATAATGTAAAAACGTGATTTCATTACAACCCTATGTGACATTCTTCCTTGTTGAATTTTTTTTTTACTATGAGCCCGCACTTTCATCAAGACCTCATTATCATTCCATCACCGATGGGGAATTTCAACTACAACATAATGTCTAGAGCTTGGGGAGATTATCCTTCTCCTTTGGTTTTCCTTATGAATTTTTAATTTTTCTCATTAGTTGATGGGACACACCATATATCAACAAAGGTTCTACCCTCCTATAAATATTTCCAACTCACCTTACTCTATCAACTCCTCTTACAACTCTCTACCCTTATGAGATTTGAGAATTATCTATTTTTTGTTTCCTCCAATTTTTGTGAAGCATCATTATGCACGTTATTACAAGGGAGAGAGAGAGAGGAAGGGGAATAGAGTCATATCTATGGCATGAGGTTTTAGTATGAGTCCTCAATGTATGGTTTTTATGAGCACACCACTCTTGATATCCATGAATAGATTGATATGGTGGAGGAGGAAATTTTCCAAGGAAATAAAAAATGTCTCAATTCATATTTCACCTTAGGAGTAGCTCCAAGGGTAGAAAAAGTAGGAAATTCACATGGATGCTAGAATAATTTCCTGAATGAAGTGGACATCTACTTCCATTTTAAGAAATTGATATATTATGGTATATCATTGTCAGTCATAGGTTAATTGTATCCATAATATAGAGAAGATAAATGAAGCTATGTTGAATATTGGATATGGCATCACTACCCAACTCTCTATTTCCGCCACCATCCAAGATTGAGGAGAATTTCATCAATATGGAAAATTCCTTATCCTACTAAGACCCAAGATCCTCGTTTTTCACATTGTTTAGTTTATGGATACCTATGATATTTATCTAAGGATATTTACACCCAAAAAATACTTTCAATTTGATTTTATTAATATTGTTGTCTCAGATGTGATGGACTAGAAATTTTGAATTTTGAGAGGTTTTTATTGCTAGTTTACTTGGTTGTACGGGGGCAATCATATTGTCAACTCTCTAGACATATCTTGTTATATTCATTGGAATATTTTTTATTTTAGATTCCATGATATCTTGTGTGTAATGTGGTTTTCCCAATGGAAATCCACGGTGATAGGTCCTTATAAATATAATACAAAAATTTGAAAACAGTAACCAAAAAATTAGATTACAAAAAAATATATATTAGAAGAATCATAAATAACCTATAGTTTTCTGATTTTTTTTTTATATTTATATATAATATTATAGTATGTTTTTTTTCATATAATAATTTTATTACATTATAAAAAAGAGTGTACATGGATACTCTAGATGATTTAGGTTAGGATTTCACTAAAGAGACTAGACCATAACTAAAATTTGCCTCTCCATAAAGAGGTACAAGAAAAAATAGTGTTCAAAAAATAAAATAATATTATACATTAATAGAAAGGCAGACCAAGTTAACTATAGAAATGGATTTTAATACCCAAAGATAATTAAAACCTAATAATAATATGTAAGACAAAGAAAACGGATCATAATCCATATCTATGGCCTGGATGGGGTCCTATTTGTTGGAAATGATGGGATATATAGTTGATGCTATATGCATTCCATTCGTTGGTTCACTTCCTTCATATTACAATGCAAGTGCTCTATAGAGTGTTGTAAGAATGTTGGTTACTGAAACAAGTCCACAACAATTATTCTGAGGAGGAATTTAAAGTGCTAATATAAGTCAATAATGTACATTTATTGGTTAAATATTTCATGTGTGTTTCCAATACTGATTAACGAATATTGTAGTTCTATGAGAACCTCTCTGTTGGAAGATATGATACCTCTGATTTGTTTATTTTCTCTTTATTTTCTTGAGCTCACAAAATTGTGGAGTAGTTTCCTCAAGGTGGTGGTGCATACACTACTTCCTCCTAGAAGGTTCTTCATAGTAGTAACTCCTATGTGAAGATGTGCACATCAATGAGGCATGATAGAGTGCCGAATCAGTAAATTGATGTTCCATCTAAATACTTTTCAAAGAAAGAATTCGTCAGAATTTAGAAAGGTCATATACAAGGTTTGATGAGGGCATGCAAATATTTAGTGGGGTGAATATTGATTCATGAAAATGACCATTATTTTAGATATTTTTTACTACATTATAATAATATTTCCCTGTACTTTTATCATTTTCTAGTTTTCCATTAGTTTTTCTTACTTATGTTTATATGTATGACTAGAATCAATATTTTTCAAAGTATTTATTTTAGTATTGTAATTGAGTTCATGAGTAAAGATTAGGAAACAACCTATTTTAAGTTATATTCTAGAGTTGGTTGAATTTAATGAAAGCTACATTTATATTTAGATATTTCAGCATTGCAAATTGTTACCATTAAGGTCCAAATTTGAATTTAATCTTCAACCTTTGAAGATAGGATAAGGGTGTGCGATGATCACAAAGTTATATTTGATGTAAAAGAGACATGAAAATTTGTTCCTAAATATCTTGGATGTATTCATGAAAACAATTAGCTACACTTCACGAAGTCACCTTAAAAGTAAGAGTGTAGAGTATATGCTTGATTGATATATTACAAAATTTATTCTTTCAATATATTTATTTTCTTATCGATATTAATTAACTCTTTTATTTTTAGTTTTTAATTTTAGAGGAATATTGTTAAAAATCCAAAAGGAACATGAGGTGATATTAAAAAAATGTTTATACCAATAATGCTTTTTAAAAATGTAAACAAGATGGTGGATTAAAAGACCATAATTACATCTTATGTTAAACCATCCCAACAACAATGTGCATAAATTATATTTTTGCATTCAATACTTTTGTTTTTGCATAGCTTGAGAGTATAATAATCCCATGAAATGCTATATTAATTTTTTTTCTTTTTTACAAAAATAAAACAAAATGAAACCCAATCATCACATAAGACAAGATGAAAATGAAGAAATATCGAGGTGCTTACATGGCATAGAAAAAAAATAAACATAATTTGATAGTTCTTAGCCTTCAATAATAATTATCTAAAATATTTCGACTCTTTATATGCTATTTTTCAATATGAAATATTGTGAAAATTTTCAATTTATTATTATAATAATCAAATAGCAAAAGCATGGACATGAAAGTGGAAGAAAAGATATCAGAATCAAAATTACCTTAAGCAACATGTCTTTTCTTTATATCCTTCTCAGAACATTTTGGACGAAAATAACTAGCTGACACATGAACACAATCTAAGCATGCTAATCTAAAATAAACCATAAATCTATATTTTAAATTTTATGTTTAAAATTAATCAATACAATAAATAATTTCATATCATTAAAACAAGATCCGACCATTGTAAACCATCCATCATATAAATAGTAAATGAAGGGAAAAAAGAACACTATTATGTCATTAAAAATTTAAACAAGATGCATTTTTGTTCTTTCAATTGTATGGCCATTGACTTTTATGTTAGCAAATAGGTGGGTGGTTTCAAAGAACAGATGTAGGATTTTTTTAATTTTAATTATATTTTTTTAAATTTTGGAGCACCAAAGTAATTTTGATGTGAAAAGGAATTTACATGATCTCAATATGTAAAGAATATTTTAGAAGTGTGAAATAAACGTTCAAAATTTAAGAATATCCAATTAAACTGATTAAAAATGTAATTAATTCTTGAATATTATATGCCATTATGTGCTTTCGTCTTGGAACCTATAGAATTAATATAGGAAACAATTTCTAGAAAACATGCATTACTGAAACCTGTAAAACATTTATGACATTGATTATTAGTTTACATCTCATTTAACTTCCATTCTATATTTAATTCCTTGTTAGATGCTTTAGATGTTATTTTCTAGCAACATGTTGAATATTATAATGAAATCCAACAAACATAGAGGTGACAAGAAACACATAAACAATAATATGAAATTAATAAAAAAAAATTATTTTATATATTACTGATCCACAATTTTTCCCATAAATTTAATTCTTTGGAATATGCGTTAGATTCTTTTTCTATCCAGATGTTTATCCTTAACATGGAAAACAAAATAGAGGTAGAAACTTTTATTTATGGCGATATGCTCATCAGTAATATGGAACCAAAAAAAGTTTAAAACCAAAATGGGTCCAAGGAAAAAAATATACAATATCTAATAGTAATAATTGTTTTATTTCTTTTGTTACCATTTCAACTCCAATTTCCAATTTCATCTATTAATTTAATGGACACCAATATGCATTATATATTTTTTGTTGTCTACATTTGAAATCTAAAACACACAATTGGAAAAGTTAAATGAGATAGAGAAAAACCACACAACCTTAGTGGGTTATTAGTTTTTTGTGTATCTAATTTCAACATGGAAAACTTGTGTCGAAATGGGATTTCCAAAAGGACTCTATGAGGTAACTTAACTTCACTTGGAGCTTTGTAGCAGTATTCATGACCTGTATTATGAGTAAGTTCCTTTTAAATGTAATTATTTCCAAGACTATGGAAATTTTACAAAAACATTGTGACCCTAACATTGTAGCACCTTAGTTTCCTTCTGTCCCATCTCCACCATCTCAAAATAATCATGGGAAATGAGAATTCAAACAAGTTTCAAGGAATGAAGAATCAATTTTCTAAGAGGTCTCATCCATATCAAGTTAAGCCTTAAAATATCAATCCACTTAATGAGTAAGGGGATCTATCTAGGGAAAATGACAGAAAACAAAATTTGAATGGAAGGAAGAAGAGGTGGGAATAGAGGAAGAGGAGGTGGTTTTTTCAAGTCATTATATTGTTGTTTTCCCAAGTTTTCATTGCCACGAATGTGCCATGAGAGGAAATTATTAGCTTGCATCCGCCTTTGACATAGTCCTTTGGTGGAGTCTCCATGTGAGACGATGATGAGGTTTAAAAGTGAAACATAAAAAAATAAAGGAAAAATAATTTGGGAAAACATATTTTGAATCATACAAGGGAATTTCACTTTAAATGTTTTTTGTTATACTACATGTTACAAAATTATGGATAAGGTTTTGTAGATGTCTTTACATTTCCATGCTCTTGAAGAAGTGTACATTGTGGAAAAAAATTTCGATTTCTAGACTCCTTTGTTCTTGACCATTGTGGTATTTAACTATTATCTCCCTATTTTTTGCTTCAAATTTCCAGGTAATGAAAATAATCTCATGTCAAGAGGCTTTTCGACGATATAGTTCAATGGTAATGTCAATTATCACTTTATTATTTAGCAAAATTACCTATTCAGTAAGGATCCTATAAAATTCTACTTTTTTCATTGGTTACAGTTAATGGCGGTTTTAAATCCAATTTCAAAAGGGAGTCCTCCAAAATCAACTATTTTTGCTAAGGTATTTTTTTAACATTTTGGATTTTTCTAGTTATTAAGTTTCAATATTTTGTTCTTATGTAATTTTCAAAATTTTATTTAAAGTTTGTATGCCTTGTATCAACATTTTTTCTTTATTTTTAGTAAATTTCGTAAAAAATACAAAAAATTGAAATTTATCAACTTTAATATTACTAATTATGTTTTATGTAGTTTACTAATTTCAAAATTATAAAGTTAAAATTGCACAATGTTAATTAGTTTAGGATGACATGTGTTTTCAATACAATGTAATATGCCACTTTTTAATTCTTTAGTATTGTTTTTTTATATTTTGAAACAAAACAATCCTTTAAATTTTTATTGATTTAAGGGAAAAAACATATTTTTTAATTATAATTTAGTGAAACAAATTTAAAAATAAATAAATAATTAGATTATATATATATTCAAGGGACGCTTGAGTATAAGAATTTTTTTATTTAAAAAAGAAAAAATAGACATTGTAAAAACCTTTTAATGAGAAACATATGAACCTGGAAAAATAACAAATGTAAAAAAAATCAACCTACCTTTCCCTTTGCTGTGCATGCAAGCATGTGGGGACATATTTTTGAAACTTTTAGCTACAATCCCTGTCCCTTTACATCTACATTGATCCTTTTATTATTGTGCTAGGATACACTCAATATACCTCAACATAGTTACTTACTACTACGAATATTTAAAATCATTTTCTAACATTTCATTTTAGTTTAAGTGATATACAAAGTGAAAATAATACCTACCATAAATAATTCTTGGTTGCCACCCTCCATATCCGATGTTGGATGAAACCCACTTTATAATGCTAGGGGTAGAGGATAGGTTCTTCACACCTCATGTAATTTTGAGACATGTTCTTAAAATGATGATTCTTTGACCCCTTTAATGTCTATGAAAATAATAATGTTGGGACATGTGCTCAGTGGAAATAAAAAGTTCTATATGCTACAATTGATAATCGAAAGACCTCAATAAGCTAAGAAATCATGAAGGTCATTATGAATTTTCAGCCATGCCTTTTGGCCTTACTTATGTACCTTTCGCATTTCAAGGTTTTATGAATTCCATTTTCAAACCCTTCCTTATAAGCTTTGTATTAGTATTTTTTGATGATATACTAATCTAAAACAAGTCTTGGAAGGAACGTATTCAACATGTTGACAGGGTGCTCAAACTCTTGGAGGAGAAACAATTATATGAAAAAACTTCCAAATTCTTCTTTAGAGTACAGGACGTGGAATATTTGGGTCATATTGTATCTCATGAGGGTGTTAAGGTAGACCCTAACAAAATGAAATCCATTAAGGGATGGAAAATCCATACAACCTTGAAGCATCTTCGAGGTTTTCTTGGGTTCAATAGGTATTATTTCAAGTTTGTTAAGAGATATGGGAGAATAAAAACAACTCCAACAACATTAATTTAAAAAAAAAGGATGCATTTTCGTGGAGTCCAGAAGGAAGTAAGGCCTTTGAAAATCTTAGAGAGGTAATGTGCTAAGAAATTGTCTTAGCTACACCATATTTCACAAAAACTTTATTGTGGAATGTGATGCCTCGGGAAATGGAATTGGTTCTGATTTATTGCAAGAAGGTAGACCCATTTCTTTTGAATTTTTTCCTATAAAGATAAAGTATTTACATAAGCCTATTTATAAGAAGAAAATTTTGGCAATACTACATGCACTAAAGAAATTGTGACCTTACCTAATGGGAAGACACTTCAAGGTTAAGACATATCATGATAGTCTTAAATTATTTTTGGAAAAAAGATTATCTTCAGAAGTGAAACCAAAATGGGTGACCAAGATGTTTGGTTACGAATCTAAAATCATCTACACAAAAGGGAAGAAAAATGTTGGTGTAAATGTGTTATAAGATCATTTATCACCTCTATATATTGTATGCTCTATGTTATGGCCTTCGGTAGCCTTTTCTCTTTAGACTTCATCCTTTACCTAATAAACATTATTTTTAATTCCATACATGATTCTGCCCTCTCAAAAGAGCATGCAGACATGGGTCCAGTTATACCCAACCCACATATATAATTTGAAATATGAAAAAAATATAAAATTTCCTATTTTCTCAGCAGGGTTTATGGGTTACACCAGAAGCGTACCTATAGGAGCCTGTGGCCAAATTTTTTCCCAACTGATTTTTTTTTTTTGAGGAAGTATAAATACACCTCATGGGAAGGCCTAAATGGGAGAGAGATATAAGTATTGATACTATAGCCTTTTAGTTCCTAATCAAGTTTGATTATCCCTATGCCTCCTACACTTCCTGGGTTGTGGAAACCCTTGCTTCCCTGAGATGTTCACCACTCTTATGTGACATCCTTGTGTATCCTTATGGAAGAATATTGTTGAGGTTTGGGTTGAATGAATTCGAAGGATGATTTTTCTTTGAGTCATGGCTGAATTAGCTGGTATTCCTCCACATACTTTTACATACATCAATAAAGAAGCTATGTCTAATTCCTGATGTCTTGATATTTAATGCTTTTATACATGTTATGATATTTTTGTAGTTTATTTCATATTATTTTATTTATAAGCTTATATTATCTAACCACCGACATCAACACCATGCTTTCAATTACTACTATTCTATGTGTTTTTCTTGAATGAGTTGCAGGCTTTAAAGAAAATAGAGAAGAAGAGGGTTTTAACCCTGCGAGAATGCCCTGAAATGTGGGACCTTCGGGTAAGGCCACTTCTCCCAATTTTACTAGTTTAAGCATTAGGATTTTTTATTTTATTTCTCCTTGTTGTTGTATGCCTCTTACTTTGTTGGGTTTCTCAACCCAAAACCTAGGGGAATTCATCCCATAATAATATGCACTCTCAAGAAAGTATGAGGATGTTGAAGCATTTCACTATGCCATTTCTATTATCCAACCTAATTGGTGAAATGAAGCAAGTGTTAAATGGAAGAAATATGAAGAGGTGTTAACACTCTTTCAAAATTTGTAGGAATATTTAAATACATCTGATAAATTTAGTCGGAAAAATGATTCATTATGGTAGAAATAACGAGCATAGCTCTGTAAGAATTCTCAACTCAAAAACAAGATTCCTTTGGAATTGCACACCTCCCCAATAGGATGACACTTAGCATTTTTAAAACCTTACCATACGGTCAAGAAGGATTTCTTTTTTCAGATGGCCTTAAAACTAATATTCAGAAGTTTGCGGCATAATGTTTGGTTTTCCAACAAAATGAAGTTGAGACAAGTAAGAACCCATGCGTATTACATCATGTAGCGATTCCAAGTCAATGTTCGGAGGATATCTCAATGGATTTTATCACAAGTTTACCCAATTTTGAATGAAAGAGTATCAGCATGGTGATAGTTGATCGAATTACCAAGTATGCACACATTTATGTATTATTTCATCCATTTAAATACAATATAGTTTCTAATAAATTTATGGAAACAATTCAAAATCTACATGGAAACCCAAATATTATTGTAAGTAAAAGAGACCCCATTTTCACTGGATATTTTTTTATGGAATTATTTTCTTGTATGGGTACTCAATTAGCCCATATATCGTCATGACATCCTTAATCTGAAGGGAAAGCTAAGATAGTAAACAAATTTTTGAAATGATATCTTCATTTCTTTTTATTTTATAAATAAAAAAAATGGGGCAAATGGTTACCTCTGTCTAATTGGTGGTATAACACTACCTTACATATTTCAGCAAAAAATGACCCCATTCATGGCACTTTATGGATATCATCCATCATCCATCACATCATATTTAAGGGAAAATTCTAATGTTCAAGTGGAGTATCACATTGAGCATCAGAAAAAGGTTCTTCAACTCTTAAAGGATAACCTCACCCTCGCATAGAATCGAATGAAACAACAAATTGATCAGCATCATAGTGAAATAAGTTTTGATGTAGGCGAATGGGTATTTTTACGGCTAGAAACATACAAAGAAATATACCTAAAATAAGCTAAGAAGGATAACAAATTAACACCTAAGTACTATGATCCTTACAAGGTGTTACAAAATATTGGTACTATGGAAATACAAATTTGAGCTCCCTACGTATTCCTGAGTATACCCTTTCCATGTTTCATGATTAAAGAAGGTTATCAGTGACAAGATCCTAGGTCAAACAATATTTTTGGAACTTGAAAAAGAAGGAACAATCATATTGGAGCTTGCAGCAGTCACAAAAACAAGAACTTGACAGTAATGAAATTGACTAATTTCAGAGTATCTCATTAACTGGAAGAACATATATGTTGAATATTCCACATGGGAGGAGGATAATTTTATATGGAAGCATCCAAAACTACTTAAACATTGAGGATAACATGCTTTTGAAGGAGAGGGTCATGTTAGGTCCCTATAATACTAGTGTATCGCCTTTATTGTTATTGTTAGCATAGCATCCTATTCTTATTGTTGTGCCCATGGACCCACCATCATGTTATTATGCCCCTTATAATCCCACCATTGTCTACACTATTCGAAGTATACCTGAATACGAAACATAAATGTATCTTGTCCAGAGCTACATTAGTACGAGTAAGAATAAAGCACTTAAAGAAAGAAAATTAGCATGGCCATTATTTATAAAATAAAAAAATATTGTTGGTGCAAGTGCCATGGAAATGAATTAATGTATAAAAAAACTGATAATCCTTATGGTTATATTACAAGAAAACATTATCAAACTCAAACAAAAGCTCAAAAAATTGCCTTGTCACTCATTAATGATCGTAATATGATCCATAATGGAGGAACATTGTCCCTAATCTAGAGGGAAAGAGACTTAGCTTATGAGAATACATATGAATGAAATTTTAAAAAAGGGTATTGAAAAAGTAAATGTGAATGAGAAATAAAATTACATTGTAAATTCCCTTAGTTGTCACGTCAACAAGGAAAAAAATCCCTAACGAATCACTACTCTATAACTAGGTACAGGGGTTAAACTAGAATTAGACCAATAGAGAAAACATTTAATGAGTACTAAAAATTTCAGCATAATGATTTGTTACCTCAGATTGGTAGCTCCAATGTTGAACCCTGGAACTGAAATTGAGATAATGCATAAAATAACCCATACTAGAAATTAAAGTCAATACTTGAGAATAATGATGGAAAAATGAGTAAGAAGAATTAAAAGTTGTAAGGAAGAGGTAAAGAAAAATGGAAGAAATGATATTCATATAATGATAATATTGAAATTAAAATGAAATACCTATTCTCTGAGAGCAAAGGATGAACACTCATATTTATAACAAATTTTTCCAGCAAAATCTTTGATTGTGAGAAAAAAATCATAGCTACAAAAATCCAAGACACTTTACATAGTTCTATAGTGGTGCCTTGGATTCTTGAACCAAGTGAAAAAAGTGAAATGAGGTTGTAAAATAGGTTTAGGTATTTTCAATAAACCTAACAATATCCATTGTTAGATATAAACTTTCAATCTATGCCATTGGTGGTGTGACTATCCTTGAGCCATTTGAAGATCATGTGGAGTAGGTATCATGGTATTTTACCATAGCACAAAGTATAACCTAGGGAAAAGCCATTAATATAACTTATATCCCATATGCATGAGTGGATCCAAAGTGGTGGATTTTTAAAACTAGAAAGATGTAATTTGGTATATAAAAAATATAGAATAGTAATGTTCGAATGGATAGAGGGTTGAATGGATAACTTAGATAACTATGTTAGTTTTGGACATTCTCAAGGTATAAAATGTAGGAAGTGGAAAATATACTAGTATACAAGGGAATAGCCCTTATGTATACTAAAAACTTTAAATTTTACTTGTTTATAATTTACCTAGAATCAAGGGAACCATGGAAAAGGTATAGAGGAACAAAGGTGGGTCTAGTGAGTAGAGACATCGTAAGGAACTCACTACTTAGAATGGAAGGTATAAAATTTGAAATGAATTAGAGGGAAAAATAATATAACTTAAGTGGTGTTATTCAATGGGTTTATTATGAGTTAAATTATAATAATTAAATGAAATTGATATCCAATGCAATGGACAATGTTAATGGATCGTAATGTGATACTTTAAAACAATTGTTAAAATTTAAAAGTTCTTTGCAGAAATTTAAAAATTATTTGTAGAAACATGAAAGTTATATGCATAAAATTGAATGTACTTGCACAAAATTGAATGTAATTTGTAGAAAAATGAATGGAACTGAATGTACTTTGTAGAAAACAGAATGTACTTTGCAGAAAAATAGATGTGCATTGCAGAAAGTTGAATGTACTTTGCAAAAAACTGAATATGATTTGCAAAAAGTTGAATGTAATTTGCAGAAAACTCAATGTACTCTGTATAAAGTTGAATATAATCTGTAGAAAACTAAATTTAATTTGAAGATAATTGAATTTACTTTGTATAAAATGGAATGTACTTTGCAGAAAGTTGAATGTACTTTCTAGAAAACTAAATCTGCTTTGCAGAAAATTGATTGTACTATATTGTTTTTTTTGATCATTTAACACGTTTAGACTAATAATGAGAGCGATGTACAATGTGCCTTCCATTCACCCATGGGTTTCAGACATTGACCTTATAGAATGGAGTGCCTTAACGATTACTTATCCACTTACTTGTTCTACACCACATGGGTGATTGTACTATATTGTTACAAATACTTAGAATGCAAATTTCTTCTTCACAAATTTTCAGATCAATAATTGTATATAGAACATAAACTTAAGGATCATATGAGACAATCAAACACAAATATGAGACACTGGGAGTTAGGTCCAATGTCCATGAAAAAACCCACAAGGGGAAAACCAAAATGATTCTTCTTCTATTAGATTTCTTCAAATGTTCAGTAGAGTGCAAAGAGAGAGAGAATGAGAATGAAAAATTCACCAATGTTTGATCAACTTGCAGTTGAAGTGCTCTTTATATTTTCTATAAGATCTTTCCCTTCTCTTGATTATATCTTGGCATACACACTTGATCCAACTCTTCCCCTGCTCTTACTCTTCACTTTGTCTCACAGTTATATTGCAGACACTCAACTCTATCTCTCCTTCATCACAATGAGCATGTTATTCTAAACTCTCAATTTCTCTTCCTTAAATTGATGAGAAAGGACAGGAGTTACAAAATAAATTAATTCCTTGAGCCAATAATAAGAGAATTGAATTCCATTAGGGAGGATTTACTTGAGTATAAGTGTAACTCATCCCAATATTAGAGAAAGAAGTAAACTTGTCTTGAGGAGTTACAATTCGAATTAGGGACATATAGAGTTATACTCAGATAATAGAGAATATTTGGCAAGACTTAGAAATCAAATTGAATGAGGGGTTACAAGTGAATTTAATGAGGAGGAGTTACACTTTTTCCATACAATGAATTAGTGAAGGAGAGTTACATTCTCTTAAGCGTGGAGTTACTATTTTATTAGAGGAGAGAGGTTGAGTTTTCCAAGTAAAAGATTCTCAATTTAATTTACTTATTTCATGAGAGAATTCGCTTTATTAATCCATTAAATGCGAATGACTTTAGAATATTTTACAAACAATAGTATCATAATAATAATAATAATAATAATACTATTAAGGATAAAAATATTAATTCTTGACTTCTATAATCATGATTGGTTTCATTTTAAAGTTTTTTCCATATTTCGAGATCATCCTTGATCATTTAGACATGAATTTCTATTTTTGGAAAGTCACTTCCAAATTGATATGTGGCTTAATATTTTTGGAAAGTCATATTACAATTGTTAGAAATGAAATTTTATTATAGGTGGTTCAAACAAAACTAAAAGATATGAATTTTCTAGGAGAAATTCATCCCTGAGTTGTTAAATTTTAACACTTCGTCTAAGATAGGGATGAATTTACTTCTGCATCAAAGATCATTGCTTCCTTTGACCTCCTTCATTCATCTCAGTTCAAATTTTCTTTGTAACATCTGTAACAAGAAAGTCACAATCTAAAGAATAACCACCCACTTCACAAAAAGTTTGAAAGGAAAGAACCATTACATGTCACATAGATAAGGATTATACTGAACCAATTTCCATCTCAAAATATTTGGTGATAGAACACGAGAATCATATGGGAAAGACTCAAACAAGTCACACAAAAATGAATCAAGCACAACCAAGTGTCAAGTGGTGGAACACCTACATCCTGTATAGGTCACATAGAAATGTCTCACTACACCTATTGGCCAAATAGGTGGCTCTTCCCATGTCCCATATTTTTGGTAAGATGCATATCGAGGCCTACTCTTATGGCACACACTATTCAATAGGTCCCTCATCCTCATGGGTTTTCTGACATCATTCCCTAGTATTGTGATCTCTGACGTGGGGTGGGGGGAAAGTAGCTCAGTGTTCTCGATCGGTTGTGATCACCTTCCAGAAGGGTCATGCCCATATGTCCAATCTACTCTCTAAAATCAAAGAACTTCCCTTTCAGTAAAGTATTAGTAAGAATATTTTTTATTTGATAATCAGTGGAGATGTGATGGAGCCTCACTGCTCATCTTTGCACCATATCCCATATATAGCGATAATTTATCTCAAATTCTTGGAATAGTTATGAAACATAAGATTTTATACAAGACGACTCCTACTTTTTATTGTCATAATATATAACTGTTGTGTCTGGAAATTTCTCAAATAGTTCCCCAAAAAAATTTCTCAGCCAAAACGCCTCTCAACTAGCCATTCTAACAACAATGTACTCAACTTTAGGTGTAGTTAGTGAAACATAATTCTTCTTTCTACTCATACAAGAGATCATGGCAGATCCCAAGCTAAAGCACAACCATAAGTGCTATTTCTATCTATAGAATTACCTGCCCAATCAGCATTATTATATCCATGAAGTCTTACATTTTTAGCAGTATATTTCAATCCTACATTTATAGTTCCATGCAAGTATCTGATTACATGTTTTGCAATAATCCAATGGGCATGAAAGGGATCAATCATATGCTGAATTAAAGTGTTTACAAAAAAGTATATTTGAGGCCTAGTGTTTACCAAAAACATCAAAGCACCAATGAGCTGTTTATACTCCGGTGGATTTGCTGGACTAGTTTCTGCAACTTTTCCACATAATTTATTAAAGTTCATTTTCATAGGAGTATGCATAGACTTACATTCTACCATAGAAAATCTTTGCAAAATCTTAACAACATATCTTCCTCCAGAAAGATAAATTTCACTAGGTATTTTCTGGACCTCTAGACTCAAAAAGTAATGCATGAAACCAAGGTATTTCATTTCAAATTCAGAAGCTAACTCCCTCTAACACTAGAGGATAAGTGATTCTCCTCTTGTCAAGAAAAAATCATCAACATACAATACCAAAATCATAGGTATACCTTGGATTGTCTTTAAGTAGAGGTTTTGGTATGCATTGCTTCTTGTGAAACCAAGTTTTTTTAGGTAGCTATCAATGTGAGCATACCAAGCTCTTGGAGCTTGCTTCAACCCATATAAGGCTTTATTCAGTCTGCATACATGATTTTCCATGCAATTCTATTCAAATACTTGTGGTTTTTCCACAAATACATCTTTCTTAAGGAAGCCATGCAAGAAAGTAGTTTTCATGTCCATTTGGTGAAGATTCTATCACTAGCTAGCAACTAAGGAAAAAACAGATCGAATAGTAGTATATCGAGCTACAGGTGCAAAAATATCATCATAATTTATTCCCTCTTTCTAATAGAATCCTATAGCTACAAATGTAGCCTCATATTTTGCAATACTACCATCTGCACCATGTTTAATATTAAACAACAATTTGGAAGTGACAACAGATTTACCTTAATGTCTAGGAACCACTTCCAAAACATCATTTTGGATGACCTACTCATATTCTTTAGTCATGAAACCTTTCCAGACTTGTTATTTTGCAGCTTCTTCAAATATGCATAGTTTTTCATGAATTATGTTTCTGAAGGCAACAAGGTAACCTTGAAACCGATTTATCTTCTTAGTTTTTCTAACCATTCCTCTTGGGGTAATATCATGTTCAACATATTGAAAGGTATCTCACAGCCATAGAGGTCTATTTTTGGTAGGAGGATCATGTGGTGGAGGATCTAAGGGATCCATGAAACCAATTGGCTTATCAGTAAGCCCATTCTAAGGTTCTAGTTTAGACTCAAATGCAGACTTTTTTTCATTAACTACTTGTCTTTTAACAATGGTAAGAGGAGGAGAGTCTCTTTCTTTTCTGAGAATTTACTTTTCATAAAATGTTACATATATGCTAAACTAAATATTTTTTTGAATAGGTACATAAATCATATAATATTTTTAATTATCACAATAACCAACAAACATACCTTTTATACATGAAGCTTCCAGTTTTTTCCTTTTATCTTTCGACACATGGAACTACACATGACAAACAAATATTCTCAAGTGACTCACCTCAAGAATTTTACTAGTGAAGACTTATTCAAGAGTCTTATTGTCTAAGGCATGATGAGGATTTTTGTTTTCCACATAAACAAGAGTATTTGCAACTTTCCCCAACAGAAACTTTGGTAGATTTGTATCATGTAACATGGCTCTGACTGCTTCCATAATGGTTTTATTAATCCTCTCATCTACGCCATTTTTTTGTGGATTATATGACACATTGGTTTATTTATTTATTATAACGTCTTTGCAAAGATCATTAAACTCATTGGAGGTGAAATCTCCCACGTTATCATATCGGAAAGCTTTGATGAGGTTTCTCGTTTGATTTTCAATCAAAGCTTTGCAATCTCTAAACATTTCAAATTCTTATTATTTATTTTTGAAAAACAATATCCATGTCTTGCAAGAGAAACCATAAAAAATAAAATGAAATACAATTAGCCACCAAGAGAATTATCAGGCATAAGCACATATAAATCTGAATATATGAGTTGAATTACCTGACTAGTTTTTTTTTCTGCTTGAAGGGAATGGTCCCTTTATATGTTTTCGACTTGCACATCCTTGGAAAACTCCTTCATGATCCATTCTAATTTAAGGCATTTTAGAAACCATCTTCCATAAATTAGGTAAGCCTTTGTAGTGTAGGTGAGCAAAACTTTTCTGCCATAGCTCACATTGAAGATCAGTATCATGGACCAATGCATGAATGGGTTTACCATTGACTTTGTAAAGCACTTCGCATCTTGATCCAAGAGTGAAGGCTTGTCTCATACTTGAGTTCAGAGTCCAAGTTGGAAATTTTCTAGTAATAAAATAAAATTTCATTCCTTTATCTTCTAGAGAAGATATCGATACAAGATTCTTTTTCAAACTAGGTACATAAAAAACTTCTTGCAAAAAAATAGATTTGCCATCATCTAACTAAATTGAAACTGAACCATAACCTTTATCTTGGTGAGTAGAATTATCTTCAAGGATAAAATTTAAACTAGTATCCCTATCAAATAAATTAGACATTTCCTCTTTGTAACCAATAAAATGTTTGGAATCTCCAGTATCAACTAAAAAACTATCAAATGAATGTGCAGAATAATAAATGGAAAGGGAAGAAACAAGAAAATATTTTGATCGAGTTTCCGCAACACTATTTATATATCTTAGATTTCTTGTTTTCTTAGCATGCCCTTTTCTTTGATTTTAGTAAGAACATTTTATATAATAATATATGTTTTTGTATCTAGGAGCTCTTCTTCTTTCTTTACAGTCATGAGCAAAATGACCATATTTTTTACCGTTAAAGCATCTAAATTTTCACATTTCTAGATTCCCTTTGTTTTATTTGGAAGAAGATTCATTTTTATTACCTTTCTTTCTCTTCACATAGGTTGAAAATGTTGTATGCTTTCCTTGTTCATTATCTAAAATTCTCCCTCTGGAGATCAATCCAGCCTCCTCTTGGATACACTTTCCCAGGATCTCATCAAATGTGGGAATATGTTTATGTTGTTGATGGTGGTAATAAAAGTCTCAAACACAGAAGAAAGGCCTCCAAGCACAATCAACAACATTTATTTTTCGGGTAGAAATTCACCAACTGTTGATAGTTGATTCATTATTTTAGTCATTCTTAGGAAGTATGGTTGAATTGTATCTCCTCTATTCATCTTGATGTCCTTCAATTTATCCTTCAAAGAAATAATATTGTTTGGCTTACTAGTTAAAAACATGCCAATTAGTTTGTCATATATTTATTTAGATTTATTCAAACCAGAAACATAAGTAATGAGATGATCACTAAAAGAATCAAGGATAATTTTCTAGCTTTGATTTCACCCTTTTTATACTTGGATTTGACAGCATCACCTCCAATCTCTGGTGGTTCATCTATTGTGGATTCAATATATTCTAGAGCTTCATGTTCCTCAAGAGTGATATCTACCCTTTCCTTCTATGGACCAAATTTTGAAGCATCATTCAGCTTCTCCTCTCCCTTGAAGTAGGATGACTTCATCTTCATTAGAAAAAATTGGCAAAACATGGGATCTCTTGAGGTGATCTCCAATATCCTTGGACTTGCTTTCACCAAGGCTATAATACCATGTTAAAATCTAAAATTTCTATGCATAAATTTAAAAATTATTTGGAGACACTTGAAAGTTCTCTGCAGAAAACTAAATTTAATTTCAAAAAATTGAATTTACTTTTCATAAAACATAATTGAAATGAATATACTTTGGAGAAAATTAAATTTAATTTTCATAAAATTGAATGTGCTTTGCTAAAATTTGAATGTAATTTGCATAAATTTGAATGTATTTTATAGAAAGTTGAATGTACCCCACAAAAAACTGAATGCACTTTGAAAAAAGTTGAATGTACTCTGTAGAAAACTTAATATACTTTGCAGAAAGTTGAATGTACTTTGCAGAAAATTGAATGTGCTTTGAAAAAATGTGAATGTACTATGTTTTTATGAATACTTAGAATGTATATTTCTTCTTCACAACTTTTCATATCAGAAATTGTAGTTGGAATATAATCTTAAGGATCATATGAAGATAACCAATAACAAATATGAGACACTGAGTATTACGTCCAATGACTAGGGAAAAACCCACAAGTGGAAAGCCAAAATGATTTTTCTTCTATTATATTTCTTCAATTGTTCAACATAGTACAAAGAGAGAGAGAGAATGAGAATGAATAAAGTCACCAATGTTTGATGAAGTTGCAGTTGACACACTCTTACTCTTTTCTTGAAGACCTCCTTTTCTCTTGATTAGATCTTGTCCTACATACTTGCTCCAGCTCTTCCCTTTCTCTTACTCTTCACTTTCTCTCATACTTCCTTTGCACACACTCAACTCTAGCTTTCTTTCCTCACAAAGAACATGTTACTCTCAATTGTCACTTGCTTTAGCTTAAATATATGAGAAATCAGAGGAGTTACAAAATGAATTCATTCCTTGAGCCAATAATAAGAGAATTGAATTCCATGAGGGCGGAGTTACTTGAGGAGAAGTGTAACTCATCCAAACAATAGAGAAAGAGGTACACTTGTCTTGAGGAGTTACAATTATAATTAGTGAGAGAGAGAGATTGAGTTATACTTAGATATGAGAGAATATTTGGTGAGAGTTACAAATCAAATTGAATGAGGGAGTTACACGTGCATTTGATGAAGATGAATTATAATTTTTCCATAAATTGAATTAGTGAGGGAGAGTTACATTATATTAAGTGTGGAGTTACTATTTTATTCCAAGGGAGGGGTTCAAATTTCCATGTAAGAGATTCCCAATTTAATTTATTTATTACATGAGAGAATTCATTTTTATTAATCCATTAAAGGTGAATGATTTTTGACTATTTTATAAATAATAGTATCATAATAATATTGATACTAGTAAGGATAACAATATTAATCAGTGACTTGTAATCATGATTGGTTTTATTTTCAAGTGGATTCCATATGTCGAGATCATCCTTGATCATTCAGACATGAATTTATATTTTTGAAAGACGGTTCTAAATTGAGATGTGACTTACTATTTTTGGAAAGTCATATTAGAATTGTTAGAAATGAAATTTTATTATAGGTGGTATAAATGTAATTGAAAGATATTATTTCTTCTAGGAGAAATTCATCCTTGAGATGTCAAATTTTAACAACAATAAAAATATAGAGACTGAACATGAATTAATCAACACTCAATATTCAGAATCCAGAATAGATTCCTTGTAATGGAATGAAAATTATTAAGTTGTCCTAGTAGTACAATACATTGAAACGAAGTATAAAAAGAAATATACAAGAACAATATTTTAGAGTGATGCTCAATTTTAGGAATATTAAAGAATTTTTTTTTTTTTTTCAGCATGGGATGGCGGTATGTTACATATGATATGAAATTTATAGGTTCAAAATTAGGCATAAGGATGAAACAACAATGAAAATTGAATTACAAATTTTTTTATGTTTCAGAAAACTAATGTGATACTTTAAAACAATAAGCATATATAGAAAAAAGATGAATTAATCAATCCTTAATCATCAAAATCAAAATATATTACTTTCAATCGAATGAAAATTAATAAGTTGTACCAGTAGTACAATACATTGAAAGGAGGTAGAAAAATAAATATACAAGAACAATATTTCAGAGTCATGCTCAATTTTGGCAATGTTAAAGAAAAAGGATAATTTTTTTTTAGTATGGGATGGAGGTATGTTACATGTGATATGAGAGGTGTGCATTCAAAATTTAGGGATAAGGTTCAAAGAACAATGAAAATTGAATTGAAAAAATTGATATGTTTCAGAAAAATGATCTGATTTTTTTCTGTGTGCACTATGCAATATGTACAATAGTAAGGAGAGAGAAAGTGCAACTGTTGGGAAAAATACTGAGAGGGGGGGTGAATCAGTATTTAGTGCAGACTGAAAATTTTTTAACTTTTTCTTTTTCTACAACCCATACGCTACTTTACTGAATAAAACTTGCGTATACACGCGGATATCCTTCAGACAACTCACGTATGTCCAGAGATATAATTATTGCATTTAATTCTTAACTTGGATCATTGTATCATTCATTCATCAGATGTATAGTAAGCAGTAAATAGATGTAGTAAGAACAGAATAAATCGTCACACATAAGGAACACACATGAACACCAGGATTTAAGGTGGAAACCCAATTTGGGAGAAAACCACCGCTGTCGTCGTCTCAGTCTTCAATATTTATTATGTAAAGAAAACTTCTTACAACCATGTACTGGCGCAGACTCATACCAACACGTAGGCACCCACCGGTAGAAGGCCACAACCTTCTCTCATTTACCAGCCTCTCCTGGAAGGGAGCTCCAACCCCCTGCTCTCGTTTACCAGCCTCTCCTAGAAGGGAGCTACTACCCCCTGCTCTCGTTTACCAGCTACTACTGGAAGGGAGCCACTACCCCCTCACTAAAGGCTTGACCCTCAGTACCACTGCAGACCACATTTCATCATTTTTCAAACTGGATCAAATAGATTCAACACAACCCTTCAGTTATCAACAAATATACTTCGCCCATTGCTTCAAACAGAACAATGAAACCACTGTAACTAGAATATCAGAGATAACCTAGACTTCAGAATAGATATGCAGAAACACATTCAACCTTGAGCAATCATAAGATCAAATTCCATACGCGCTTTTATTTAATCAGACCTACGTATACACGCGCTTTTCATTAAACAAACCCCCGTATACATCTGTGCATTTTTTCAATAAAATCTAACTTCCCACATGTGCTTTTATTATATCAGATCCGCGTATACATGTGCTTTTTCACAACAAACTTGCGTATAGATCTATAAATGAAAGGTTTGCATCGCAGACCAGATCTATAAACTTACCCAGATTTCTTCATTATCTTCAGCAGACTTTGCGCCAAATTTTCACCAGTTCTTCTTCTGCAGATCATCTTAGAGATTCATCATCATCAGATCTAAGGATTTTGAAACATCCATGGGTGCATCATAGATTCAGATTTATCAATCAAGAAAAAAGTTCATTCATGCAGATATGCTTCAAGGTGAAGTATTCATTCAATACCCATAAACATGCACACCTTGCACTATTATTCTATACTCCTTATATAGGTTTAGCCTTTATCAATACCATGAGCCAAAACCACACAACTTCCAATGGTATTCCTGGACGGGATCAAATAGATAATCCAGCGCTCAATACAATGGGTCAATACCATGGTAAATTCCCCTGGTTATATAAATTTAGAGCGCAATAGGGCATACACGACTTGGAACGTACTTTTCCGCGTACATACGCTACTTCTCCTCATAAAACCCGCGTATGCATTGTGACATACTTTGTTCAAAATTATTCTGGCACTTTCTGAATTCCACCTCCATCAAGAAAAATCTTCATCAAATAGGTTGCCATCAAGGACAGCACATTGCATCATATCACTAATAGTCTTATTTCATCAAGTAGGTTTCCATCAAGGACAACACATGCCAACAATCTCCCCCTTTGGACTTGATGGCAACCCATGATGGTGTTTGATCATCACAACAGATAGATACACTGATTATAACCATTATGCAAACATTATGAAACTCTCCCCCTATTCAAACACCATGTTGCTCTCCCCCTTTGACATCAAGGGCAATGGACGGATGAATAACCAAAACAAGCTTTTTCTTTTCATGTGCACTGAAGTTACCATGCTCCCCCTGAGTTCATGCTGAGTCTTAAAACATATTTTGCAATGAAGTACATGACTCTATGACCTTTCCTATCACGAAGGACTCATACTTACATCAATGATCCAACCAAGTGGATTTACATATGTGACTCAAGTACCCAACCAAGTGGGTTTACACATTTTGACTCAACTACCCAACCAAGTGGGTTTACAAAATTGACTCAAGTCCTTACATGACTGAATATTACAAATTTACATCATAGGTCTCAACATGACCTTTTCATCAAATTACAAATATGACCTTTTGCACCAAAAACCAAAGGACCTCAAGAAAGAGATCATATTTCAGAATCATCATAATGCCAACAATGCATTACATTTAGCAAGGCTAATGCTCCCCCTAAAACTATGCATCTAATGCATCCTTTCCATATGACCAAAACTCCTCCTTAGCTTGTGCAACCTGAACACGTTCAACATCCAATCATCAAGGCATCTTCACCCAATATCAGAGAATAAAACAGAAATATAAGAGCTGAAACATCATCAGAGATTCCAAACAAAATCAGAGATACCAAACAACACTGCAGCTATGTTGAATAATGCTGACCCCAAGTAAAATTTGTCAGCAATTAACCATACGCGGTTTTCTTTGTATGAACTCGCGTATATACGCGACTATCTTTCAGGAAACCCGCGTATCCAATTTAATCTTCTGAATTTAAGCAGTTCTGATTTTCTGCATGGCAGAGACTACTCCCAGCTTCTGTCTGTGATATTCGAACGCTTCCTTGGGTAGAGGTTTGGTAAATATATCAGCCACTTGTTCTTTGGAGGGAACATACTCCAGCTTCACCTTTTGTTCAAGCACTTGTTCACGTAAGAAGTGATACTTGATGGGAATGTGCTTGGTCTTTGAATGCATAACATGATTCTTTGAAATACTGATGGCACTTGTATTATCACACATAATGGAGATAGGAGGTGAGCACTTGATTTGAAAGTCTTGTAAGGTTTGCATCATCCAAAGAAGTTGTGTGCAACATGATGTGGCAGCCACATATTCTGCTTCTGCTGTAGATAAGGCAATAAAGTTTTACTTCTTGCTGAACCAAGATACTAACTGGGGCCCCATATAGAATGCTCCACCACTAGTGCTTTTCCGATCATCAACATTTCCAGCCCAATCTGCATCAGTGTAAGCATGAAGAGTAAGATCAGCATTCTTTGGATACCATAGTCCAAAGTCTTTAGTTCCTTGCAGATATTTGAATATTCTTTTGACAGCCTGAAGGTGAGATTCTTTTGGATTAGCTTGGAATCGTCCAACAATCCCAACTGCATGCATAATGTCCGGTCTAGTCCCAGTGAGATAAAGTAGACTTCCTATCATAGATCTGTAATCTGGTTGGTTCACCATGGGAGAATCATCATGAGAACTGAGATTACATCCGATTATCATTGGTGTACTTACAGGTTTGCACTCTTCCATGCCATACTTCTTCAGAATTTGCTTAAGGTATTTTTCTTGTGATAAGAATATACCATCTGCAGTTTGATGCACTTGCAAGCAAAGAAAGAATGTTAGTTCCCCAAGTAAAGACATTTCAAATTCTTGCTGCATAATAGAAGCAAATTTCTGACTCATAGATTCTTCATTACTTCCAAAAATGATATCATCAACATATACAACCACAATCAATAGTTTTTCATTTTCAATTTTTGTGTACAAGTTGCTATCAGCAGATCCCTTTGAAAATCCTTGTTGATGAAGATATTTGTCAAGACGATAATACCATGCCCTTGGAGCTTGTTTGAGACCATATAGAACCTTTTTAAGTCTACAAACAAGATTTTCACCATTTCCCAAAATGAACCCTTCTGGTTGTTCTATATAAACTTCTTCTTCTAGATCACCATTGAGAAATGCAGAGTTAACATCCATTTGATAAACTTTGATTTGTTGAGAACTTGAAAAAGCAAGAAACATTCTTATGGCTTCAAGTCTAGCTACAGGAGCAAAATTTTCTTCAAAGTCTATACCTTCTTGTTGAGTATACCCCTTGCAAACAAGTCTAGCTTTATTTCTTACAACATCCCCATTCTCATTTAACTTGTTTTTGAATATCCATTTGGTTCCAATGACATTTTTGTTATGAGGTCTTGGTACTAATTCCCAAGTGTGATTCTTTTCAATTTGATCAAGCTCTTCATTCATGGCTTGAACCCAACATTCATATTTGCTAGCTTGATTGACATTGTGAGGTTCAATAGTAGATAGAAATGCCAAATAGCTAGAAGATCCAACAAGAGTCCTTCTTATTTGTACACCTGATCCCTTATCTCCCAAAATTTGAGATTCTGGATGATTCTTTTGAACATATCTGGATGGAGCCTTTTCAGATAAATCATCTTCAGGTTCTTCATTGGGTTCACTGTCTATATCATTGCTATTTGATGTAGAAGGACATAAGTCACCATCGTCTTCATTTTGTTGTTTTTTTTCTTCCTTTGGGGCTGCAGGAAACTCATCAATAACAACATCGATACATTCAACAATATTCCGAAGCCTTTTAGTGTAACATTTATATGCTCTACTCGTAGAGGAGTAACCAAGAAGTATTCCTTCATCTGCTCTAGGTTCAAACTTGCCAAGTTTTTCATCATTATTTTTGATAAAACATTTACTTCCAAAAACTCTAAAATGCTTCACAGATGGAGAATTACCATACCAGAGTTCATATGGAGTTTTGTCACTATTTACACGAACATGTGCCTTGTTGAGAATGTTTACTGCTGTATGTGCTGCTTCTCCCCAAAATGTGTCAGGTGTTCCAGAATCATCAAGCATAGCTCTAGCCATTTGTTGAACTGTTCTATTCATTATTTCTGCTACGCCATTTTGTTGTGGAGTTCCAGCTACAGAAAATTGTCTTTTTATGCTATGTTGTTCACAAAATTCAAGGAATTCATTTGAAGTATATTCTCCTCCTCTATCAGATCTAAGACATTTGAGTTTTAGATCTACTTCATTTTCAACTAGAGCCTTGAAGATATGAAATTTCTCAAATGCTTCATCTTTGTGCTTTAGCAACCCAATCCAACACATTCTAGAGAAATCATCAATAAATAAGATATAGTATTGTTCACCACGAGGTGAATTTTTCCTCATAGGTCCACATATGTCAGTATGAATGAGTTCAAGAGGCCTACTTGATGATCCTTCCTTGGCATTAAATTGCACTCTGGTCTGCTTACCGAATTGGCAAGATTTGCATATGATACTTTCAGGTAGAGTAATATTGGGAAGACCATGAACAGCTTTAAGTCTGCTTGATTTGTTGATTTGAGAGAAGCTCAGATGCCCCAACCTTCTATGCCATAGCCAGTTTTCTGAAGATTTACTCAAGTAGCATTGTTCTTTGCAGTTCTTCAATACATATAGGTTGCTTGGAGTTCTTTTTCCTTTTATGATTGTTTTACCTATATCAAGATCACGAACCACACATTCTTTTGAACTAAAGACAACTTCAGTTCCTTGATCATACATTTGACTTACACTCAACAGGTTATGCCTTAATCCATCCACATACATGACATCATTAGCCTTCACCTTTTCTTTTAGAAACACAGACCCTTTTCCTTTAATTACAGCAGGAGTATCATTTCCAAAAGTAACTTTCTTTTCCTTTTCTAGTGTACTATATGCATGAAGTTTGGTTTTGTCACCTGTCATGTGTCTTGAGCATCCGCTATCAATGTACCATTGATTTTCTTCACCTTCTGTAAATAATGCTATGCCACAATTTTCAACCTGTAATTCCTTCTTTTTCCATACTTTGGAGTTTGAAGGAAAATGCTCTCTTGGTTGAACTTTTCTCTTGCATTCAGATTCTTCATGCCCAAAGTTATTGTAATAAGCACATTCAACTTCATTTAGAAGAGGAGAAAAATTATTATAGGTATTCTTCTTTGTTTCAATATCAATCATTTTCTTTCTCTCTTCTCTTGTCATGATGGTTTTATATGCAACACATTGAACATCTTTGTGACCAAAATTGTGACATGAGAAACATTGTGCATTGAAGAAGAAAATTTTGGGATCGTGAAATCTTCTACTTGAATTTACCTGTTGATTGGTGTTTCTTTGAAATATATTCATGTTAGTGTTCTTTGAATTGAGATGATCATGATTTACCTGTAAATATTCTTTATTCCCTTGCTGAGTGGTAGAATTTTGTAAACCAGCTGTAGCTTCTTTTAGATAATTTAGTGCTGAAGCCTGAGAATATTCCCCAGTATATCCAAGACCTGTCTTTACAAGAGGAGAGCATTGTACCTTGATAATTTCATTTAGGGTTTCAGATCCTTTAGTAAATCTAAGATTCAGAGTCTTTTCTTTCTCAAAATCTTTTCTTAGACTTACCACTTCACATTCTAATTTCTCAATGTGTTTCTTTGCTTCTTCAAACTGCCTTTTCAGAACCTCTATGGTTATTTTCCTTTCTTCTAAGAGTATTTTACTTTCTTCTAAGTGTATTTTGAGTTGATTGTTTTCTTCAAGAAAATCATTTTCCTCTAGAGCATCCACAAAAGTATCATTTTCTTCTCTAGATTCAAATGCCATGAGAAGTCTAAGATCTTGTTCACATTCTTCCTCACTATCAAATAACCCATCACTATCTTCATAAGTATAGTAACTTTTTCTAGTGCTAGACCGGTTCTTATTTCTTCTTGCTACTTCTTTTCCTTTTGCAGATATTTCTTTATAAGGACACTTAGCAGCATAATGACCAACTCTTCCACAATCAAAACATTTGAAAGGAAGCTTACCTCTGAACCATCCTGTGCCAAGTTGAAGTTTCTTTACAAAATTTACCTCATCTTCTTCTGAGATATATCCTGATCCTTCTGCTTCTTGCACTTCTTTCCCTTTTGTAGAGGCTCTAAATATGGCTTCTTTGACTTCAGATGGTCCTCCTCTTCTCATTTCATATGCGGTTAGTATACCATGAAGTTGTACTACAATAAGATTTTGAAGATCCTGTTTTTCTTCAAGAGCAGAAACTTTTGACTCAAATTTTGCTGTTAGCGATCTTAAAATTTTCTCAACCAAAGTAGATTCGGTTATTGTTTCTCCCAAATTTCTCATACGATTTACAACATCATCAACACGTAAAAAGAAACTGGCAATACTCTCATCACTATGCATCTTTAAATTTTCATATTCAATTCTGAGAGTTTGGAGTTTTGCACTTTTTACCTTTGCATCACCTTCACAACTTAGAATGATTTTGTCCCACATTTCCTTTGCTATATTTAGCTGCATAACTTTGAAAAATTTAGATTCAGTCAGACTTCCCGTTATAGCATTGACCGCCTTTGCATTTGATTCATAATTCTTCTTTTCAGTCGGATCTGTTGGTATTGTAGCTAGATATTGATATCCTTGTTGAAAAATGGCCCATACATATGTTCCCGTAGACTGAAGATAGGATCTCATCCTTGTTTTCCAGAAGATTAAATTGCTTCCATTAAAGAGCGGAGGCTTGATAGATGCTGTTCCATCTTGATTGCTCATCTTGCTTGATCTTCCCTCTAGCGGCTAAGCTTTTTCAGAAGGACCTGCTCTGAAACCAATTGTTGGGAAAAATACTGAGAGGGGGGGTGAATCAGTATTTAGTGCAGACTAAAAACTTTTTAACTTTTTCTTTCTCTACAACCCATACACTACTTTACTGAATAAAACTCGTGTATACACGTGAATATCCTTCAGACAACTCGCGTATGTCTAGAGATATAATTATTGCATTTAATTATTAACTTGGATCATTTTATCATTCATTCATCAGATGTATAGTAAGTAGTAAATAGATGCAGTAAGAACAGAATAAATTGTCACACATAAGCAACACACATGAACACCAGGATTTAAGGTGGAAACCCAATTTGGGAGAAAACCACCGCTGCCGTTGTCTCAGTCTTCAATATTTATTATGTAAAGAGAACTTCTTACAACCATGTACTGGTGCAGACTCATACTAGCACGCAAGCACCCACCTGAAGAAGGGCACAACCTTCTCTCATTTACCAGCCTCTCCTGGAAGGGAGCTCCAACCCCCTGCTCTCATTTACCAGCCTCTCCTGGAAGGGAGCTACTACCCCCTACTCTCGTTTACCAGCTACTACTGGAAGGGAGCCACTACCCCCTCACTGAAGGCTTGACCCTCAGTACCACTGCAGACCACGTTTCATCAATTTTCAAACTGGATCAAACAACTTCAACACAACCCTTCACTTATCAACAAATATACTTCGCCCAGTGCTTCAAACAGAACAATGAAACCACTGTAACCAGAATATCAGAGATAACCCAGACTTCAGAATAGATATGCAGAAACACATTCAACCTTGAGCAATCATAAGATCGAATTCCATACGCGCTTTTATTTAATTAGACCCGTGTATACACGCGCTTTTCATTAAACGGACCCGCGTATATATTTGTGCATTTTTTCAATAAACTCTAACTTCCCACACACACTTTTATTATATCAGATCCGCGTATACATGTGATTTTTCACAACAAACTAACGTATAGATCTGTAAATTAAAGGTTTTCAGAGCAGACCAGATCTGTAAAATTACCCAGATTTCTTCATTATCTTCAGCAGACTTTGCGCCAGATTTTCACCAGTTCTTCTTCTGCAGATCATCTTAGAGATTCATCATCATCAGATCTAAGGATTTTGAAACATCCATGGGTGCATCATAGATTCAGATTTATCAATCAAGAACAAAGTTCATTCATGCAGATATGTTTCAAGGTGAAGTATTCATTCAATACTCAGACACATGCACACCTTGCACTATTATTCTTTACTCCTTATATAGGTTTAGCCTTTATCAATACCATAAGCCAAAACCACACAACTTCCGATGGTATTCCTGGACAGGATCAAATAGATAATCCAGTGCTCAATACAATGGGTCAATACCATGGTAAATTCCCCTGGTTATATAAATTTACCGCGTACATACGCTACTTCTCCTCATAAAAAACCGCGTATGCATTGTGACATACTTTGTTCAACATTATTCTGGCACTTTCTGAATTCCACCTCCATTAAGAACAATCTTCATCAAATAGGTTGCCATCAAGGACAACACATTGCATCATATCGCTAATAGTATTATTTCATCAAGTAGGTTGCCATCAAGGACAACACATGCCAACATCAACATGGAAGAACCCTCTAACCAGCCTCCTAGTGAAGGAGGGGACACTATAATGAAAAAGATCCTTAGAATGGAAATTATAAAACTTGAAATTAATTAGAGGGAGCAAGAGTATAACCTAAGTGGTGTTATTCAAGGGGTTGATGATGAGTTAAATTATAATAATATTAAATGGAATTGATATCCTATGCAATAGACAATGCCAATGGATAGTAATGTGATTCTTTAAAACAATAACGACATATATATATATATATATATATATATAATGAATGAATTAAATTTGAATACTCATATTTCAAAATATATTCCTTGCAATCAAATGAAAAATAAGTTGTACTAGCAGTAAAATACATTTAAATGATGCACACAAAGTGATAAACAAGAATAATATTTTAGATTCTTGCCCAATTTTAAATTTTAGTAATTTCAAAGAAAAAGTTTTTTTTTTTTTTTATGGCATAGAGGTATGTTACATGTGTTATGAGATTTGTATGTTCAAAAATTATGCATAAGGGTCAACACAATAATAAAAAGTGAATTGCAAAAAAATAATTTTTTTAAGAAAATTATTGTGATTTTTGTTTGTTTTTGCAATATTTACAATATTAATGAGAGAGAAAATTCAACATGGAATAACCCTCTAACCAACCTCATGGTGAAGGTGGAGAGGTTTGTGTTGAGCTGGGAGGAGAAAATACACCTCCAGCAACTAAATTTCTCGATGTTATACGTCAATTAAGAGAGGAATTCGCTTGCATCAAAGTTGTTCATGAACACTTGTTGAAAGAAAGCAAGGAGCAAGAGATGCTCATAAAAAAATTGAATGAAAATTTAATATATAAACCTCATGATATAGAGGTATGGGAGAAAGGAATAACCCTTAAAGAGGAAAATTGAGAAAATGTAACTAATAAATATGTATATTAAAATTAAAACTTTGAAAGTGAATAATATTATGAAAAACATCTCAAAAATGTGCTAAATCCTGAAATAAAAGGCAACCAGAACTCTGGGGAGAATTTAAAAATATAAGACAACCAACCTCTAATGGAGTGAAAGAAGAAGATGAAAAAATATTACTCAAGGTTGTATTATGGTCGGAAGAAGAAAAAATATTGCACAAATTTGACAAAAAAACAATTACCTATAAAATTTTCATAAATAGTTCAAAGAAAATTATTTAACTAAAAGATATTATGATTATTGTTCTAAGTAATTCCATGACCTAATGCATGGATAACTTAGTACATATGATTTTGTAGTGAAGTTTACAAACATGTTAAGTTATGTTCCATACATAAACTACAATGATTTTTGAACTGGATTATGCTCTCTTACAAAGAAATAATTGAATTTGGAAATCAAAATACCATGGCTAAAGCTATGAGAAAATAAATATCATGTTATCAATAATTTAATCAAAAGAATTAAAGTGCAAAATCCTAGTTAGAAAATGAAAGAAAAAAATATGGATGTGGTGTCAAGAAGCAAAAATACTCTATTATGAAGAAATTTGGAAGAGATCATTAGTGAAAGAAGTCCAGCTGGAATAATGAGGCATAACCTACATAGTCTAAATCAATTTCCAAACAAATCGATCTAAACAATAAAGGGATGACCAATGGGAGAGAAAGAGAACCTATCAAATGTTGGGGCTATGGATAACCCCATCTATTGAGGAACTATCTGCACAATACCATAAATGTTCAAGCATTAAAAGTTGTACGTGAGGTAACTATAGTAAATTAAATTTCTATAAATGTACCAAATATCAATGCAATAGAGGACAGAAAAGCAAAGAATCAATCAAACATGGAAAACATTGAAGGTGCTTTACTAGACTAGCCTATATCTATAATAGTAGATCCAAGATCTAGTCTTAGTTATGTGAATCCACAAGTCGTAGAAAAATGCAGTTTTATTGTTGAAAATTTTAAAAATACATGGTTAGTCCAATCAGCTATAGGCACAAAGGGAAAAGTAACAAGTTGGGTAAGACAAGTTGGGTAAAATGGAATAAAGTTTGGATATCCACCCTTTAGGTTCCTTTGACCTCTTCATAGGCATGTATTTGTTGGATAAAAAAAATTTGTCATAATTTTTGTAGAAAATATTGTTACGTATGTAAATGATTAAGGAAATATTGTTACCTATTTCCAACAAACAAGTTTAAACCTTACAATTGAAAATAATTTCATGAAAAGGTTCTAAACTATTTGTTTTCAAAATTCAAGAAAACACTCAGAAACCATAATATAAAACTAGTTATGATTTTTCCATGCAACATCTCCAAATACACACACACACACACACACACACACACACACACACACACATATGTGTGTGTGTGTGTCTGTGTGTATTATACTTATAGGTGTTCTTAACACCACCTTTTATTTTCACCTCTTATCACAATACTATCGCTGCCATGTTTATTATAATTTCATCACCTTTACATTCCCTTCCTTTATTTTTAATATATCCTTATCTTCTCCAATTATCCCTCTATACCCTACCACTAATGATTAATAATATAACTCTCCACATTAATAATACTTATCCTAATTTAAATCCCTTCCTGCCTACTCCTATAGTTTTATTTCCATACATTTCAATATTACATTAATATACATTCATAATCATATATATTTATCGACATATATATATATTTATACCCATATTACAACAATTCATATATATTGTATTGGTTTCCCAAGATAAGTACAATGGGCTAAATTTGTTGATATAGTTTCATTTCACATTTAATTAACTTACCCCACCTATTGACTCATCCCATATGCTTATATCCATGTGTAAAGGCCACATGGTCTCACATGGCCCTCACACACATTTCGAGGTTCAAGTTGTATGCTTGAGATTAAGCTGAGAGAGATCTACAGTTACGATGTATTTTGGAAACCATAAGGGTTTTTCCCTACCTTTTTTGGGTCTCATTTCAAAATTTTGTTGTGGGTAAGGTGGCCATCTGTCTCTCTAGAGCTCTACATCCATGGACGACCTATACGAATGATTTCTCAGAATTCCTATGTGTGAATTTCTCCATGGTTTCTTGTGGATTTAGGGTTTAAATTTCTACCAATATGAGCTCTATCTCCAACCATTGCAGGTATGGATTGATGTGTTTTCTTTTATTTTAATATTGTTGCAATTTTAATATTTGGTTGCTAAAAAGGTTTCGTTTCTTTTGCAGGGAAGGATGCACCGCGAGGTCAACTAGTTCTCACATTATTTTAAGTAAACATAGACTACCCTTACCTCTGATTTATTTAGGGTATTTACTAGTTTTATGTTAGATGATATGGGTTTCTTTGATTTTTTGAAAAGATCATCCTCTTCCCTCTATTTTAGGATATGAGACACTCTTTCCTCTTCTTTTCATGGCGACAATGCTTCCTCACCATCCCACAACCTTATCCAATGTAGAAGAGGTAAGCCCCCTTTCTAAATCCTCTCTGGTTCACATCTGATGTTCTTGGCTTTTCTAATTAGAAGCAATGATGTATCTAAGTTTTGATTTGATTACCTACCCTTATTCCAAATTCTGGGTTTTACACCTATATGCATTTATTTTTCTAGTTTTATTTGTTTTTTTTAGTACCCTTAGACCCAAATTGTGATGGGTTTGTTGTGTTTCACATTTTAATAGAATGATTCCTCTGTTCTATATGAAATTCCTTTGTTATGTGTGCAATTTCTCTATTATTTAAATCATTATTTATTTTTTTCTATGTAAATTTCAAGTTCTCTCTCCATTAATCGAATTTGTTTGATTTTAGGAGGGTTTCCTCCTTAGTTCTTCCAGATTTTCCAATATGGCTTGAGGGTTTTACTTTCAGTTCTAAATTTTGGTTTGAGTACTTTAATGGACTCATTACCATAGTTGAGTTTTTCAAATTTATCCTACAGGAATTATTTCATGCCCCTTGTCCTTATTTGGCTCCAGCATCGCTCTATAACCTTTGGTTTGTGTGACTCTTGGAGTAAGCATGACTCTGAGTAATATGGGTGTCAGCGTGAGTTTATACCTTAATTTTTTTTTCAGCAGGATTTTTTCCTTTAAAATTTGCCAGTGTATCCCCATCAACTTAATTTGATATCAATGTGAGATTCAATATCAAATTTTTAAATGAATGACTTGGGCTCTCTTTTGATTCATTCATATTGTTAGTTTTCGTTCAAGAAATTTGGTTACTATTCTTACCAATAATTGGGTTTTCATTTTCAAATATGATCTCTGTGGGTAGCCATAGAAACTCTCTATCATGCACTTTGACCACTACCTGTATTAAAGAGTTAGGTCCCTATATTAATAGTATAGTCCATTATTGCTTTTATTGTAGTCGCCTTATTGTTATTTTTGTACCCCTGTAACCCCCATATTGTTATTATTATGCCCTTACATTATTATTGTTAGGTTGGATAGGGTTATATTGTGACCCCATGGGATCCTATATATAGAAAGGAGGTTTTTTCATTTGCATCATCCAATAATTATTCATTTATGTAATTTAAAGGAGGTTTCCCCCTCGAAGTATATTATTTTAAAGGCGTCGACCTCTCTTTTCTTCTATTTTTGGAGCTAATTTCATAACATTTGGTATTAGAGCTTTCAATTCTAGTGTTTCGCTGCTCCAAATAGGTCATCGTGGAATTTTTGCTATAAATTTTTTTCTACGAAGGTCAAGAAGCTTAAATTTTTACCATGAAAATCCGAAATCCTTAGGAACTGTGTGTAAAAATTTCATATCATGGTTTTCAATATTATCGGAGATATGGTCTGTGGAATTTGGGATTTTTTCACACTTCCGAATTTCATCTCAAAGAGGTGGACGTGGGAAAATCATCATAACTCTCTCTTTTAGCATCAGATTGGAATTCTGTTAGAATTAGCTAAAATTAAACATACCATAGTTTCATGTGTATCAATTTTAGAGCCAAAGGAGGAAACAATGACATGTGACATGTCGTACAAGTTTTCTCTACTGAACAAGTCTATAATTAGGTCATTGTCAGAGATTGGGCGTAACTTTTCCTTGAAGAATCCAAATCAGGTCAGACCTATGCCATTGGAAACAATACTGAGAGGGATATTAAAAGACCAAATATAAATTCTTGGGGTTTCAATATTACAGAGATACATTAGTTGCAATATCGAGCTCCTCAAAAGAAAGAAAAATGTGTCTATTTTTTTTAAATTGCATAAGTCTTGTTTGAAAAATCAGTTTGAAGTGTTTCCAAGAGAATGTTCAAGAATATATATACATATTGGGTTCTAAAATTCCCACTAAATTTCAGAGCTAGAGGAGGAAAAAATGACACGTGGCACATCGTACAAGTTTTCCCTACTGAACTAGTCCATAATTAGGTCATTGTGGGAGATTGGGCATAAATTTGTCTTGAAGAATCCAAATCAGGTCAGACATATGGCATTGGAAACAAGACTCAAAGGGCTACTACAAGACCTAATATAAATTCTTTTGGATCTGAATTACAAAGATACATTAGTTGCGATATCAAGCTCCCCAAAAGCAAGAAAAATTTGTGTATTGTTTTTTTTTCAAATTTCATAAGTCTTTCTTAAAAAATCAGTTTGAAGTGTTTCCAAAGGCATATTAATGCATAGATATCAGTATTGGGTTCTAAAATCCCCCATAAAAAAAATCAACACCCATTAATCCCTTAGAAGGCTCTACTATGACCCATGAAGAAGAACATGTGTAACATGATATATCAAAATTACAAGAGCAAGTGCATCAAATTTGGCTCTGGCAAAGAGAAACAAAAAATGAAATGGAAGTTTTGAAGAAAGGTGTGGAAGCTAAGATGGATGGTTTGAAGAAAGGTGTGGAATCTAAGATGGATGGCTTGAAGAATGGCATGGAAGCTAAGATGGATGACATGGAAGCTAACATGGAAGACATGAAGAATGATCTAAAAGAAGCCATAGAAGGTTTGAAGGAAGGTTTAACAAGGTTGATACAAGAAATCATTCATAATGGAAAAAACGTAGTACAAGAAACTCATGATGAGAAAAAATTAAATGTTAAACGTGATTTCATAAACTATAATGTTGGATGTAAGCCCCACCATATTCCAAATATGGATATGAGGAATTTTGATGGCAAGGATCTCGTAACATGGATACTACATATGGAGCAATATTTTGATCTCCATAATGTGAAAAACATGCAAAAGGTATGCATTACAACTTTACATTTAGAAAAAAATACATTTGTATGGTATTGATGGCTTTTCTCTTGTTAAAAAATTGTCACCTAGTCAGTTTTTACAGAGGAAATGATAGCACATAATGAGGATAAAAAGAGCAACACCTTCTTTATCCAATCGATAAATCTCAAACAAAAGGGTACAATGGTCGAGCACATTGAGGAATTCCAAAAAGTGAATATAAGGGTAACTGATATTCCAGAGGAACACATGATTCATGTTTTCATAGGGACTTTAAATGTTGTGAAACCAACTCCAAAAATAGAATAAAAGAGATATCAACGCCTTAGAAATAAGCCACTTCGAGGGGGAAACATACAATACATTAAATGAATGAACAATTCTTGGATGATACAAATTACAAAACCTCCTTTCTATATAGAGGAGTCCATGGGGCCACAATGTAATCCTAGCCAACCTAACAATAATAATTTAACGGCATAATAATAACAATATGAGGGTTAGAAGGGAACAATAATAACAATAAGAGGGTTACACTAACAACAATAAGGGACTATACTAGTAATATAGGGACCTAAAATTCCCCTCTCCTTCAAAAAAGTGTTCGCCTCAACGCTTGAGTAGCTCTGGGTGCTTTTGTATAAAATTCTCATCCTCCCATGTAGAATCTTCAGTGGGTAAGTTCTTCCACTTGATGAGATAATCTAAAATTTATCGATTCCATAGCTGTCGAGTTCTGGTTTTTGTGACTGCTTCAGGTTCCAATATGATTTTTCCTTCCTCATCAAGTTCTGGCAATATTGTTTGAACTGGAAGATTTTCACCTATGACCTTCTTTAAGCATGAAATTCGGGAGCCTGAAAAAGACCTAACTTCCACAGATCATATCTCCAAAAATATTGTGAATCAATCTATGCAATTTTGTGACTATATTCCTCGGGATTTTGACTTCGCTCTCTAAAAATTTTAGCTTCTGAAACTTCGTATAACAAAAGTTATAGCGCAAATTCAGCGATGACCTGTTTAGGTTAAATTCAGGAGCTTGAAAAAAGCCCTAACTTCAAAAAATCATATCTTTGAAAATATTGTGAACCAAGCTTTGAAATTTTGTGACAATGTTCCTCAGGATTTTGGCTTCGCACACCCAAAATTTCAGCTTTTGAACCTTCGTAGAAAAAACGTTATAGTGAAAATTCCATGATGACTTGTTTTGGGCAGCGAAACCCTAGAATCCAAAGCTTTGATACCAAATGTTGTGAAACCAAATCCAAAAATAGAAGAAAAGAGATATCAATGCCTTAGAAATAAGCTACTTTGAGGGGGCAGCCTCTAAAACATTACATGAATGAACAATTCTTGGATGATACAAATTACAAAACCTCCTATCTATGTATAGGAGTCCAAGGGGCCACACTGTAATCCTAGTGGGGCCACAATGTAATCCTAGCCGACCTAACAATAACAATTTAAGGGCACAATAATAACAATATGGGGGTTACAAGGGTACAATAATAACAATAAGGGGGTTACACTAACAAAAATAAGGGAATATACTAGTAATATAGGGACCTAACATTAAAGGATAACATTCAACATGAGGTTAGCCTTTGGAAACTTGATTCATTGGAAAAGGCATTCTTATTGGCAAGAAAAATGGAATGTAAAATTATGGCGACAAGGAAGCCTACCACCTACATCTATAAATATGGAAGTGTTGCTACTCCTAGAGTCCCATAACCTACAAGGTTGACATAACAACAATTGGAAGAAAAAAGAGAAAAAGGGCTTTACTATAGTTGTGATATAAAATACACTAAAATTCATAAGTGTGCTGAGAAGAAATTATTTTACATGGATTGTGAAGAGGAGGAAGAAAGTAAACAAAAAACTTCAAAAGAAGAGGATATACACTAGGAACCAACCCTAGAGAAAGAAAAAATTGAGTCTGACCATATCCTGTAATGCATTGGCAGGAATTACCACTCCTCAAACTCTCAAGATAGAAGGACATATCAAGAAGAAAATGGTAATAGTGTTTATTGACATGGGTAGTACCCATAATTTTATTCATTGTAAGGTAGCCAAGGAATTGAATTGCTTCCTATACCTAGCACCAGAATACCAAGTGATGGTTACAAATGGAGGAACTATAAATTTCTTTGGAAAATGCCATAATATCAAGATATCCATGGGGAAATATGTATTGAATGGTAAAATTCTTTCCATTCCAATGGTATGTGCTGATGTTGTACTAGGAGTACAATGATTACAATCTTTGGGGAAGATAGGTTTTAATTTTCAAGAAATTTTCTTGAAATATTTTTTGGAAGGAAAAGAATTTGAATTACAAGGTATTGCATGGAAGTCGGGAAATATAATAAGCTCTAATTCCATGACAAATATTTTGAAGAAATAACAATGAGGTGTAATTTCACAATTATGCTCACTAGAAGTTCCAACATCAAAATCATCTATTTCTCTAGATCTCCAAAATGTCTTAGACAATCATTCCAAGGTGTTTGAAACTCCCAAAGGAATCCCACCTATTCGTGATCATGAACATGCCATTCATTTGATTACAGGAAGTTTTCCTTGAAACATCAGGCCTTAGAGATATCCTTTTTTCCAAAAGAGAGAAATTGAACATATGATTGCAAAAATGTTAGATGCTGGTATAATTAAACCAAGTCAAATTTCTTTCTCTGTTCTAGTATTATTGGTGCACAAGAAGGATGGATCATGAAACATGTGTCTGGATCATGGGGAGTTCAATAAGCTCACTATTAAAGATAAATTTCCCATTCCCATGATTTATGAATTATTGGATGAATTACATGGAGAAATTTATTTTACCAAGTTGGATCTTTGTTCAGGATATCATCGAATTAGAATGAAGACTGAATATATTTTGGAAACAACATTTTGAACTCAGGAGGTTCATTAGGAATTTTTGGTCATGCCTTTTGGCCTTACCAATGCACCTTCTACATTTCAAGGGTTGATGAATTCCATTTTCAAACTCTTAGAAAATTTGTGTTAGTATTTTTTGATGATATAATAATCTACAGTAGGTCTTGGAAGGATCATTTTTCAACATGTTGACAAGATGCTCAAACTATTGGAGGAGAAATAATTATATGAAAAAACCTCCAAATGTTTCTTTGGAGTACAAGAGGTGGAATATCTTGGTCATATTGTATCTCACGATGGTGTTAAGGTAGACCCTAACAAAATTAAATCCATTAAGAAATGTGCCTAGCACTGGTCTTAACTGCGCTAGACTTCACAAACCTTTATTGTGGAATGTGATGCCTCAGTAAATGGAATGGGCGTTTTTTAATGCAAGAAGGAAGACCCATTTCTTTTGAAAGTTGTCCAATCAAACGAAAGCATTTACAGATATCTATTTATGAGAACGAAATGTTGGCAATACTACATGCACTAAATAAATGGCGACCTTACCTAATGGGAATACACTTCAAAATAAAAATTGATCATGATAGCCTTAAATACTTTTTGGAACAAAGAATATATTTAGAAGAGTAGAAAAAATGGTTCACAAAGATGTTGTGTTATGAATTTGAAATCATCTACAAAAAATGGAAGCTAAATGTCGTTGCAAAAGCTAAAGGATGAAGAGGTGGAAGCATTGCTTTGTTCCATTTCTATTATCCAACCAGATTGGATAGCTGAAGTAAGGAATGAATGGAAGAATGAAGAATAAGTGTGGACACTCATTCAGAAGTTACAACAAGATCCTAGTACAGTTGATACATTTAGTTGAAAAATGATTGCTTATGGTGCAAAGATTGCTTATATCTTTGTAATAATTCCCCACTAAAACAAAATATTTTTTTTGAATTGTACACTTCTCCCTTAGGAGGACACTAGGGATTTTTAAAAAGTTACCATAGGGTGAAGAAATAATTTTTTTTGGGATGACCTAAAATCTAATATTCAAAATTTTGTGGCGGAATGTTTGGTTTTCCAGCAAAAGAAATTTGAGACAATTAAGACCCTGGGTCTTCTACAACCTTTATCCATTCGAAGTAAACATTGGTAGGATATTTCAATGGATTTTATCACAGGTTTACCTAAGTTTGAATGAAATAGTTTGATCATGGTGGTAGTTGATAGACTTACCAAGTATGCTAATTTTTGTGCATTATCTCATCCATTTAAAGCAGGTACCGCTGCTATTGAATTTATGGAAACAATTCAAAAGCTACATGGAAACCCAAAGATTATTGTAAGTGAAAAAGATCCCATTTTTACTGGAAATTTTTGGAGGGAATTATTTTCTTACTTGGGTACTCAACTAGCTCATAGCTCATATTATCATCCCTAATCTGATGGGCAAAAGAAGATAGTGAAAAAATATTGGAAGGATATCTTCATTGTTTTGTATATGATAAACAAACACAATGGGTCAAGTAGTTACCTCTAGCTGAATGGTGGTATAACACTTCCTTCCATATTGCATCAAAAATGACCCCATTTATCGCACTTTATGGATATCACCCATCGTCCATCACATCATATTTAAGAGAAAATTCCAATGTTCAAGCAGTAGAATATAACATCGAGCATCAACAACAAGTTCTCCAACTCTTAAAGGATAACCTAAATTTGGCACAAAATCAAATGAAACAACATTCATATAAACAAAGTAGCGAGAGAAGTTTTCATGTAGTAGACTAGGTATTTTTACCGCTACCACCATACAAAAAAATGTCCCTCAAGCAAGCTAAGAACAATTATAAATTATTGCCAAAGTACTATGGTCCTTACATAGTGTTTCAAAATATTGGTACTATGGCATACAAATTGGAGCTTCCTGCTTCTTCTCGAGTGCATGTAGTTTTCCATGTTTCGTTATTAAAGAAGGTTAGAAGTGAAAAACTTCCAGTGCAAAAAATATTGCAACAAATTGACGAGGAAGGAAAAATCAGATTTGAACCTGAAGTAGTCACGGAAACAAGAACTCGACAGCTATGAAATCGATCAATTTCAGAGTATCTCATCAAGTGGAAGAACTTACCCACTAAAGATTCTACATGGGAGGATGAGAATTTTATACAAAAGCATCCAGAGCTACTCAAGCATTGAGTACAAATTTTTTTTGAAGGAGAGGGGCATGTTATGTCCCTATATTACTAGTGTAGTCCCTTATTATTATTAGTGTAGTCGCCTTATTATTATTGTTGTGCCCCTGTAACCCCCATTTTTTTAGTATTTTTCACTTACATTCTTATTGTTAGGTCAACTAGGATTATATTGTGACCCCATTGACTCCTATATATAGGAAGGAGGTTTTTTCATTTTTATCATCCAAGAATTGTTCATTTATGTAATGTAAAGGAGATTTACCCATCGAAGTCACTTATTTCTAAGGCGATGATCTCTCATTTATTCTATTTTTGGAGTTTTTTTCACAACATCACAGGTATGGATTGATGTGTTTTGTTTCATTTTAATATTTGGTTGCTAACAAGCTTTGGTTACTTTTGCAGGAAGGATGCACTGCGAGGTCGACTCATTCTTGAATTATTTCAGCTAAACAAAGACTACCCTTACCTCTGATTTATTCAGGGTATTTATTGGTTTTTAGTTAGTTGATATGGGTTTCTTTAAATTTTTACAAAGAGCATCCTTTGCCCTATGTTCGAGGTTGTGAGCCACTACCTCCACTTCTCTTTGTGAAGATGGTGCTTCCTCACCCTCCCACGACCCTTATCCAGCGCAGAAGAGGTAAGCTCCCTTTCTACATCCTCTCTAGTTCACATCTGATGTTTTGGGTTTTTATAATTAAAAGAAATGATGTATCTAGGTTTTGATTTCATTACCTACCCTTATTCCACATTCTAGGTTTTATGCCTATATGCATTTATCATTCTAGTTTTTTTGTTTTTTTTAGTACCCTTCCACCCAAATTGTGATAGGTTTGTTTCGTTTCACATTTTAATATAACAACTCCTCTAATCTATACAAAATTCCTACATTTTGTATGAAATTTCCATGTCATGTACATCATTATTTATTGTTGTTGACGTAAATTGCAAGTTCCCTATCCATTAATTAAATTTGTTTGATTTTAGGAGGGTTTCCTCCTTGGTTCTTCCAAATTTTCCAGTATGGATTGAGGGTTTTACTTTCACTTCTAAGTTTTGATTTGAGTACTTTAATGGACTTGTTACCATAGTTGAGCTTTTCAAATTTATCCTATAGGAATGATTTAATTCCCCTTGTCCTGATTTGGCACCAGCGTGGCTTTGTAACCTTTGGTTTGCATGACACTGAGTAATATGGGTGTTAGTGTGACTTCATGCCTTAACTTTTTTTCAATGTGAATTTTTCCTTTGAACTTTGTCATAGTAGCCTCATCAAATTAATTTGATAACAATGTGAGATTCAATATCGAAAGTTTAAATGAATAACCAGAGGTTTAGTATTTATCTCAAAAATGAAAGTGCTCAAAAATTATCCAAATCAGAAATACCAAATAGATCTCGTTGTCGAGATTCCAGCGCCATTCGTTTCGTCAAAATCCAACTTCGTATGAGTAAATTATGACCTGTTGCCTGTTTTCCCAAACAAGTAAAAAATGTGCAGAACAGTGACACACTGATGACTTGACAGTCTAGTCAGCATATTAGGAATATCTAGAGAATATTATCCAATTTTTAGCCAATGACACTGTGACAAGTATCACATTTAGATTCGCCAATGTTTCTTGGGAATTGAAATTATTTTCCTCCTATTCTAAGGATGAATGAGATTTCTTTTTAGGTTGGAGTAGTCCAACAAGTGTTCGACACATAGTGTAGCCAAAGGTCGCCAAGTGTCCCCTCTGGTGTGGACCCCTCCAACCTTGGAATGAAATTCAAATTTCTCATATACCAAAGTTTCAAATATATTTTTATATATGGTGCATATATTTCAAATCCTAAGGTTTAGGCCTTACCCTAAGTTAAGGACTTATGGATAGCAGAGGATATATATATATATGTGTGTGTGTGTGTGTGTGTGTGTGTGTGTGTGTGTGTATAAGGTGGACATGGCAGACATGCTAAATCCAGAGGGTTCACATTCTAAACTGGCGAACTACTCTACCATTGGTGGACACACTATCTATAACTAGCGGAAGTGTTATAGTTGGCAGACCAATAACAGAACTCGCAGACAGGAAGGCATATGTATGGGTTATAACCCAAAGTTTAGAATTTTGATAATTTTATTGTATATTGGATACAAATTTAGTGCAGGGGTTGGGGTTAAACCCACGACCACCCAGGGGCAACTCCAACGTGCTACCACATCCTCTACTCCATGGGTCTTAACCCATAAGGTTTCCGCACCTATTTAAAGTTTGTATGCGTCACAGTTGGGGTTATAGAGGCGGCCAACCTTGCAGGCCATCACCCTCCCATATGCTTGTGAGGAGAGAACCATGGGCACGTGTTTTTCATTGATAGGAAAATTCAAACAGATTAAACCATCTTTATAATGCCGCTAATCTAGGATTACACCTCCATAACTACGCTTAATATTAATATAAGCTACCATTAATCCAATGGATAACACGTAGTTTAATGACACGCTTATCCACTAAGTCATCATTAGCTCAGTGTTAATCCGTACTTAAGGTTAAAGTATTTAGTGGGAGCACTAATTTAGGGCGGAGCTCCATATTTAATGGACTTATCTGGCCAATTTCTAGATTTACTAGAGAAAATGTAGGAAAAAATTATTTTGTCATAATAGAGCCAATGTTCGACCGATTTTGGCTTAGGAAGAGTCATTCTTGGTAGATTTTGATGTTTTGGAGCCATTGCAGTAGGTTTCATAGGCAACAAGAGACTGTAAACATCATTTTTTCATAATTGAAGCTAATACAAAGGCCCTTGCCATAGAAGCTGGACCAAGGAGATGTAGCCCAGGAGGGTTGAACTCCTTCATCAAAACCATGTGTATTCGACTCAGTTATCTGTGTTTTCATTGTGGTTATATGTTGTCATTCAAAATTTAGTCCCATGCTTTTATGTTAATGAAATATTCTTAATCTCGTCAAGTTTGTTTGTTTATCAATGATAAGCACATTTATAAACCCTTGTACAAGAAGAAAATGTAAGAACTTTAATATTAAATATGAAATTGATATTATTATTGAAATAACTAACAATCAGTTTCAGATCAAGTTGGTATCAAAGAAAAGGTTATTTTCTTTCTTTTCTTGAGATTGTGCAAGAAGGGTTTTAATAGTTGCAATTTTGTGATGCTTACAAGGTTGAAGCTGTAGAGAGGAGAAGGGAGGCTATTGGTTGTTATTCCTGAGATTAGGACAAGAAGAAAGAGAGCTGAGAGAGCATCATATTCACCCAACTATCCACTGATATATGCACTTGTAACACCTAAATTTCTATCTCCATAATTTGAGATTGAAGAGGTGCAAATTGCACAAGAAGTTGAGTTGATTGAGAAGGTACAAGAACCAAAAGTTTCTTTTGAATCCTTAGCCATTATGTCAGGTGTTGGAAATACTTAAGGAAATTTAGAAGAGGAATATGTCAAGATATACTTCAATGAAATTAGGAGAATGGTTAAAATCATGTTTGATGTATTCATTGTAGAAAGAGCAGGAGAAGGTTCTAAGCTTCCACATGGAGAAGGAACTTCTGATGATAAGAAGGATGAAGAGAATAATTTGAAGGGAAGTGAAGGAAAGCCATCTCCATCTCCACCATCCTTATCCTCATCATCTTCCACTTCCACCACAAAAACCACCCACACTCGTTCAAAAGCCCCAAAAGGAAAAACTCCATTACTCAAGTTGGACATCAAGTTTGAACCTCCCATGTACAATGGTGAGGTAGATGCAGAGAAGTTGGAAAATTGGGTCCATCAATTGGAAGCAAATTGTGAAATTTAGAATGTACAAGACGATGACATAAATATCCAATTGGCTTCATTAAGGCTAGAGGGAGAAGCACTAGTTTGGTGGGAGGAAAAAACACAATAAGAGATGTGAATCCATTGTAAGATATCCATTTCTGGGTTGAATTCATTTCTTCCATTAAAAAAAAGTTTTATCCATTATCCTATATGCAAAATGGAATTATGAGTTGGAAAAACTTTAGGCAACTCATGGTCCAAACATTTCAAGGGTACACCCGAGAGTTTAAAAAGAGGGCTTTGTTGTTAGGAGTAAACTTTAATTCCCAAGACACACTCTTGAAATACATTGGGGGTTTACATTCCTATTTGAAACATACTATACTTATGTTTAACCCAAGCAACTTATATGGGGTATGTGTGTAGGCCATGCATCTTGAAGCAAGGGGAAAGAACATTCAGGAAGAGGGTAGTAAGAAGAAGCCATTGAAAGGTAAGGGAAAAGAGAACGGAGGAAAATGGAAGGGAAAGAAGAATGAAAGCATCAAGAAAGAAGCAGAGAAAAATACATGCAAACATTGTTCCAAAGAGGGGCATCACAAAGCCCACCGTTGGAAACTGCAACCCGAACTAAAGCCTAAGAAACCAAATAAAAAAGGGAAACAAAAGGTGGTTTCCACCACACAACATGATCTTGTATTTGATTCGGGAGATGAGACCAAGATCGTATCCATGGTAAACAAGGGAAAGGAATACATAGAAAGTACTAGTTCCTCAAAGAGTCATAACAACACTCCAAATGAAGGCACAAGGATATAATTGTTCCATTTGAGAGTGATTTCAAATAATACAAAGATTGATGCATTGTTTGATAGTGGGTCACGAGAAAACCTAATTTTAGAATACTTGGTTAAAAATATTAACCTTGAAACTGTACCACATCATAAACGATACCCTTTCGGTTGGGTAGTTAATAAGGACAATTTATAGGTTACAAGAAAATGCATATTTCAATATGCTATTATAGCAAACATTGTTGATGAAGTCGAGTTATTTGTGGTTCCACTTGAAATTTCTGGGATTATCTTGGGAAGTCCATATTTGTATGACAGGAAACTGATGTTTTATCACCATGACAACAAATATCATTTGCTTAAGGATGGAGTGGAGTATATTGTGAGATCTCATTGCAAAAATCTGAATATTTCTTTAGTTAATGCATGGAAAATGAAGAGGCTAATTAATGCAAGTAAAAGTTTTGTGCTTGTCATGATCAAGAAAAATGATTATGTTGACTATGAATATTTTGAAGGATGTGATGACAAATTAAAATCTGATTTGTTAGATGTGGTAAGTCAGCATGGCGAGATGGTTCAAGAACCAAGTGGGTTACCTGCCAAGAGGGGAATTCAACATGATATTTAGTTGTAGTAGGATCTTCTACTTCCAAACATTGGCATGTATTGCATGTCCATTATGTAGAGTTTGGAGATCATGAAGCAAATCCAATAATTGTTGCACAACAGTATCATACACCCATCTATTTTGACATGTGGTTCACCAATTGTTTTGGTACCAAAGAAGGATGAAACTTGGTGCGTGTGCATAGATTTCCATACCCCGAATAAAATCATGGTAAATAATTGCTATCCACTCCCACACATTGATGATTTTCTTGATCAGTTAAAGTATGCAAATTATTTCACTAAGCTAGACTTACGAAGTGGTTATCATCAAGTTAGAATAACTAAAGAGGATGTTAGACCCATGTATTTTACAGTATCACCAAGTGATTGACTATTATTTAGATTTTTCTCACTGAAAATAATATTCCATGGTTATCATTTATTTTCAGAGAAGGAAAGGCGGAGCCTGACTGCTAAGAGCTTCAGAAGAATTCATCTGCCATTTTTAGCTCAGGGAAGAAGGAAAGGGATGCTGAGTAGAAGTCAATACTACCCTTATTCAGTCCATCTGCATTCTTCTTACCTTCATTGCCTAAAAAACTCTGTGCTCCAATTCTTTGAATCCCATTCAAACCCCAAAACCCACATGCATAACCTTTGGGACTTATTGCTCTATAAACCATTTTATATTGAAGTCCAAAATTCCATGCTTATATCTCTACCCACCCACTAGTAGCCATATCATTTTCTCACTTAAACTTGCCTTATTCATAGCTACACCCCACAGTCGGTCGCTTGATACATATATATATATATATATATATATATATATATATATATATATATATATATATATATATATATATATGTCACATAAATCGCAATAAACACCTCACTTCCTTTATATCCTAAGTCTGAAACCTCTACCTCTCTTCACAATCGCACATCACAAGATTCAAAGGATAAGCGCCCAAGGGTAAATTTTATAGTCACCGAACTGCGATCTGCTGGACTGGTGGGACCCATATTATCCTCATATACACCTTGAATTCTTTTAAACCCTTCATATCATGGTTCAGGCGACTTTTTCCATTTCCTAGCTAAAATCACTTGTCCACTTGGAAACTTTTATGGTGGGGTCCATTACTCGATTGCAATCGCAAAGCTTAAAATATAAGTTGCGAAGTTAAAATGATAAAAGTGTGAAATACGATAAGCGATGCCACGGTGCGGCCCAATCGCAGATTGCATATTTTAGAAAACAAGTGTAAGAAAAAATGTTAAATTCATCGATATGTGATATGAAGTGACAGGGCAGGTGACGTGGCATGGTGACAGGGAAGGTAACATGGAAGGTTGATGTGGTGGATGACATTGCAGGTGATGTGGCAAGATGATGTGGTAGATGACATGGAAAATGATGTGGCCTTGGCCTGCATACTGCACATCAGAAGTTTTAATAAATAAGCACAATGGTAAGGGTTATAATTTTCGAGGTGCAATGCGCAATGCGGTGGGGCCCGATTGCAAATTGCAAGTTTTAATAAATAAATGCGGGAGATAAATGTTATAAGTGTTGTTGGAAATACTAAGAGCGAGGGTGAATCAATATTCCTTTCAATTATAGCATTAGTTAATCTTCAATTATTATCAGTGTTTGTACAATGATAATAGTAAACAAAAGGAACACAAATGCACACAGTTTTTAAGGTGGAAACCCACTCCGAGACAAAAACCACCTAATTCTTTTCTAATAATTCTTTAATATTCAACTTCAATTTAAAATAAAGCTCCAACTTCCTAGAATCTAGAAAATAATTCTTCTCCAGCTCCCACTGGATGGATGCACCAATGCCCGAGATTCTTCAGCAGTCAACTAAACAGATGCCCCAACACCCAATGAGCTACAACTAACCCTAGCACTACCCTACCACCCTGAAGTTTTCATAGGCTTGAACCTATTGGTGACTTCATGCACTAGCCTAGCACCACCCTACCAACCTATAGAAGAATAAAAGAAGAATGGATTCTCATACCAGGGAAAATGGCTCACTTTACAATGATATAGGACGATGTAGAAGAAGAAGACACACTAGACCATAACCCCAACTATGACACAACCACCTAATGATGATCCTAGAACTCCCGACACTGCCTCTTCCACTCTTGCCAAATAGACATTAGTACATTTTTACAATAATGTAATTAGCATGACTTAGTACAACGATACCTTTACAATGACTATATGCAGTGTTTCCCACTTGAAGACTTCATGTGATGAATTTCTTTCTATTGTTCTACACCTTTACTTTTGCTCTTATCATGCTACCCTCTACTGCACCTTGCCTTTATTTGTTGCCCTAGAAAGTTTGTTCCTTTGTCGCCCTTGACAACACATGGTCTAGATTTTTCTTGCCTTCTAGGAGCTCGATATTTAATCTAGTGTATCTCTGTTATTTCAGATCCCCAATATGTGATTTTCGGCCCTGTAGTAGCCCTCTGATTCTTCTTTCCAATTCCACAGGTCTAACCCAATTTTGATTCTTCAAGGGAGATTTATGCCCAATCTCCCACAATGCCCTAATTATGGACTGTTTTAGTAGAATGAACTTATACGGCATGCCACATGTAATTGCTTCTTCATTCATCTCTAAAATTGAGACAAATACAACTAAACTATGTGCCCTATATTTTTCTTTTTACAGAATTCCAATCCGATACTCAAAGAGAGAGTTATGAAAATTTTTCCAAGGTCACTTCTTTGAGATGAATTTCAGGAGCCTGCAAAAACACTAACTTCCATAGATCATATCTCCAACAATGTTGTACACCTTGATCTGAAATTTTTACATGAGCTTCCTCTAGATTTCGGCTTAACCTCATAAAAATTTCAGCTTCTTATCCTTTGTATAAAAAACGTTAGAGCAAAAATTCCACGATGACCTGTTTCAGATAGAAAAATCCCTACATAAGGAGGATATGAGGATCACAATTTATATAAATGCTTAGGTTGAGAGGGGCTACAACAAGTGAACGTGGGAGGGATTTTAGGAGCTTAAAAATTATTTATTATTGACTTTTCAATGACCCATTCCACAACCCTATGGGGTTTTAGCCCACTAACTGGGGTTACAAACTTCAAACATGAATATCTCTCAAACCTTGAAGAATTACATGGCGTGCCATATATCAACGGAAACATCTCGACAAGTAGAAACCAAAGGAATTCTTGAACCAGAATATAGTAATTTGGTAGGTGAAATTTCCCATGCAATATTGGGGTAGCCTCTAGTGCTGCTTCGGTTGACATCAATGACAATTGTTGATCAAAATTCTCCCCTTTTGGCATTGATGGAAACACAAGTACTCCCCCTGTGATCATGACACCTCTTATTACAAAATTCTCTCCCCCTTTGACATCAATGGCAAAGGGTAACCCTCCCTAACACACAACCATCCTGTAGACCTATACACACTTCCACACCCCTTTTATATTATGAATAAGGAAAATCTAATGAGTACTTGGGAGAATCCCAAGCTTATGGCGAAGATATTCAAATGCTTCATGAGGTAAAGGTTTAGTGAAGATATAAGAGATTTGTTCTTTTGTACCAACATACTTAAGTTCTATATTCTTTTCAGCAACTTGTTCTCTAACAAAATGATATTTGATCAGAATGTATTTTGTTTGTTAATGCATGACAGGATTCTTAGAGATGCTGATGGCACTAACGTTGTCACAAAATATGGGAGTAGGCTCTTTGAAATGTACTTGAAGATATTGCAAAGTTTCTTTCATACAAAGGACTTGAGTACAACATGACGTCGCTACAATCTATTCTGCTTCCGTTATAGATAACCATATTGAGGTTTGATTTTTGCTCAACCATGATACGAGACAACCACCTAGATAGAATTATGCTCCACTAGTACTCTTATGATCATCAACACTTCCTGCCCAATCTGCATCTGTAAAGGATTGAATAATGGGACTTTTACCCTTGGGATACCACAAACCATATTCTTCTGTGCCCTTTACATATTGAAGAATTCTTTTGACAGCAATAATATGTGATTCTTTTGGTGCTGCTTGGAATCTTGCTACTTTTCCAACTGCTTTCATAACATCTGGCCAAGAGGCTGTTACATATAGAAGACTACCAATCATAGATATATAAAACCTATAATCCACATCCTTAGATGAGCTTTCTATGCTCAATTTGCAACCTGTTACCATCAGAGTAAGGGCAGGTTTGCAATCTTCCAATTTTCATTTCTTGAGCATTTCCTTGATGTACTTGGCTTGACATATAAATATTCCCTTCTCTTGCTAAGATATTTGAAGCCCTAAGAAGTATGCCATCTCACCAAGTAAAGACATTTGAACTCACTTTGCATCTTTGTAGAAAAGTTCTTACTTATTCGATCATCATTTCTACCAAATATTGTATCATCCACATATACCTCAACGATTGTTAAATTATCTTTATCTATTTGTACATAAATATTTCTGTCAGCAGTGCCTTTCTTGAACCCTTGTTGACATAGATATCCATCAAGACGAGCATACCATGTTCTGGGAGCTTGCTTGAGACCATATAGAGCCTTCTTTAACCTGAAAACATAGTATTTTTTTCTGATAGTAGAAAACCTTAAGGTTTTTTGATGTAAAATTCTTCTTCTAATTCTCCATTCACAAATGCTGACTTCACATCCATTTGGTAGAATTCGAATTTTCTTAAACATGCAAAGGCAAGAAACATTCAGATGGCTTCCATTCTGGCAACTGGTGGAAATGTTTCATCGAAATCAATTCCTTCCACTTGTGCATAGCCTTTGCAAACCAATCTTTATTTGTTCCTGGTAACATGTCCATCTTCATTCAATTTGTTCCTGAACACCCATTTTGTCACAACGACATTTTTATTTTTTGGTCATGGAACTAATTCCCAGGTGTTATTCTTCTATATTTGATCCAATTCTTCATTCATATATGCTACCCAATGTTCATTCTGGCTGGCTTCCTTAAAACTACTAGGCTCAAAGGTTGCTAGAAAACCAATGTGAGCTTGTTGCGATGAACGAAGCTGTCAACCTTCATTTATGTCACCAATGATTTTATATGATGGATGGTACTTTTCAATCCATTCTTTTGTTCTCTTTAGAGGTGATTCTTGTTGTTGTTCTAGTATATTTTGATGATCATTATTTACTTATTCTTGGTTGATAGTTGCTTCTTGTCCTAGAATTTTCTCTGTGTCTTTTTCCATCTCTGTCTCAAGTTTCAAAGATTCTAGATCCTCATCATTACTCATTAGAACACCACCTTCATCAAATGTAATATTTATGCTCTCCACTATCTATTTTCATATTAGATAATAACATTTATATGCCTTTCTTTTGCGTGAGTAACCAAAAAAGATACCTTCATCAACATGTGATTCAAACTCACCCAAATTTTGATCTTTTCTTTCAATATAACATTTTCTTCTAAAGATTCTGAAATATTTTATGTTAGCTGGCTTTCCTTTCCATAATTCATATTGGGTCTTGTTGCAATTATTTCTGAGAAGACTTCAGTTGATAATGAAGACTGTCGTATCAATTGCTTGAACCAAAAAAAATTCATCCAATTTTAAGTCCTTCAACATTGTTCTACCTATTTCCTAGATGGTTATGTTCTTTCTTTCAGCAACTCCATTTTTCTGAGGTGTTCATGTTGTTGAAAATTGTATTTTTATTCCATTTTCGTCACAATATTGCTGAAATAATTTGGAAGTGAATTCTCCGCAATTATCTGATCTTAGACACTTTATCTTCAAATAAATTTCATTTTCAACCAACTCCTTGTAGATCTTAAAGCACTCAAATGCTTCAGATTTTTTCTTTAGGAAAGTGACAGTTGTCATCCTTGTATAGTCATCTATCATTAACATGAAATATAATTCTCCATCTGAGCCTTTTGTTCTCACAGGACCACATAGATCAATATGTATCAATTCAATTGGCTGTGATGCAAAGTGCTTTTTTTTTTTTTTAAATTGGACTTTTGTTTGCTTGTCATGCCGACAGGCCTCACATAGTGTGTTGGAAGGTTTTGATATTTTCGGCATTTCTCGTATTTATTCCTTTTCTCTTATCTTGACAAGATTGTCAAAGTTTATGTGACCCATTCATTTGTGCCATAACCATATTTCATCTTCTTTTGATAGTAGACATGCTTTAGTTGCTTCATCTAGAACATATATTTTGTTTGGATCTCGACTTGCTGTAGCCACAATTTTACCGTACCTGCCTTTCCTGATTTAAAATTTCACGTAGTTGAATAGCATTGTGTGTCCTTGATCACACATTTGTCCAACACTGAGCAGATTGTGATTCATGTTTTCAACCAATAGAACATTCTTGGCTATAACATATTTTCTTTCGAGAGTGATGGTACCTGATCCTATAACATTTGAAGATCCATAATTTCCAAAGGATACGGTTCCGTCCTTCTTCTCTTTCAAGGATAAAAATTTCCTTATATCTCCAGTCATATGCGCTGAGAAACCGATATCAACATACCACACATCTTTTTTTTTATGAGCCTTGAGAGTGAGAGCACAATTATCAGTCTTCTTCTTCCATGTTCGTTCTTCGATGGCTTCGAAGATTCTTCTGGAGGATTTTCAAGTCTTTGTCTCTGGCTATGTGTCCAAAGTTATTACATTTGTAACATTCCATACTATTTCTTAAAAGTTAAATTCTATTGATGTTTCATTGAGCCCTGGGAGGTTCATATTTAAAGGATCTCCTAGAATTGTATTGGTTCCTAGGGTATGTGCAACATTCTACAGCTTTATGACCAAATTTTCCACATGAATAACAATAGCCATGAAAAATATGTTGGTACCTGAAGGAAATCTTTGTCGACGAATTTTCTTCCAAGGATGTTCTTGTGAATCTTGTCTAATGAATTCTACATGCATGTCAGATCTCATAGGTTCCTTGCATTTTGTTGTAGAAGGTCCTGCTTCTTCTTTTTTGTAACCGAGGTCAATTGTGTCGTTGTAGGATCGTTGATTGTTGATGAGTTCTTCCAATGCCCTTGAGATGTTGGCATATTTTTAGACAATTTTTCCCTTCTTCACTTCCTTACACAGCAACACTACTTCGGCTTCTAATGCTTCCCTTCCTTGGTTTCTTTCTTCCAACTTCTTTTGAAGTGACTCTTCAATACATTTGTGTTCTTCAACATCAATTTTGAGACCTTCAACTTGTTCTTAAAGAGCATTGGAACAGATCTTCTCATCCTTCAGCTCTTTTATAAGCCTCATTGCTTCCTTAAAAAAAAATTCTATGGTCAACCCTTCTTCTTCGCTATTTGATACCTCTTCTTTATTCTGCTTGGCCATAAACAATACATTCTCATTGGTTCCTTCTTCACTGTCACTGTCTTCATCGGATGATGAGCTATCTTCTTTAGAGACAAAGTTCCTTTTGGATCCTTTCGTTTTTCCTTGCTTGTTGAATTTCTTAAGGCTTTTCCTTCCTTTTGAGTTGGCATCACTTCTGTTCAGACATTTTGCTGTGAAATGCCCAACCTCACCACAACCGAAACATATCAATGGAATTTTACCTTTGAATTTTCCCTTACCAATTTTCAATTTTCTCATAAAGTAAGCATATTCTTCATTTGAAAGACCTTCTTCATCATCTCCCTTTTCTTCACACTTGTAGGTGCATGTCTTTTCAATTGAAGGATGTTTGTCCTGATTGGTTCCATGCACATACCTATAAATAATTTCACCCCTCACTCATGTTCGGACTTCATACTTTAGGGGGCATCTGTCATAGAGAAATTTTTCACCATCCCTATACTCCTCGTTCCTTGATCCTAGAGGACCCATACAGTGACCCTTGTGTACTTTCCAAGCATGTAATACATACCCCTGAACCACACTTTGTCTGCCAAATCATCTCCGTTTACAACTTTTATGGAAGATTCCTATAAAAACCTGGTTTTCAAGTTCGGCGCTTTCTCTCATTGTCTGACCCACGCTGATAGCAGAGATTTACAATGATGCCCGCACTGATCGGCACTCTGTCTTAATGTCGGACTTGTGTTGAGCCTCTTTTGGAATTTTTTTTAAATAGAAGCATAGCTTCCATGACTAGAAGCTTCGCGAGGTAGTGAGCTGGAAGTTTGTTTTAAGGATATGGCCGAGGAACTCCCCTTTGGGCTTCTTGTTCCCAAGAAATAGGAACTACTCAAAAGGATAAGCTCTTTTCCCATTATTGGAGGGCCCTTAACCTCCTCCTCCATTTTTATATAAGGAGACCTCCTTCATCTCTATAGCCTTAGTGATGATAGAAAGGAGAGGAAATTATAGCTTCGGGAGAATTGTGCAGAGTGTGATTGTTTTTGTGTGTTGGGAACATAGCGAGATCTTGGACCTTTGTGTGTGAGGGTGTTACAAACATTCTTGGATACGTACCTTCTAAAGGAGAGCTTCAACACCAAGTCTTGGTTGTAAAATCCCCTTGTCTTTATCATAATAAAATGCATCTGATGTTTATCTTCCACTCGTGTTTACATCTACAATGATATTTCTAGCATTCCTTAATCACTTAGATAGGTTTTAATTGTTTTATGTTTGTCGTGATTTTACACTTTTCGTGGTGTCTTGACTATCTGTACAAGAAATCGAACATTGGTAGCAACATTTATCAAGTTTGAGAAGAGCAACGGATCAAGAATCTTCGATGGAAGACGAAAGCATACCATCAGGACAAGGTAGGCTATCTTCCTTGCTCTGAATTTCATTTACAATCTAGTAAGGTAGATGTTAGTATGTTCCCGTAGTTTCTAGACCCACCCTAGGGCTAGAGGGATCGCCTCTTTCCGCAGAGGCGATTTACCTGGACAAAAAATTGGCGATTTTATCTTTATCATAATAAAATGCATTTGATGTTTATCTTCCACTCTTGTTTATATCTATAATGACATTTCTATCACTCCTTGATCAGTTATATATGTTGTAATTTTTTTATGTTTATCGTGATCTTACGCTTGTCGTGGTGTTTTGACTGTTTATACAGGAAATCAAATGTTGGAAGCAACGTGTATCGAGTTTGAGAAGAGTGACAGATAAAGAATCTTCGAGGGAAGATGACAACATAGCATCAGGACAAGGTAGGTTATCTTCCTTGCTCTTAATTTCATTTACAATCTATGAAAGTAGATGTTAGTATTTTCCCATAGTTTCTAGACCCACCCTAGGGCTAGAGGGATCGCCTCTATCCACAGAGGGGATTTACCTGGACAACACTTGGTTCTTTCAGATTTTCCAATATGGCTTGAGGTTTTTACTTTCAATTCTAATTTTTTATTTGTGTACTTTAATGGACTCGTTACCATAGTTGATTTTTCCAAATTTATCCTACAGGAATTATTTCATGCCCCTTGACCTGATTTGGTTCCAGGGTGTCTTTCTAACCTTTGGTCTGCATGACTCTTGGAGTGAGCATGACTCTAAGTAATATGGGTTTTAGCGTGACTTTATGCCTTAACTTATTTCCAACGTGATTATATCCTTTGGATTTTTTTAGCATAACCCCATCACTTAATTTTGTATCACTATGAGATTCAATATCGAATGTTTAAATGAATGAATTATCTTATCTATTGATTCTTTCATATTTTTAGTTTTTGTTCAAGCAATTTGGTTATTATGCTTATCCAAAATTGGGTTTTAATTTTGAAATAAAATCTTTGTGGGTGTCCATAGAAACACTCTCTCATGCACTTGGACCACTAGCTGTATTACAGAGGCACTCGTATTTTCAAGGTTTATTATAGTTGTTTTACTATTACATTTATAATGTGAAACTCTTGAAAATTTATTGTTTCCTAATCAGATAATGTAATTCATAGATCTTCAGTTTCTTAATTCTAAAATGATATTATTTTGGGATGGATATAGGCATATCCTCTATCTTCTCAATCCAATTATATACTTTCCATTTTGTGCTTGTACTCTGGATTCTTTAGTTTCTGAGTATCTTACATAGTAATTTCTGAGTTACATAGTTGATCTATTTTATTCATTTGTTCATGAATTTGGCTGATAAGTATTAGCTCTCTATGAGATGTTACTCTGTTAATGTTTATGTCGATCATGCTTTTTTGTTACTAGAAATATGTGTACCTGTATTAGTGTTCTTCCCCTGAAGGTTACATGTAGTGTACTAGCGCAAGCATGTTCTCGGGTTGAGGTTGGGCACAATACCCTTTTATTTATCAGTCCACTACAACCTTATTCTTGCTATTATACATAAATTTTTAACTTATTCTTTCCTAATTTCTATACTTGTTTTTAATTTAGTTTTTGGATTTTAATATGGCTAAATAATACTGAGGTTTCCCATAATTCTCAAATTCGGACAAGTGATCCAGAAAACGGACATACTCTGTTCTTCAGGTTAGTCCAATTTTACTAAGTATTATCTAGTCCATGTTTATACTTTTCATTTATACATGTTCAAACACAATTGTTTACAACATTCTCCAATTGTATGTGCAGGTGAAGAAGACAATGATGGAGCAATATACTCAGATAATTACTTATCATTACTTATATTCGTGTATTGACAATATAATTACTTTTTATTAGTTAGTTGAATTGTTTTCTAATTATTAACTTATCTTTTGCAGGTTTTCTCTTATAATATTTTATTTGAGTTGCATGCCTCAGTTGTCTCCTTTCCAGGACATGATTACAATTTTAATATTTCTTTCTCACATTGGTTATTTGTTGTACCATCATGGCTCTTTTGGAACTTAGTTTATTCCAACACTTTTAAAGTTTATGTGTCAAGGCCATGCTTGGTTTTTTACCATAATTATTTTGATCTAATTATTGTTCAATTTCAACTAGTCACATAGACATATTTATGACAGTGAGATTTTCATTGATCTCTAAGATTTATTGTACTTAGATAGTTATTATTTAATATTTGGAATTATGAGTTATCCCATTTCATGTAACTGCCTCTTCTAGTTTTCCCTTATATAATACCATGTCAAAATTTTTACATAATTTTATTGATTATATAAGGCTGGTTCTCTTGGTGTTTTCTTCACATATGTTGCATATATGAATCCTTTACTTCTACTTGCACTCATACAGTTACATATGTAATTATTTTACTTCTATATGTTTTCATGAAGTTGCATATGTAAATATTTTACTTCTACATGCATTTATATTTTCTTATATTTATTGGCTGAAATATTTTAGTGTAATTCACCTATGCATTTCTACATAGTAATAATTATCAGATTATAACCCCTTGGGGTTTATAATTTCACATAATCTTATTTTACTTTCCTGCTTTCAGTATCTTAGTCTGTGTAAGAGAAACAAAGTCTTCACTATATTAAATTATAGAGAGGACATTGTATAATATACATGACAGAGGACATTGTACAATACACATAACTATTTACTGAATATTTTAATAACTATTTACATGCCAACAATACACAATAGGACTGATACCTTTTATCTAATATGACATGTGATAGAAACATACATACAAATTCGTATGTTCCAAATGGGTTTCTACCTGGGACTTAAGACCAATAATCTTATCTAGACACTTCTATAACATCATAAGTTTAATAGAAAACCACAGTAGGTACATATCAATCTGTAAATACAAATTTTCCTCCCAACCATGAGCTTCTCCTCAGAGCTCTCCTCGGAGCAGAGACTAATATTCCCTAGTGATGACAACCCTTTGTCACTCTATTGATGGCACTTTTAAGTCGTCTTTCGCTCTTCTAGTTTCCATAATGGCATCTCGTTGCTATGGGTTGTTTCCCATAACCTAGCATTTTTTTTTTATATATTTTCCATAAAATATTACTTTAAAACATGCTTTTGCTCAGCACATTTTTTCTTACCTCTTCCCAGCAAATTTCTTCTTTACTGGGTATTTTTATTAGATGTTTTTCTCCCATCTAATTTAATTATTTAATTATTTTTCTCAAGAATTTTCTTGAGATTTTGGGAAAGTTTTAAATTTTATTCCATCCTCATCGATAAGAATTTCTCGATCTCAATTACTCTCTCTTTGCCACATTAACATATCTTTCATAAATAATAATTAATTTAAAAATAATTATGTCCATACATAATTGTTCCATAGTTCCACCTAGACCTTCGTCTTATTTTCACAACATTGAATTTGTAAATCTGGGGTATTACATGCCGTAACTAAAGAATTTCAATATTATTTCTTGGAAGAAATCCTAGGATAACCATCGAGGTGAGATATATAATTTTGACTTGGTACTAGGAGCCAAACCTGTGTCAAATATATCATATAGAATGAGAATTTGTGCACTTGTGGAATTGATAATGCAACTACATGAATTATTAGATAAATTTTGTAGTAGACAAAGTGTTTCCCCTTGGGGAGCCTATTTTGTTTTGTTATGAAGAAATATGGGACTTTTAAGATATGCATAAATTATTGACAATTGAGAAAACTAACCATTAAAAACAAATATCTTGTACCCTGTATTAATGCCCTTTTTTATCAAGTCATAGGGGAAACAATGTTCTCAAATATTGACCTTAGTTAGTGTCACCATCAATTAAGGATAAAATTTGAGAATGTAGACAAATCAACATTTTGAATAAGGTATGGACATTATAAATTTGTAGGACTGCCTTTCCACCTTACTAATGCACCTTCCACCTTTATGTGCTTAATGAGTAACATGTTTAGTAAGTACCTAAACAAATTTGTATTGGTTTTGAGAGATGATATTTTGATATATATAAAAATAGAAGAAAAATGTGCAGAAAAGTTTGGAATAATGTTGTATACTTTAAGAGAACATTATTTGTATGCCGAATTAAAGTTTTATAAAGACAAAATGCAGCAGTTGGGGTCATGTTATCCCAAAAAAGGAATATATGTTCATCTTAAAAAGGCTAATACCATTTTAAATTATGTGGTACCTAAGTACATAGAACATACGAGGTCATTCAGAGGAAATACTATTTATAATAAAAGATACATTAAAGTCTTTTCTAAATTATCCTATCCCATAACTGCTCTACAAAATAAAGCAATGAAATTTTTATTTCACAACAAACTGTCAAGAGAGTTTTAATATATTAAATCATATATTAAGAATATCCCCAATTTTAAGGATTGCAGATCCAAGAAAATAATTTATAGTATTATTGATGCATGCATTGAAGGGTTGGGTGGTGTGTTAACATAGGAAAATTATGTATATATTTGTTAATCAATAAAAATGAAGCCTCGTGAAAAAGTAATAAGATGTTTATTATTTGGAATTATTTATTTGTATACATGTATTGAATATTTGGAGACATTATTTATTGGGAAAAATGTTTACCCTATTTATTGACCACATAAGCCCAAAATATTTTTTTTGTCAAAGTCATTTTAATTACAAAGAGATAATTAGGTGAATGTGATTATTAAGTGAGTTTTAATTTGACATCAAAGAAATCAACGATAAAGAGAATAAAGTTGCATATGGCCTAAGAAGAGAAAATAAATTGATTGAAAATTTTATTAACAGTGCGAGACAGATTTTTCATAACAAATTAGGATTTCAGCATAAAATTTGAAGTTTATTTACAATTGTAGTAGAAATTACAACATATATAAATACCTTGATGTATAGAAAATCAAGGTAAATTGTTAATTTTTAGGAAGAAAATTTATGTTCCAAATGAAGTTGCATTGAAACAACTTATTCTATATGAAAATGATCGGAAGCCTTTTTCACGATACCATAGATATCATAATATGATCATTGCATTGAGAAAGGAATTTTATTGCCCACACATGAAGATAGAAGTAGCTAAGTATATGGCTAAGTTTTTAGAGTGCTAGCAGGTGAAGTTATAACACCACCACCTAACTAGACTTCTAAACCATTTACCCATTCTAGAATGGAAATGGGAGATTATTTCCTTAGACTTCATCCCTAGTATTCAAATAATCTGAATACAACATGCCTATATTATGGAATTTGTGTAAATATTATGGTCATTGTGGAAAATTAAGTAAAGAAAACCATTTTATATCTATTCACCCTATTTCTAGAGAAACCCAAATTGCAGATATGTTCATGAAGGAAATATTTTGATTATATGGAATGCTGAAAGTAGTGATATCAGATAAAGACACTAAGCTTACTTCTCGTTTCACAAAGACATTATTTGGAGGATGAGTGTTAAGCTAAACTTAATACATCATATTATCCTCAAAGAGATGGTTAAATTTAAAGGACAAACTAGATTTTGGAAGATGTGTTAAGAATGTATGTTATGGATAGACCCACTAAGTGGGATGATTTCTTACGCTTAGATCAGTTTTCATATAATAATGGCTATTATTCATCTACAAAAATGAGGCCATTTGTAGATTATGTATGGAAGGGGGTGTATCACTCATTGAAATTGGAGCCATCCATAAGACATGTTGGTGTTAGACCCTAATGTTCTTTATGAAATGGAACAAGTAGTAAAGAAAATAAGACCAGACTTGAAGGCTACCCAAGATAGACAGATAAGGAAATGAAATCAAAAGAGAATCCATAAAGGGTTAAATTTTAGGTAAAATATATGCATCAAATTCAAACCAAAGAATATCACTTTGAGACTACGAACCCATGATAAAATACCACGAAGGTTCCATGGACCCTTCTAGATACTAGGTAGAGTTGGGTTAGTGGGCTACCAACTAGTATTGCCCAATCATATAAAAGAACATAATGTTTTTCATTTCTCTTTATTTAATAGTATGATCATGACATATTTCATGTGATTTATTGGAATTTGTTTTATATGTCATAAGAAGGATAATTATAGGTAGAACCACTACTAATATTACACCAAAGAGAAACCATGCATTGAAATAGAATGATCAGTAAAGTTAAAGTGCAATGGAAGCACTTTGCATATGGAGGCTACCTAGGATATGGGGGAAAAAATCAGTGAGGAATTTCCACAATTTCTCGAAGAGACAAGGAACTTAAAGTAAACACTAAGGACAATGCTTATTTTAAGAGGGGGAATATCTATCACCCCTATGTTTTACTTTTTGAGACATGGATATTTTTAGAATTTTAAATTATTGTGGGACTAAATGGCTATGGAAGCCTAAATGGAGACTATGTGATGATGTAATTACATTTTATTTTATGGAACTGATAAATTAGTTGTTTGGAAATATGTAGGAAATAGCACTACAGTACTAGAGACTTCTAGCCAACTTATTAAATGTTCTTAGTGGTTCGGTGGAACTTTTGGAGAAATTTCATGGTTGGGTGGAAAATGCTCTATTCTTGAATATTCCCTGAACAGTTAATTACGGTGAGAGATATTTCTGATTATATTTTATGAATTGATGTGAGAGTAGTTTAGGTTGTTATAGTGAGAACAAATTAAATGAGGAATTCAGATAATCAGTTGCATGTATTACTAATTTTGCATGCATAACTTAATTATTTCCTAAGAAACAATTCAATGAGATATGTGATTACATTGAGTCTTATATTTGGAGTCTTACAATAGTAATGATTTTTGAAGAAAGTATATGAATGTATATAAAAGATTATATGCATACGTAGAAAGGAAATTATTAAACTAATTGAATATGATTAGACATTTCATAATATATGATGAATTAAGGTCTAAATTGGAGAATGAGATAAAGTGTACTCAAATATTTAAATGATATCATATTATATTAATATAATCTACTAGGTTATATAATTTTAACTATGTAGTGATATAAAAATTAGATGACCTCTTCGAGAAGCATTATTTAAAAAAAATGCAAGTGTAGAAGTTTAGGATAGACGATATGGTTGGTTGTATTATATATTTATTGAATTTAAATCAAGAATATATATACATATATATTTTTGTGTGTGCATGTGTTTGTGTATGTTAGAATACTTTTCTATTCTATCTATCATTAGGATGAATCCTTCATGAAAGAAGATTTATTTGTGCAGATAATATGCTCTAGAAATATTTCTATATTTTTTCTAAATACATGCAAATTTGGAAGTATACTACAAATAGAAAGAAATTAAAATTAATTCTTGTAAACATTCACTAGGTTGTTAAAAGTAACGTATAATAGCATTGAATAGCAATGAATGATATGCTCTATATAATGAAACAATAAATATTTTTTTTAGGTAGAGAAACATGGAATATAATTTATTTCCCTACAAACTAATAAACTATTCATTTTTTTTGTGATTTTGGAAGAGTTGATTGATTGGTTATGAGAATAATTGTTCAATTATTTTACAGAACTATTATAATACTCAATAATATTTGAGACTCGTAACTTGGTTGAATAGCCTATTTGGGTGGCTATTATATTTAGTATTCCTTCATAATCCCATTAAATGTCCCATATACAAAAAAGAATAAAAGCATAGAAAAATTCAATAAAAAATCCTTTATATAAAACCTTTACAAGAGTAAATAAGTGAGCTTTATTGAATACAATGGTAAAAGAGTTTAAATATAAATATGAAATTATCATACAGAAGAGAAATTGCAATAAACTATACAATATAAGAACCCTATATCGAATGCCAATTTACAACTCTCGAAATTATTGCAGTGCAAAATGCTAATCTAGTACAATATAAATATATAAACTATGTGTTTATAACCTTTCCAAGTTCCTACGAGAACTCGAAAATCCCATGGTAAGTATATAATATAGATATATTACAAAGTCAAGGTTCTATACTTAATTGAAAGGAAAAGTAAGAGTTTAATTAAACAAAAACAACATATCATATAAAGGAAGATGCATAGCCTAAACAAATATAAGTGTTTAGAATGCCACATTCCGAAGCTCTAAGAATATAGTTTGTAACCGTGTAGCATTGAATTCACAAAAATAGAAAAACCAAGAAATCATTTTTAGATCACATATCCAAGTATAGTTGTATGTTATAGTAGCTTAAGATAGAGGATGATTAAATCCTAATAGCCAACTTATAGGAAAATGAAAACTAGAGTCAAATATGGAGATAAGTAGAGACCTTTGAAATGTATGTACTAAGTGATTTTCCCTTCGACATACCATACTTACAACAACAAAAAAATACTATCAAGGATCATAGAGTAAGAAATTGCAAACGGGTATTTATGGATAGAAAAATAAAAATGATGGTCTGTGCTATTCGAAGAATACCTTAACACCAAAAAAAATCATATACTTTCCAGTGCTACCAGTACCAAATATTATGCCAATTAGTATGGGAAAGAATAAGTCCCTTAAACAAAAGTATTGCGATAATTATTGATTAAAAGAAAAAAAGATCTCAGTCGAGGGCCATGGAAATGAATGATTTTATAAACAATTTAATAACCCTTAGAGTTATATTAGAAAAAATCATTATCAATGTAAAATTAAAAATAAAAAAATCATCATGCCACTCCTAAATGATCCTAAGAGGGTCCAACATGGAGTGACTCTATCCCTAATCTAGAGGTAAAGAGTCTCAACTCAAGAAAATACATGACTAAAATATTAAACAAGGGTCTTACCAAAGTAGCACTGGAGGAGAAATAAAATTACCTTATAAATTCCTCTAGTCACCATGTAAACAAGGAACAAACCTTAGCATGAACTTCTCCTTCTCTGTTGTGAAGGATGAGGATTAGAGTAGAATGTGACCAATAGATAAATAATTTAATGAATATAATATATTTTAGTGTAATGAGTGAGTTACATTAGATTGATAGATCTAGTACCAAACCTTGGAATTTAAATTGAGACAGAGCACATAAAAGAGTGCATACAAGAAATTATAGGGATTACTCAAAATAGGGATATAAAAATGAGTACGAAGAATTACAAATTTTAACAAAGAGGTAAATAAAATTTAAGAAAATATATTCATACAATGAAATTAGTTAAATGCTAATTAAATACCTCTTCTTCATGATCGAAGGATGAACACTTTTTTTCTAACCAAGTTATCCAACAAAATATCTAGTTGTGCAAAAACACATGGCTACGAAAACCCAATACACTTCATAGATTTACACAATGACGCCATGGAGGTATGTACAAAGTGAAAGGAGTGAAATGAGGTTGTAAATTTGGGTTAGGTGTTTTGAATAACTCTAACAATCCCCACTGTTAGATCTAATATTTCAGTCTATTTTGTTCGTAGTGTGACATTCCTCAAGCCATGTGAAGATCACGTGGAGTGGGTATCATCACTTTCAATAAAATCACAAAGTCTAAACTAGGGAAAATATTTTAATATGACCCATATCCCATTTATATGGGTGGATCCAAAGTGGGGGAGTTTTAAAACTAGAGTGAATATTTAATTTTTTATTTGACAAATATGTCATGGTAAGGTTCAAATTGATAAAGGATAAAATTAATAACATTGATAAATATAATTGTTTTGAACATTTCCAAGGTATGCAATGTAGGATGCGGAAAATACATTATCATATGAGGGAATAAAACTTACTTATAGTAGAAGTTTTAAACATTACCTGTTTATAATTTTCCATGAGTCAAGGGAACCTTGAAAGAGCTAAATAGGAACATAGGTGATTATAGTGAGTATAGAAATTAGAAGGAACTAGCTCCATAGAATGGAAAGTATATAAATACAAATGAATTAAAGGAAAAAAGGATATAAATAAAGTGGTGATATAAAAGGAGTTCATGTAGTTGAATTTTAATCATATGAAAAGAAATGGATATACTTTGCAACAAACAACATCAATGGATATTAATTTGATACCTTAAAAAAATAACCATATATAGACAAAACTTGAATTAATCAAATTTCAATCCTTAGAACCCAAAATAGAATCGTTTCAACAGAATCAAAATCATTAGCTTGTACTAGTAGTAGAGAACATGGAAATGGGGTACAAAAAGCGATATATAAGAATAGTATTTCATAAACATGCTGAATTTTAGTAATTTTAAAGAAAAAGGAATATTTTTTTTACAATGATATGGATGTATGTTAGACTTAGCCTTCTCTAGCCTATCCTAGCTTGTTTAGCCCAACCAATTGTATTATATCCTATTCTATCCAAGCTCAGCCTACACTATCCTAGCTTACTCTAGCATAACCTGGCCTAACGTACACTAGCCTAACCTGGCCTAGCATAACCTGGCCTAGCGTACAGTAGCCTAACTTGGCCTAGCATAACCTGGCCTAGGATACACTAGCCTAACCTGGCCAAGCATAACCTAGCCTAGCTTCCACTAGCCTAACTTGGTCTATCATAGCCTTTCCTAACCTATCCTAGCCTAACCTACTCCAACATAGCCCCTTGTTTTCATACCTTATCCTAGCCTATCCCTTTATACATTGGCCTAGTGTATCCTTGCCTCATTTAGCCTATTCCTCTTTCTCCTAAGCTAGCCTACTCAATCCTATGCTAGCCTTGCCCAAGCTAGCCTATTATAGCCTAGCCTAGTGTACCCTAGCCTAGCGTATCTTACTATAGCCTAACCTAATCTAGTATATCCTAGACTAACCTATGTGAATTTACCTTATCCTAACCTACTATAGTCTACTCTATCCTAGCCTAACCTATTCTAGCCCAACCTACACTAGCATAACCTAGAATAGCCTACTCTACTCTAGCCTACCCTTCTCTAGGCTAGCCTAGACTATCCTATCCTATCATACTCTAGCCTACTATAGCCTAGCATAGCCTAGCCTACACTATCATGTCCTAGCCTAGCCGACTCTACTCTATCCTACCCTACTCAAGCTATGTGTACTTGTCCTAGCCTAGATTAGCCTAGTATAAGCTACTTTAAACTAGCCTAGCCTAGCCAAAATTATCCTATTCTCGCCTGCACTAGCCTAAAAACCATTATCATATTCTACCCTAGCCTACCCAAACCTAGCTCATCATAGTGCAACCCATCCCAATCAAACCCAAACTAAGCTATCCTAGCATAGCATACTATGGTTGAACATAGCCTATCTTATCCTACTCTAGCCTCACCTTGCTTATCCTAACCTAACCTACTCTAGCATAGCTTAGCCTACTCTACTATATGCTAGCATAGTGTAGAATAGCTTATAGCATAAAATTTCCTAAAGTATCCCATCTTAGCTTGGCTTCGCCTACTCTATCCATAGCATAGCCTAGCCTGCTCTATTCTAGCCTAGCCTACTCTAATATAATATAGCATAACTTATCATAGCCTAACCTATCTTGAACTAACCTAGCTTAGCCCAGGCTAACTTAGCCTAGCATATCCTACTCTAGCATACCAGCCTACTCCAGCCTATCCTGATGTACTCTAGCCTACTGTCCCACTCTAGGCTAGAATAATTTACTTTAAAAAACCCTAGCCTCAAATAGCTTAGCCTAACCTACTATATCCTTTTTTTCCTTGCGTAGCCTACTCTAGTGTAGCCCAACCAACTTCATCCTAGCTTACCCTACTCTATCATAGCCTATCAAAGTTTACTCTAGCCTACACTAGTCTAACATAGCCCAGCCTAGCTTAATGTACTCTAGATTTTCCTAAAATACTGTAACTTAGCCTATCCATTTCTACTAATCTACTCGGTGCAATATTTTGAAATCGTTAGCAACCATCTTGGCGGTTGAATGACAGAAAGTAGTTATAAAAGGACTGGTTGGCTAGAAGAATCATGCTTTAGATGTCAACGCTAATGGACCTCTCCTACTATAGACCACATTGCAATAACCTAGCTATTATATCCCAACCTAGCCTAGCCTAACCTACTCTAGCCTTGCCTAGCCTACTCTAGCCTACTCTAACCTAACCAACTATATGCTAACATGCTTTAGCCTGCCCTAATTTTAAAATAATCTAGTATAGCATAGCCTAGCTAAATCTAAACTACTCTAGCCTAATGCATCATAGCCTAGCCTAACCTATCTTACTCTAACCTATATTATCCTTTCGTACTATATCCTAGACTGGCCTAGCTAACTACATCGGGCTCTATCCTAGCGTAGCACGTCGAGACTAGCCTACTATACTCTAGCCAACTCTAACCTACCCTATTGTAGCCTAGCCTAGCCTAGCCTAGCCTAGCATACTCTAACCTACTGTGGAATAACCTAGCCTAGCCTAGCATACTCTAATCTACTCTGGAATAGCCTAGCCTAGCCTACTCTAACCTACTCTAGCATAGCCTAGACTAACCTAGACTTGCATTACTTAGCCTAGCTTAGCCTAGCCTAACCTAGTTTAGCAAAGCATACTCTAGCCTAGCCTAGACCAGCCTAAAAATCTAGATCATACTCTAGCCTAGCCTATCATATCCTATCCTAGCCTACTCTATCTAAGCCTAGACTAACCTAACCTAGACCACTCCAACCTACTTTAGCCTTTCCTACTATAGGTTATCCTAGCCTAGCCTAGACACCTTTTTCCTACTCTAGCCTAGCCTATTCGTTCGCTAGCCTAGCCAAGCCTACTCATTCCTAGCATATCCTAGCCTAGCCTAACCTAGCTTAGCTTAGCTTATCCTAGCCTAGCCTAGCATATTTTATCATAGCCTAACCTATCGTATCGTATTCCATCTTAACTTATCCTAGCCTACTATAGCCTAAACTAGCGTAGCCTAGATTATCCTACTCTAAAATAGCCTAGCCTAGTCTAACCTGGCCTAACCTAACCTAATCTAGCCTAGCCTAGCCTACTCTATCCTAGCCTAGCACAACCCATCCCAACCTAGACCAAATTAGCCTAGACTAGCCTAGCCTATCTTATCCTACTCTAGACTAGCCTAGTCTAGCCTAGCGTAACCTAACCTACTTTAGCATAACTTATCCAACTCTAGCATCTCGTAGCGTAACGTAGTCCAACTTACTCTAGCATAATATTGCCTAAAGTATCCCATCTTAGCTTGGCTTTGCCTACTCTATACTAGCATAGTATAACCTAGCCTACTTTATCCTAGCCTAGCCTATCTTGACCTATCCTAGCCTATCTTGACCTAGCCTACCTTATCCCATAATAACCTAGGCTATCGTATCGTACTCTAGCCTACTAGCCTACTCTAGCCTACTAGCCCACTCTAGGCTAGCGTAGAGTACTATAACAAAGTCTGGCCTTGACTAGCTTAGCCTAGCCTACTGTAACCTATTTTTTCCTTTCCTAGCCTACTCTATTTTACCCCAACCTACTTTAGCCTAGATTAGCCTACACTATCCTAGCCTATCAGATCTTAATCTAGCATAAGCTAGCCTGGCCTAGCATATCCTAACATACTCCAACCTAGGCTAGAATGACCTAGCTTAACCTAGCTTAATCTACTCTAGATTTTTCTAGCCTACTCTAGCTTATCCTAGCCATGTCTACTGTAGCCTTACCTACTATAGCATAACCTTCTTTATCCTAGCTATTGTAGCCTAACCTACCCTAGCCTAACCTACTCTAGCTTAGCTTAGCCTACTCTAGCTTAATTTAGCATAGCCTACTCTAAGATAACATGTTCTAGCCTACTTTACTTTTAAATTACTCTAGCATAGCCTAGCCTAGCAAACTCTAACCTACTCTAAGCTAACCTAGCCTAGCCTATCCTAACCTAGCCTAACCTAGCTTACTCTATCATAGGCTAACCTAGCCTACTCTATTCTATACAAGCCTAGCTAACTCTATCAATCTCTATCTTAGCTTAGCCTATTTAGACTAGCCTACCCTACTCTAGCCAACTCTACCATAGCCTATTGTAGCCTAGCCTAGCCTAGCATACTCTAACCTAATCTCGCCTAGCCTAGCCTAGCCTACTCTAACTTATTGTAGCCTAGCCTAGCCTTGCCTAGCCTAACCTAGAATAGCCTAGCCTAGCCTAGACTTTCCTATCCAACTCTATCCTATCCTATCCTATCCTATCCTACTCTATCTTAGCCTAACCTAATCTAATCTAACCCACTCTAACCTACTTTAGCCTAGGATACTGTAGGTTAGCCTAGAATAGCCTAACCAACTATATCCTAATCTAGCCTAGCCTAATCTTTTTCTACCCTATCCTAGCATAGCCTACTCATTCCAAGGCTAGCCTAGCCTAGACCAATCATTTGCTAGCCTAGCCTAACCTACTCATTCCTACCCTACCCTAGCCTAACCTAACCTAACCTAGCCTATACTAATCTAACCTAGCCTAACCTAGCCTAACCTAGCCTATCCTAACCTAACCTAGCCTAACCTAACCTAACCTAGCATATCCTATCCTACTCATTGCCACCCTAGGCTAGCCTAATCTAAACTAGCCTACCCTCACCTAGTCTCAGCTGACATAGTCTAACCTAGCATAGCATAGCCTATATTACCCTAATTTATCCTATCCTAACCTACCCTAGCCTATTCTATCTTAGTCTATCATAGCCTATCCTAGACTACCCTTGCCTATGTTAGCCTACTCTAGCCTAGCCTAGAGTAGTTTAGTCTACCCTACTCTAGCCTAACCTAATCTATCATATCCTACCATACTCTAGCCCATTCCATCCTACCCTACACTAGCCTAGCCTAATCTAACCAAACCTATACTAGCCTAGACTAGCCTTACCTAGCTTAGCCTACTCTAGCCTAGACTAGCCTTGCTTAGCTTTGCCTACTCTATCCTAGCCTAGCCTATGCTAGCCTAGTCCTATGTAGCGTTGCCTAGGCTACCCTACTATAACCTTGTCTAGCCTAGCCTATCCTAGGATCATAGTCTGCCCTAACTTAGCCTATCGTACTCTAGCTTGCTATCCTGTTATAGCATCATTTTTCACGTCTATATGCTAGATGCTCTATGTATTGGCCTTGGGCAACCCTTTCTCTTCAGACTTGGTCCTTTACCTAAAAAACATTATTTTGAATTCCGTGCGTCACTCTTCCCTCTCAAAAAAGCGTGCAGATGTCGGTCCAATTATACCCAACTCGCATATATAATTTAAAATATGGAAAACATATAAAATTCCATATTTTATGGGCGGGGTCTAAGGGTTACACACGAAGCCTACATATAGGAGCCCATGGCAAAAACTGTTTCCCAACTAAAAAAATTGTTTTGAGGAAGAATATACACATCTTATGGGAAGGCTTAAATGGGGGAGAGAGATAGGTATTAATACTATAGAATTTTAGTCCCTGATCAATTTTGATTATCCTTGTGCTTCATGCACTCTCGAGGTTGCGGAAACCCTGGTTTCCCTCTCTAAGATGTTCACCTCCTTTATGTGACATCCTTGTGTATCCTTATGGAAGAAGATTGCTGAGGCTTGGGCTGGACAGATTTGGAGGACGATTTTTAGAGCTGTGGCTGAATTAGGTAGTATTCCTCCACATAATTTTACATACATCAGCAAAGAAGCTTTTTCTCGTTCTTGATGTCATGATTTTTAATCCTTTTATACAATATGATCTTGTTATAGTTGATTTCATGTTATTTTCCATAATCTTATATTATCTAACCACTCACATCTAGAACATGATTTACATTACTACTAGTCTATGTGTTTTTCTTGAATGAGTTGCTAGTTTTGAAGCATGTGGAGAAGTAGAGGGCTTCAACCTTGTGGGCATGACCTCAGATGTAGGACCTATAGATAAGGTCACTTCTCCCAATTTTACTAGTTTAAGGATTAGGACCATTAATTTGCTTTCTTCTTGTTGTTGTATGCCTCTTTCTCTATTGGGGTTTTCAACCCAGACCCTAGGGTAATTAATCTTGTAACAAAATTGGCAACTCCATTGGGGATTACATCCATGTAATTCCTAGTTTTGGTTGTTTCTCTCTGGATTTGGGTTCTCTAATTGGATTGACCACTTTTCTAGTCTCTTTGATTCTCTATACGTCCAAGAAAAAGTCCCGATCTTCTGGATTAGGGTTGGATTTTTTATTTTTTCTTTGCTTCCCTTTTATACGATTTTTTTTATTTTACACAGTCACATATGTACGCATTTTGGTCCATATAAACATGTGTATACATGGGTTTCCTTGTACACAGTCGCGTATGCACGTTGGTTGTTCACTGCCAAGCTGCGTATGGCTAGTTTTAAATGAAATTTTGATATTTTGATTTGTGTAAGGTATTTTTCCTATTCTTGGCCATTACTGTTGAATTTTTGATATGTCTGGGAAGTTTTTCTTTCTGTTGTGTATCAATTTTTCTCTTTGTTGATTTAAAACCTAGTCAACCTATGGTTTACCTTGCTTTTTGAGGTTTCATTTTTGGGTTTGGCACTAGGTTTTCTTTCTGAGGTTATTGGTTGTTCTGAAATTTTAGGACACTGAGTTAGTGTCTATTTTCTCATGATTTTCCTTGTTATTCGTTCACTTTTTGCTTTTATTTTGGTGCCTTTCTTGGTTTTCTTGGTTCCTGGAGAAGGGCTTTTCTACCAAATCTTGAATATCCTTCTTGGCTTTCTTGAAGATTCTTTGTTTGCTTGAGTTTTATACTACTGATCAGGTCAGTTGTTTGAGTTAGTTACATCTTTTCCATTTCTTAAGTCTTGTCATGAAAATGGTGTTGTTGGATTAAGCAATTTGCGGTCTCTTTTTGCTCAACGTGGTGATTTGGAGTTTTGTGTAGTTTTTTCTTTCTCACAGGATTTTCTTGTTTCCTTAAAAAGAAAAATACTAAAAAGACATTGTTGTTTTCCTTTTATTTTTCTTTTGGTTTTGTTTTAAGTCTTCTTCATTGATTTTGAGAAAGTGTGAAGTTTGTCATTTGGTCGAATTGACTTGGTTTTGGGAGAAGTTCTTGGTTGAATTTTTCTCTTTTTGTATCAAGTTTTATTTTGGCATTTTTGTTGAGGGAAGTTCTTGTTTTCACTTGTATTTTCTTTTGTGTCAAATTTTCAGACCTCTTTATTGCAAAACCCATTTTCTTGTTCGATAAGATTAGTCTTATAATCTTGCATTTGGCATTGGTAGTTTTTCATTAGATTAGTTGCACTGTGAGAATTTTTTAGTCTTTTGATAGATTTTGAGTGTGTGAGCATGTTATCTTGAAAAGAAAAGAATTTTTTTTTCTTTCATTAGTTGTTCATAGAACCTGTGTAGAAAACCCTTTTCATCGAAGAAAAATTTTCATTTGCATGTAGCAGGTTTCTATTGATTTCTTCTTGCGTCCAAAACTTCACAAGTTGCACCTCCATTTAACCCCTAACTTTAAAGAACAACCTCTAAAATCAAGCACATAATTTAAAATGAACTATAATATTTTTTAATTGTCATCAATACATCAACTAGTCTAAGTCATTAGGGCCTTGGAATATGTGTGTGGAAAGTTAACTCTTCAAGGCCACTCTCAATTTTAAACGTAGAAGTTGACTAAAAGAGTGCAACACAGTCTTGTTACACTGTCCGAGAAAGCTCTCCTAAAAATGGGGTCAAGCGCGAGGGCTAGTGAAAGCATGGAGGAGAGATACCACCTGTCCTACTTGTTGTATCCTGACCAAATACTATTTTTCCCAGCTTCTGATAGAAACAGGTGAGCTTTCTTGTCATTCCTAAGTATCACATAGCTAACTACGGAGAGGAATACCCATGGTACCTGGGGCAGATGTTGCATCACCTTCATTAGTACTTCTGGAGGGTGTCCTTTCTAAGCTTGGGTACTTTCTCTAGAAAATTCTTTTGTCTGGAGGTCAATGTAACTGTTTATCTTACCTTCACTAGTCAGGCTGGGGAGTAATTACCCTAGAATATTTTCAGAAGGTCCTTATTTTCACTTTCTTTTATTTTGGTTTCCGGTCCTAATCATCTGGAGAGGAAATACCTGATATATTCTTGATTGATGAATCTTTAGGGAAAATTTTTAGAGAGTGTTCTTTGCTCCTAGACATCCATAGCTTTGTAATTATTTTAGTCTATATAAATTCTTATAAAATTTAAAATTAGTTGAGAAATCAGTTCATCGATCAAGGAGGTTTCATGGGCTTTCTTTTGCGAGTGCTGAGCCTTTTTCCAGAATGCGTAGGAGCAATTTTGGTGGTGATTTCCAATCAGTAGCAGTGAATGCATCAGAGAGTGATCCTCCGCATGGGGCTATTATTTGTGATGGTGGGCCTAGTGTTAGTCATGATTTACAAAGGGGTACTCCACTCCTTTATAGGGTCCTTTTTCCTGCAGAAGAAATCGAGGTTGACAAAATTATTGAAACTCTAGTTACTCCTTCCTCTCCTCTTCCTGTTAGTTTTCCGGACATTTTATTATACGTTGGGCCCCTAATTCACAGGCCACCAAGCCCACATATTTCTCCTTATTTTCCTTCTATGGCCACTACTAGGAACACATATTCTATGAGTACTTTAAGTGTGCATACTCCTCTTTCGACAGAAGGAGGGGGTTACCATTTCTATATCGACCATCACTCCTAGTACTGCAATTTTTGGCTCTACCTCCATACCATATACGAGTGGGAGCACCCAAGATTTTTCTTCCCATACTAGTCCTTTTTCATTTAAGATGCCTTCTAATGAAATTTCCTCAGTTTCTTTCACTGTTGCATCTTCTTTCTCCACACCCATGTCTTCTATGACTAGTGTATCAGCCTATTTTCAAGGTTTTCCCTTTGGAAGTGGTCATATTCCTCATTCTAACCCTTCCTTAGGTTCTTTTCCTTTGTCTGAATAAATTCAAGGTTTCAATCCTTTTCTAAGAGGTCAATTTTTTAATGATTTTCAAGGCTGAAACCCTGCTTTCAGTGGTTTAGGAACTAGGAATCAGTTCATGTATTTTCAATAGGGGAATTTTCCTTTCTCCTTTGTAAGTTCCTCTCAGAATTTTTTCTCCTTTCTCTAATACATGGAACCCTTACCAAGGGGTCTAATATTCTTTTAATACTTAGATTGGGGGGAACATTCTTGTTTATGATAACCCTTCAGAGGGAGGAGGTCCTACTCTAAATTTCTCAAGACCACAAGGCTTTCCTTATGGTTCAACATCTTCTACGAACATTCCTTGGTTGCCTAGTGCCTCAGAAAATCTGGGATATTATTTTGAAAATGTTGGGAATCCTTCCCATGTTGGATGGAAGTCTCAAGGTCCTTCGCGCTTACCATTCTTGGAAACCTCAAATTTTCCATATCAATCGAAGTTGACTAACGATCCTATATGATTTAGCCCGGCTTGACCTCCAATTCCTACCAAGCTTCCATCAAATATTCAAAAATTTGAAGAGAATACTTGTGAGGATCCATATCACCATGTCACCACTTTCCTTTTATGGTGCTCATCGAACTTCGTTATTTATGATTCAATTAGGCTAAGATTATTTCAGTGTACCTTGGCTGGAAATGCTGCTAAATGGTACATCGAATTAACTGGGAACACATTTTCTTCATTTCGTGATTTGGCTACCATATTTTTGAATCATTTTTAGTTTCCAAATCATTATGATGTTAGAAATAAGTTTTTGGCCAAATTCTAGAAAGATAAGGAAACACACATTCCTGACCATATTCACGAAAGGAGGATATGAAAAAAGCTCATTAAATCATATATTCTTAATGAATTCCTTCTCGAATGGTTTCTAAAATATTTACAGCCAAAAATATCGAAGGATATATCTCTTTCTTGGGTATTCACTGAGGAGCAAGTTTTCTTTAGAGCCCAATAATTGGAACTTATCTATTCTCAGTCTTGGATTTTGAATAAGATATTGCTAGATGCTCCTCATTCCAAGATAGATTTAGCCAAGCCGAAGTCAGGTCCCTATGTTGACAGGCTTGTTGGTTCGATTGATAGTAGTACACCTAACATTTTGAATTAATTGCAACAGCTTTCTTTACAATCTTCTCCTTCTATTCAGTCTACGTCGTCGATGTCTACACCTTCCCATCATTTAACAAGTAATGTTGTCCAATCCTCTAACCCCAAAGGAAATCAACAATCTAATGGGAAGAATAAGGGATGTAATAAGAAGAAGGATAAGGATGGGAACGGTAATAAAAATAAATCCAATGATAATGTTGGAGAGGGTAAGAGAGAGTCTAAAAATAAAGCACTAGTACATTTGGGGGAAATTCCGACACTTGGTTCCGACGCTTTTGACCAAATGTCGGAAATTTCCCCAAATTTTTTCAATCCCGCCCAAAACCGTCGCTATACCGACGTTTATAGAAAAGTGTCGCAATACCGACACTTAGAAAAAGTGTCGCAATTGCGACGTTTGGAGGAAGAAGTCGCAATTGCGACACTATGCCCCAAAGCGTCGTTATTGCGGCAGCGGCCTCCAAACGTCGCAAGTGCGACACAATGTCTAAGTGTCACAATTGTGACGTTTGGAGGCATCCATCGTAATAGCGACGCTTTGTCCGTCATCGGTATAACGACACTTATATGCACGCTAGATAAAAATAAGAAACTTATATGCGTGCCACATAAAAATGATTTTATTAAAAATATGAAACTTATATCTGTCGCAATAGCTACATTAACGTCTGATATCACGCGCGCATTCACCCTCCGCTCTTGCAGAATAGCATTTGCCCTCAGCATTCACCCTCAGCTCTTGCAGAATAGAATTTTTCCTCAGCATTCGCCCTCAGCATTGACCCTGAGCTCTTGCAGAACAACATTCGTCGTCAGCATTCGCTCTGAGCTCTTGCAGAATAGCATTCACCCTCAGAATTCGCCCTGAGCTCTTGCAGAACAGCATTCGCCCTCAGCTCTTACAGAACAACATTCGCCCTCAGCTCTTGCAGAATGACATTCGCCCTCAGCTCTTGCAGAACCACATTCGCCCTCAGCATTCACCCTCATCTCTTGTAGAGCAGCATTCGCCCTCAGCATTCACCCTGAGATTTTGCAGAATAGCTTTCGCCCTCATCATTTTCCCTGAGCTCTTGCAGAACAGCATTCACCCTCAGCATTCGCCCTAAGCTCTTGCAGAACAGCATTCGCCCTCAGCGTTTTCCCTCAGCTCTTGCAGAACAGCATTTTCCCTTAGTGTTTTCCCTCAGCTCTTGCAGAATATCATTCGCCCTCAGCTCTTGCAGAACAGCATTCACCCTCAGCTCTTGCAAAATGGTAAGTTCTTACTACAAGCCCTTCCTCCTATAGTAGGGTTGACTCTATTTGGGTTTTTTTGGTCAATTCCATTGAATTGTGTTAGGCTATATGGTTCTCTCTAGATGTTAAGAATCAAGATTCAATACCCTCTATTATCTTCATCACCCAATACAAGATTTAAATTTTCCCCAAAGAAACACTTATTAATTTGGCAGCCATTATTTCTCCCTGATTTAAAAACCATACATTTAAATGAAAACAAGAATTGCATTTCAACTACAAAAATCTATTAGTGTTCAAATGTACATGTGTGCATCACTTGTGTAGGGTATTCCTTTTGCACTTTCACATTATCCAAGAATGTGTGCAGTATAGTTCATATTTTTTGTGATTTAGATTATCTTGAAAAAGGAAATGTAAAATATTTCCCATGGAAAAAGAAGGTTTTCCCTTTTTACTACTGGAAATGGTACAACAAAGTTCCATTTCTACCCGAAACTCCTATGAAACGGGAACCAAATAAAGGCCATGTCCTCAATGGACATCATTTGGCTTTGAAAATGGCCATTGCACCGTGTTGTTTCTTATATTACATCACGATAGTTTCTTAGGTCATTTCTTGTTTCTTGAGATGAAAAACAACCAAAGAAATTGTGAATATCCTTTCAAGAAATAAATGACCATTTCTCAATCATATCTCAAATATTTTTTATTTTATTCAGTAGTTGCTTACTTTGAGAGAAATTTGACACTTTTATAAGGAATATAACGTAAAAACACAAAATGGGAAGGAATTGATGAGGTAGATGACCTTTAGTTGTTGTCAATTAAGAATTGATAATACACGATGCATGTTCTGTACTACAAAATAGATTCCTTCCTGGAGTTAGGACAAAGAGTATTGAATAAAAGTTGTAGTTTCTAACTTCTTGTATTGGTTCATCAATCTTTAAATTCAGACATTGCATGTCTTCATTGCTTCATGTTTGAATAAGTTACATCATATCGTACAATAGGAAATTAGGAATTATGATTATTATTACTTTATGGATCTGTTAAGTTACTTTTAAGTTTGCATGGTTTAGTGTGAAATTATTCTAGTGTGCCCCTAGGCCCAGGTGAAGGAATGCCAAGGACTGAGAACCCTAGTTTTTAAATGGTATTGTTTCTTATACCCAAAGACCCCTCAACATCACTTCTTATTAGTTCTTAACAATAGTCTTGTAAACAATTTGAGAATTGATATAGCAAAATCTCGCACTTCTCAAGATAAAGTCCTAAAGCTAAAGTGTGATACCATGTGTAATTCAATAGCCCCATTGTCACCTCACCAACCTCTTTTCACTTCGGGCTAGCTCTCCTCCAACTCAAGGGGGGTTATCCCTAGTAGATGTTAGGGATATAATGGCCCAACCAAACCAAGTCAAGAGCCCCTTAACTCTCTATGTTTACTACTATCAATCAAAATATTGAACAATAGGGTCAGACATGCATCCTGAAGATAAAATTGCCAGGGTATTTTTGGGTAATTTCAAAGGGAGAGTCCCCAAACACATATAATCAAGGAATTATAACGTGATTTCAAACATTAAATATCAACAAAATCATTTAAAGGATATTGAAAGGAAAAAGGTGATGGAAGATAGAAAGTGCCTTACTTAAATGCTTTAAGGATTTTTCAATAGTTGCTCCAAAAGCTTCACTTCAAGGCCCTTCAAGATCGTCTCCAACAATGCTATACCATCAGCTTCAACAATATTGCTCCAAAAATGTCCTCAAGGTCTTCACAACAAGTTTACTAGAAGTTGCTCCAACAATATATTCAATAAGGTCTTCATTGTCAACTCGTCTCTTGTTTGGGTGCCTTAATGTGCAATGACATGTTTCCAAGACTGAATTCAATGCAAGGCATATTTGAAATTCTAACTCTGTCTTCCAGTGTCTTACTAGAAATTATTTCAGTTTTCATTTTTTGTTTTCAAGTTAGATATTGTTTTAAAGTTTTTACATTTATAATTTTATTGTAATGTGGCAGACTGATCAAAGCAGTACAGGAACAACCCCGAGACGGGATGATCGCGGAAAGAGGCCAACGGAAGAACATGTAAAGTGCCAGCATTGCTCTATCTTCAGGTATTTTAGTTATTTACATAATTGAAATAATATTAATTTTTTTCAAATATGCAGACACCTAGCCATGGTACGCCCGATGATTCCCTCTTTGAGGAAGAGCTTTCTTCATCCCTATCTCCAGTGTTGTTGTTGCAAAAAAAGGCACGAGATGCAAGGTCGGAATTTAATGCTTTGATAGATGCGCCTCAAACACCTGAAACAGAAGAGAGGATACAACATCTTATGAGGCAGCTAAATAGATATCAGGTAATAATAAAAAGTCAAAAGGATATTTTTTTGTTCTGCATGAGATGAATTGTGATAGTTTGATTTTTAATTTTTACATTGACTAAACTAACAAAAAGTTCTTTTGTATGTAGCATTTTCTGGCACTTGCTGAATTCGGTGTTGGTGGTAGTGGGACATAAGGGCAAGAGATTGCCCAACAACCCTCTCGTACACCTTCTACTCCTTTAGGTGCCAGCCAAGAAACACACCCTGCCCAAGCAGACACCCAGCCAACCACTGAACGTGTTGGCAATGATGAGGCTGATATGGCCAACTACATTATTGTGTTTCCTGGAGCTACATGTGTCAGATCCACAGGGACCATTAATGGCACGTTGTTGGTGAACAATGAAGGTGTCCCTATAAAGCACGTACAACTCCCAGGTAAATTTTAATATTTTAACTATTTCATGTACTTTATCTAAAACATATTTATCATGATTTTTTTTTTAAATTGATGATAATATCTTTCTTTTTTTTCTGTGTAGGAAACAATGAGTTCTATAGGTTTTTGGAGAGCCATGCGTTGGTAATTTTTGGCCCAACCATACGCACAGGGTGGAATTCCCAAAATTCCAACCTGAAAAAAGAACTTCTAGATTATCTAGAAACCCTTTTTGGGTTCGGCACATTTGACAGAACAGTGGTGGCTCGGGTAGCTGACAAATATTTGAAATATGCCAGGGACACCTATAGGATGCAATTGAAATTTAACCCTATATACGAGCGTCCTCTCACAGTTCCAGAGAGTGAGTGGAGAGCACTCATCCATGACGAAAAAGAGAAAAGGGAAAAGAAATAAGGAAAAATGCCAACTGGACCGGCAAGGTAAATTACAACTTTAATTCAATAGCTTTAATTTTCTTTATGTCTAAAATAAAAGTGTGCTACGTCATATCTGACTTCAATCTTTTGATGCTAGGTTGCTTGACACCTCAAAGGAAACCAAAGCTAGGATTGAAAAAAAGGGCCATTAGAAGCTAGGCCAGGGTGGCTACTTGAAATTAGCCGCAATAATTGTAATTAAGTAGCTAAACATCTTATAATTAATTGTATCGCCTTCCAACGTTTTTGTAATCCTATCAAATATGATTAAAAATACACAATCATATGTAATGTAGGGTGATGACTTCGGAACAGAAACTACAGAGGAAGATAAAAATATCACTTTCCATTTCGGCTATCAAGTCGTAGTTGAACGTCGCAGAAGCTTGGGGCAGGTCCCAAGATCCAGAATGCCTGATAAGGTAAAACATTAACCTTTCAATATGTTTTTTTTCATCCATAAATTTAATGTCTAACAACTTTGTTTAAATCAGGGGAGCAGCACTACCGACGAGGCAAATAACCCAGTTTTAGAGCCAGATGTAGATGATCCTCACGTGCAACATGATCATTGTAGTGGGGACCAGGCCGACAATGCTACTATCAGTGAGGGCCGTGACGGTAATTAATTTCCACTTATAATTTTTTCTAATTATACCTTGATGGTTGTCCTTATAACGTTTTTTGTTCAAATGACAGAGAATGTTTCCCTTGAGGATCTTACCACCAGAGAGGAAGACAGGGCAACAGTCCCAACGGCGACAACTGGTGCACCAGGTAAATAATCTCATTGCAATTTTTTTTATTAATATTACCGAATTAGTTCAATGATATTTAAAAACTGACAATTAAAATTTAATATTATCTGTTTTTGTAGGCGATGCCCCGTCACTGGATGAGACCAGACATCGTGACTATGCAACTAGGTCAGCGGCGACAACTGGTGCACCAGGTAAATAATATCATTGCAAATTTTTTTATTAATATTACCGAACTAGTTCAATGATATTTAAAAACTGACAATTAAAATTTAATATTATCTGTTTTTGTAGGCGATGCCCCGTCACTGGATGAGACCAGACATCGTGACTACGCAACTAGGTCAACAGTGCGGGTCGAAAGGCACGAAACAGGAGCAGAGCATGATGATATTGATGATGTAATTAGGAGCTTTAGAAATAGGAAGAAGAAAAAGAAAACTTGATAATGTAAAATATTGTATTATTATAAGACAAACGTTACCATACTTGGAACGTTTTTTGTGTTATATAAAAAACTCATTTATCATACTATTTTTATGTCAAGCATTAATTGCAATGTTTCCTTGTGTACTTTTTGTTGATTTTTTTATTATTAGTTATTGAATTTTTTTTTATGCTCATGAAAGTAAAAAATGAAATATAGATTGGGTATTGGGGAATTGAGAGTGATGTGAGGGGGGGAGGGGCCATAAGAGCTTCCACCTTCACGTGGTTGGCCCTGTTTAGTAGAGAATAATTTATTGGAACGATTTAATCTTGGAGCAAACCTCCCTCGATCCAGCGTAGCAACAAAAAAGTCACTGTTGACTTAGTTGCTACTCTTTCAGATCGTGGGAGGCTTGTTCCAAGTTCATGCGACTCCAATAAATTGTTCTTGAAACGAAGAGGAGATTATTCATGTATGTTTTGACATTTTCAAAATATGTTCTAACATTATCATAATAATGCATCTTAGAGTAAAAAATACTACATCAATTACTTGTATTTATTGTATAGATAATGATGGATTTTGGTTGACTTGGCAGTGCAGGTACAAATCCTCTTGCATCATGAGCAATACAACTTGTCAACCAGGGTCATGTCCAGGATATTTTTGCTTGTGCACTTGACCAAGTTCGTAATGTCACATTTTGTAAGTTCCTTTATAGTTCATAATTCAATATTAAGCTTGTTCATGATTATTATCTATGTTTTTTGTATGTGTTTTTTCATCTATTTGATTGTAAGCAACTCTGCATGTTTCCTGTTGTTCACTATGATTTCTCCCATTACCACTCCCAGGATGAATCCAACTTTATTGTTACATAGGTTACTTTATTGTTACTATGATTTCTCCATTTACGATTTCATAGGTTACATCATGTAAAGTTGTCAATCTCAGGTTGGTGATGAGATTTAGTTCTCCAAATTTGAGGCTTTTATGATATTTTCTCCTTCATGTCATTCCTACATCACCTCATTGTTTGAACATGCCAATTTTCTACCACTTGTACCAATTGGCACATGTCAATCTCTAAATGGTGCCACATTTCACCTATTTTCAGTGAGAGTTTAGGGTTTATCTAACATAGCTTCAGAAATCTGATTTAGTGCCTGCTTGAATATCGTCACATAATACTCATGGTTTGGATTGATGAGCATGTTCTGAATGGTTGTTTGATTCATAAGAACCACCCATATATTCATCTTGAGATATTTCAAAAATTTTCTCGGGTTTCCTTTTTCACCGTTTCTAGTGGATGGGATGGTGTGGGGTGATCCATCAATACTGGTGCTCTTGTAGTAGGGAATTTGTTTTTGGGGATATAAAGGAGCATTTGATGTAGATATCCCATTGGATGCATTCATAGATGGGCATGAGAGGTCAAGAATTTAAATTAAAAATATGCAACCTCTAGCATGGCAACCTGAAGGCCGCGAGAGACACTGGTTAAAGATTGTTTTGTGCTGGCCTTATTATAGTCATGATTTCTTTCTATTATCTTAATGCAAATATATAGTTCGGTCTCATTAAAATGAGGATTGTGGTTTTATTTCTCTTTGGTTATTTCTCTCTTAATGCTCCAGAATTTTCCAAAAGTTGGATAGTTGTTTAGTTTGCCTGTTACAACTTAAAAGTGGTTTTTAGCAATGGGAGTCATGTTTTTTAAGGTTCATACTAATATGAAGATCTTGTAATTCTATATTCAGGATAAGAGAAGATGGCCTCTACTTTGGGTAGTGTTGAAAATGCAACAAGATGATAGAGCTTAGTGAAAATAAGTCGCCTTCACTAAGTGGGCCCGCAGGCTATTTTTGGCGCAAAGTCTATTTTTAGACATATGGATCATGGTCTATGAGTTGCAGGATGCTATTTATGGATGATTGGTCAAGTTGGTAAAAATATAGGGACCTCTATTTTTATACATTGGGCAGTTTCTATTTTTAGACTGCCGGGCTAAAAATAGAACAGTCAAATATTATTAACCCTTAATAATATTTAGACTATAAACATTATCTTATCCTGAGCACTTCAGTTTGATGCTTGGATGTGGCATGTACCGATGAAGGAAATTCGAATTTCCTATAGGTTAGTTGAGCTATTGCGTGGTTGAATTCAGTTAGAACTCATGTGGCAGAGTTTTGTGGAGTTGATGAGACAGTTGATGGAGTTGTGTTCGGTTTAACTTAGATGAACTAGTTGTATTTAGTTCAACTGGCTAATACACTAGAGATGAGAGGTGTGAATTAATTATTAATTAATTCACTAATTATTAACTCATAAATCAACTAAATAACACATCAGTTAACTGTAATGCATGGACAGTTCAGTGGAGACCAGTGTTAGAGGTGGGTGAAAGGGTGAGTCTACTATCAGTTGTGACTATGGATGTGCATGAGATTTGCACACACATTGATTGATATTTCTAATGAGGATTGTGTAGTATAAGCCAGGTGGATTCGAACTTGGATCTAATCATTATTCATATTGGATTGCGCAGTAGAGGCAGGCAGACTTGTGGAGGAGATTTGAACCTGTGACTTGTTCATCTTCCGTGCTAGTTTGTGTGTAGCATGTGAGATGTTGCTGAGAGCTGTGAGAGCTTTGTGCTATGTATTGTTACATGTTCTCTATCATTATAATATACAGATAGCTGGGGGTTTTCAGCTGTATGCTTTCCCCATTACATACTGTGTTATATGTGTGCTTGATTATGTTTTAATGTGCGCATGCGACTGCTTCTATTTCCGCATATTAATGATCAATTGTAGAAGAGGTTATGTATTATGCATGAAGCTTAAATAATGTGTAATCAGGATAATCTCGGTGAATAATTCATCTATTATTCAAATTTCTACATGGTATCGGAGCGAAATTGATCATCAGATCTATTACAGTGATTACAATTTATTTCGGTAGACAAAGTCTGTAAGCGGGCCAGGTAACCTATGGATCCATCCTTTCTCTGAAAGGTGATATATCCAGTAAATTCCCCTACAGTCGATCTCTGTGCTAGAAATACTTTTTTCTCACAGATCGGAAGCGGTTGAGTTTTGAGTTGGTGGAATTCGAATTTGCAGCAGAATTTGGAATTCGAATTTGCAGCAATTTTCATGGTGTCGAAGTCAAAATGTCTTTCAATGGATTGTGACTGGAGTATGCCCTTGAGGGCAGCTCGAATTATGTTGCATGGAAGGACAGAATGGAGGCGGTATTAGATGATAGCGGGCTGAAGGAGTTCATAAAGGCTGAGGTCCCAAAGCCTACTGATGCTGCTAAAGTTGAGGCTTGGCAAAAGAAGATGGAAAAATGTCGAAGGATTCTGTTGGAGGGTGTGAAGGATCACATTATATCTAGCATGCATGGAAAATATTCTCCATACTTTATGTGGAAAGTGTTGACAGATTTATTCCAAAGAAAGAGCAACCAGAGGAAGTTGGCACTCAAGGATAAACTTAGACACACAAAGATGGAGAAAGGCGATGATATGGGGAAGTACCTCACGAAGTTCATCCAATGTAGGGATGAGCTGGGAAGTGTGGGGGTGATTGTAGATGATGAGGAATTGGTGATCTTGGCTCTCCTTGGTCTTCCGAAGAGTTGGTAGGCCTATCAGGATTCTGTCAATGGTCGGGAGAAATTGCCAGGATGGGAGCGACTTTAATCGAATCTTGTGCAAGAGGAGATAAGGCGGAGTACCAGGGACAGATCTTCATCAAAAGCATCTGATGAAGAAAATTGCACCTTGGCTGCCAAAGCAAAGAAGGGGAAGAGCAAGAAAGCTTCTCATTCCGGTGCGAAAGCCAAGAAGCAGGACATGTCCAAGGTGAAGTGCTTTCACTGTCACCAGCATGGACATTATGCCACAAATTGTCCACGGAAGAAGAAAAATAAGCAGGCTGCTGGATCTGCAGCTAGAGAGGCCTTAGCCTTGCAGTTTGAGTTGGATTTTTTGTTGATCGCATGCTTGGTCTCAAGTGTGATGGGATCAGTATGGTTCTTGGACAGTGGCGCGTCTTTTCACGTGACTGGAGATCGAGATCTGTTTTCAGATCTGGATGAGAAAGATCTTGGAGTGCACATCAAGATGGGTGATGATGGTAGATACAGTGCGACTGGTATTGGTACCATTTCCTTTAAGAGGGAGTCTAGTAAATCCTTTGTATTGAAGGATGTGATACATGTTCCAGGATTGAAGAAGAATCTGATCTCTGTGGCGATGTTAGAAGACAAGGGATACGATGTTGTCTTCAGCGAAGGAAAGGCTTTCCTGCGCAGTAAGACAACTGGAGAAACCCGGAAGATAGGGGTTCGAGTCAAGAACCTTTATCAGTTGCAAGTAGATGGCTGCGCAACAATGGCATGCAAGGCGGAAGGAGTGGTGAGCCGGGATGATGGCGAGCTGTGGCACCGGAGATTGGGCCACCTTCACCATGGAGCTTTGAAGATACTGCAGCAGATTTCTACTGGGCTTCCTAAGGGCACTCTTGCGCAGTCAGATCAGTGCAAGGGGTGTACCTTGGGAAAATTTGTGAAAGCCACCTTTCACGAGAAGGATAGTCGCACCATGACGATCCTTGAGAGAATTCACACATATGTGTGTGGACCTTTCTCAGTAGCTTCGACAGCAAAGCAGAAGTACTATGTGATCTTTGTTGATGATTTTTCTCGGAAGTGCTGGATCTTCTTCATACAGAAGAAGAGCGAGACATACTCAAAGTTTTGTGAGTTCAAGGCGCTGGTTGAGAAGGAATCGAGGAAGCATGTGAAGGCTCTTAGGAGCTACAAAGGTGGTGAATTCATCTCTGCTGAATTCAAGAACTTTTGCAGCGCAGAAGGAATTCAGAGAGAGCTCATTTAGCACCTCATAACCCATAATAGAACGGGGTTGTTGAGCGGAAGAACAGAACGATCGTGGGTGTTGCATGGGCGATGTTGCATGATCAGGGCCTACCCCTTCACTCGTGGGCAGAGGCATGAAATACTGCAGTATATGTGCAGAACCGTTCTCCTCACAAGATACTTGGCATGAGTACACCGGAGGAGGCATTTTCTAGCAAGAGGCCTGATATTTCCCATTTGAGGATTTTTGGTTCACCTGTCTACATGCATGTGACGAAGGATGCCAGGAAGAAGCTGGATCCGATCGCAGAGGTTGGGATATTTGTGGGGTACACTGATACGCCCCACAACTATCGTTTGTATTTTCCAGACAGTCGCAAGATTGTTGTGCGATGGGATATCAAATTTCAGGAGGAGAAAGCCATGCAGTGTTCGCTTGAGAGGGAGCCACACTTGCATGCATATGAGGAGCTATTATTTCCTAAGGATGAGCTTTAGGATGTGGATCAGCCACAAGAGGAAGTTCATGGAGTGGAAGAGACCACTCATGCGGCGCCAACCATCAGAGGGCACAAGCGCACTACAGAAGCTGAGCGACTGGCTCAAGATGCAGAGAAGGTTGTAGGACCACCTACAACATAGCGCAGATAGAGACAGTCACCAGACCGGTACACTGGATACATGGCTCTTGTGAGAAAATGTGTCGTGACAGAGCCATCCTCTTTCGAGGAAGTTGTGGAGGACCCCGCATGGGTAGATGCCATGGTGGAAGAGTATGATTCGACTGTCAGAAACAGTGCATGGGATATTTTCCCAAGACCGGAAGGGAAATCAGTGGTGGGTTCGAGATGGATCTACAAAGTGAAGCAGGTGGCTGACGGGAGTGTGGAGAAGTACAAGGCAATATTTGTTGCCCGAGGCTTCTCACAAATAGAGGGGATCGATTATGAGGAGACCTTTGCACCTGTCGCAAGGTACTCTTCCATACGGACGATCCTAGCTCTCTCAGCACAGATGGGGTGGCACATCCATCAGATGGATGTGAAGACTACATTCCTCAACGAAGTCATTGAGGAGGAGGTGTACATAGAACAGCCCGAAGGTTTCGAGATCTTCAGCAATGAGTCGCATGTGTGCAAGCTTAAGAGAGCACTGTATGGGTTGAAACAAGCACCTCGTGCTTGGTACACACAGATAGACAGTTATTTCACCGGACTTGGATTCTCCAAGAGTGAGGCGGATCCTAACCTATACCAGATTGTGGTGGAGGGGAAGTTGTTGATCATTGTATTGTATGTAGATGATCTAATTTTGACGGGAGATGAGTTGTTGATACTTTCATGCAAGGAGGATCTTGCAAGAGAGTTTGAGATGAAGGACTTGGGCCTCCTTCATTATTTCCTGGGATTGGAAATTTGGCAATGCAGTGATGGACTGTTTGTTTCTCAGGGTAAGTATGTCTGGGAGATACTGGAGAATTTCAACATGCATGGCTGCAAGCCTGTTGATACTCCTCTTCCTGGAGGATGGAGGAAGGGGGATGCTACTTCAGCGGAGGTAGTGGATGCCACTGTTTATCGACAGTTGGTGGGGTCGCTTATGTATCTGGTCAATACACGACCCGATATATGCTATGCTGTTAACCAGCTTTCACAAGATATGGTTAAGCCTACGAAGCTCTTCTGGAAGGCAGGAAAGCATGCATTGCGTTATCTTAGAGGCACATCGGGATATGGTTTGTGGTACAGACAGGAGGATGAGGTGAAGCTGTGTGGCTTCACGGATGCAGATTAGGCAGGGAGCCCAACGGACAGAAAGAGCACATCTGGAGGGATCTTTAGTATCGGGTCGACAATAGTTTCTTGGTACAGCAGGAAGTAGAGATTCGTGGCACTAATTTCAGCAGAGGCTGAGTATATGGCAGCAAGCTTGGCTGCATGCGAGGCCATATGGATGAGGAAGATCCTGGTCGGGTTGTTCGGGTCACACTTGGAGCCTACTGTGATTTATTATGATAACCAGAGTTGAATTAAACTCTCAGCTAATCTAGTATTTCATGATAGATTCAAACACATCGACATCAGGTACCATCATATCAGAGATTGTGTGCAGCAGAGAATCATGTTACTTTCATACATTCCCACAGAGGATCAGGATGCTGATATCTTGACGAAGGCGCTCACCAGGAGAAAATTTGAATACCATAGAGGCAGGATAGGGGTTGCAGATAATCCATATCTTGTTGAGATGGAGTGTTGAAAATGCAACAAGATTATGGTGCTTAGTGAAAAGAAGTCGCCTTCACTAAGTGGGCCCGTAGGCTATTTTTGGCGCAAAGTATATTTTTAGACTATGTCTATTTTTAGACATATGGATCATGGTCTATGAGTTGCAGGATGTTATTTATGGATGATTGGTAAAGTTGGTAAAAATAGATGGACCTCTATTTTTAGACATTGGGCAGTTTCTATTTTTAGACTGCCGGGCTAAAAATAGAACAGTCAAATATTATTAACCCTTAATCATAGTTAGACTATAAACAGTATCTTATCCTCTTGGAGCACTTCAGTTTGATGCTTGGATGTGGAACATGCAACTGATATAAGGAAATACGCTTTTCCTAAGGGTTAGTTGAGCTATTGCATGGTTGACTTCAGTTAGAACTCATGTGGCAGAGTTTGGTGGAGTTGATGAGACAGTTGGTGGAGTTGTGTTCGATTTAACTTAGTTGAACTAGTTGTATTTACTCTAACTGATAAATACACTAGTGATGAGTGGTGTGAATTAATTATTAATTAATTTACTAATTATTAACTCATAAATCAACTAAAGAACACATCAGTTAACTGCAATGCATGGACAGTTCAGTGGAGACCAGTGTTAGAGGTGGGTGAAAGGGTGAGTCTACTATCAGTTGTGACTATGGTTGTGCATGAGATTTGCACACACATTGATTGAGATTTCCAATGAGGATTGCGCAATACAAGCCAGGTGGATTCGAACATGGATCTAATCATTATTCATCTTGGATTACGTAGTAGAGGCAGGCAGACTTGTGGAGGAGATTTGAACCTGTGACTTGTTCATCTTCCGTGCTAGTTTGTGTGTAGCATGTGAGATAGTGCTGAGTTCTGTGAGAGCTTTGTGCTATGTATTGTTACATGTTCTCTACCATTATAATATACAGATAGTTGGGGGTTTTCAGCTGTATGCTTTCCCCATTACATACTGTGTTATATGTGTGCTTGATTATGTTTTAATGTGCGCATGCGACTGCTTCTATTTCCGCAAATTGATGATCAATTGTAGAAGAGGTTATGTATTATGCATGAAGCTTAAATAGTGTGTAATCAGGATAATCTCGGTGAATAATTCATCTATTATTCAAATTTCTAGAGGTAGTATTACAACAATTTCCAAATCTACCTCATTGGGTAACAATGGAAAGGGGAAGAAGTTGGGTGCAATGTTTGATAATTATGGCAGACAGTTGTCTTCTCTTTCAGTTTTTTCACCCATTTCCTTTAATCACTCAAGTAGAAGAGGGACTCTGAGATTACACGACAGAGAGAAGGTAGTTAATACAAGAGCTATGGAAAAGGACTTGTACTTCAACAAGGATGGCTCAGTGACAAAAAAATTGCAAATCAGAGAAAAAATTGTGTTTAAAGGAAGGTCACCTGCACGTGAAACTTCACTGCGGTGGATCTTTCCTTGTCCACTTATATTCGATTTTAATGTGTTATTTTAATTTTTCATGGAGGGTTGTTTTGGCATATGGTATGGCATTCAATTGCACACTTACCGAAAGCATTGTCAATTTGTCTTGCAGGCGGTGTGAACAAACTTGCTGATCTTGTTGGAGTCACCCTTGGGGCAAAGGGAAAAATGTTGTCTTGGAGAGAAAGCATGGTTCTCTGAAAATAGTTAATGCTGGTGTGATAGTAGCTAAGGAGGTAATTTGTATATGTGTGCTGTAGTTTTCTTTTTAACGTTGTATTAGTTCCCCCTCTTAAATGTCTTAGATTTGGTAGGCATAATTTGAAAACTCAAAGGTGAAAGGAAACATATTTGTTATCAAGTGGTCTACTTGGCCTATGGACTAGCCACATTAGAGTAATGCATAAATATTTTCACAACAATAAAAGGAAAGGGTTATGACCGAGTCAAATTTTATTGTTATTGACAGTGTAATGAAATGTATCTCAATGCTATGGTTTTGGCCTTTTTATTGGTTGAATTAGAGGACCCAGTTGAAAATATTGGTGCCAAGTTGGTAAGGCAAGTTGCGACAAAGAAAAATGATTTAGATAGGGATGGAACACAACATCTGTTGTTCTTCCACATGTTGGAATATTGAAAAATTCTAGAACAATGAATGGAGAATAAATCTCCCTTCCTCTAACACAGAGAAAATAAAAATTTCTTTGACAGGAGACAGAGTTTCAATACTTTGAAAAAAAACTTCTATTCCCTTCAATAACTCAAAAAAAAAACTATTACACTTCTTCCTCACTGAGAGGGATTTCTATTTGTTTAATTTACAAAACTGGGGGGTAAATTTATGTTTGTTTAATTTCTGGTTGGTGAATTGCGTTAATGCTGGTTGTTGTGTTTAAATATAATCCTGTACAGAAATATGGTTGCGGCCGTCTACAAAAAAACCTTGCATGAATTTTAAATGCTGAATTAAATTTCTGGATGGTGTGCAAGCAACCTACAAAAAAAATGTTGTTGTTGCATCCGTCCTTCTGCTGCAGCAGTTGAAGTTAAAATTCAACAGCACAGGGTTTAATAAGTGAGGGTGTAAAGGTAAATTTTTGTCGATAGTACTGGATTAAGATCATCTATTCATTTTTGTAGGGTCTTATGGTGTTTTGTTTTTTAGTTTTGGGTTGGGCTTATTGAGTCTAAGATAGTTTTTGAGTGAAAAAATTGCTATCAGGTATTAAAAAAATTTGTTTTTTTTTTCAAAATTTATGAGCTTTTTAGGAAATACAAAACTCACAATGGTTGTATCTTAAATTTGTGGAAAATAATTTGAAAGGAAACCTTTTTGTTTAGGTTGTTGCAGCAGGTGAAAACCCCGTTCAAATTACTAGGGGCACTGACAAGACAATAAAGGCCCTTGTTTCAGAACTCAAAATTTTGTGAAAGGAGGTAAACGCTTGCCTTTTGAGTACGCTGGTTTTCCTTTTTGCTGATGGTTTGGTGTATCTAATTGAATTAGTTGCCTAAGGTATTTTTGGTTGCAAACTCCTTTTCATTTTTCATACAGTATTGGCCTTGTGGAATACATTTGATTGTGTGGTTTTGTTAGATCTACAACATTTGTAGTTGTTTAGTATTATGGCCGAGGTGCACTTTTATTATGGAAATAGTTGATGCAATATTGTCATTTAATCCTTACCTACATGGTAGCATGTTGAGAAGTTTCTTGTGAAACATTTGGTATTCAAAATGACACTTGATCCTATACAGCATCATGCACTTGACTTCAAAATTCATATTCAAAGTGTGCCAGACAATTCTTGCAAAATTTCAAATATTTATGTTTTTTTAAACCATTATCTTTTTCATGTATTGGATGCTGAAAATGTGAAAAAGACTTTGGTATGAAACCAACTGGTGAATAATTTCCAACAAAACAACCACTTCCAAGACATGATTTAGAAGTAGAACATATGTACTTATGAAGCATAGAAATATATCCTTGATGCATTGTCAATGTTTGGCTAGGGTTATTTTTGGAGAAAATAACTCCTTATTCCTAGAATAGTGATCTTTAATACAAGTAAATGCCAGAGAAGAGAGATCATCATGTGACATAAACCTATTAACAAAAGTGAACAAGGAATTATTATTAATTATGGCATACTAAGTTGTCAGTGATTTTGACTATTTGTCTTTAACATGTAAAAATGTTAAATTCCAAACTTACATCATCATGGTTTGGCATCATGAGCTTGAATAATTGTCCACCATGCTCATAATTTCATTGTTGTATTCATATCTATAAACAACGTTTCAAATAATAATAAAAAGTTCTATAAGAAAAATCCAGACCTCCATGCTGCTGCTCCTTGTGAGACAAAGTCAAAATTGCATTACACAATCTGACACATAAGAATCTCCTATATCCCGGTGGTATGTATCCAAATTCTTATAATAGTGTCTTCAAGACTTATGTTGACATTGCCAATGAGATATTTAAGCAATGAAAGATGGATCCTTCTTCATTGTTGTATATGTAACAATATTTTATTAATATAAATATTGATGGTTTGGTCTTTCTGAAAATGAAATGTAAAAATAATTTATTGTGGTCAATTGAAATTTTTTTTTTTTTAACTTTTCATTATGGAAGGGCGACATAGATATATGCCCTTCTAATTGAAATTCGGACCTGCCCTTCAAATTTTATCACTATGTGGGACCTTAACAAACAATAAAACTATTCCGCTGTGCGTTATATAAAACATATAACAAAACCTTTGTCAAAACTTCAAACGAACCCTTTAGCCGTGGCTATTTCATCACGAATTGATCATTTTACCATGTACCTTCTTCTAGAGGAATATTCTTCCACTTGATTAGGTACTTCATAATAGTTATATGTCAAAGAGATACAAAATGTTTATCTATAACTTTTTTTGGTTCAAGAATCAACTTTCATTCTTCATCTAATTTTGGAAGTTCTATTTACATTGGCATATTTTTTCCCAAAGCCTTTTTTAGGAAAGATACATGAAAAACCTTATTAATGCAAGAAGAAGGAAAATATAACTTCTATACCACTTGTGTAATCCTATGAATAATTATTTAGGGCCATAACATTTTTGAGCTAATTCTTTATTCTTATTTTTCTTGAATGAAGATTTCTTATAATGCTATAATCTAAAAAATACCCAATTACCCTCCTCAAATTATCTTTCACTTCAATGTTGTTCCCCTTGTTGTTTTATCATGTTTCATTTCATTTGAAGGTTTTCCATAATAATTTTCAAATTTTCTTTAGTATTTTCCATATGTGACTCTGTTTCCTATACTTTGGACTTATCTTGCAAAAAGTATGAGATACTAGGAGTTGGATATCCATAAAGGGCCTTAAATGGGGAAATTTTAGTAGATGTGTGATAGGGAGTATCATATTACCGTTCTTCCTTGACGAACCCACTTCATCCATTAAGATATCTTTTCTAAAGAGTAGCATTGTAGATAACCTTAAAAACATTTGTTAACTATTTTTGTTTGACCATTTGATTGTGTTAGATATGTAGAACTCATGGCAGCTAGTGTTTCTCCACTCATATTAAATAATTATTAACAAAATTTCTTGTTACTATTACTTTAGGAAAACCATGAAGACTATGAATTTCTTTCACGGACACTTCTGCCACTTGGCTTGTTGTTTATGTACATTGAGCTCTACAAAAAAAATCTACAAAATTTGTCTATATAAATGACCACAAAAATGTAATACTTACCTTTATATTTCAATAACCCTGTAATAAAGTCTATTGATATATATTCTAGTCTTTGAATATGTATGTGGAATGGTTGAAGTGACCCTAGAGATTTTACTATCTCTCTTTTATTTATTATGCAAACCTGACCTTCTTTTACAAAATTTTGAATATCTTTCTTCATTCCTTCCAAAAATATATTTTTTGATCCTTTTAGATGTTTTAAGGAACCCTGCGTCCTACCATCAGAGAGACATGGGACTCCCTTAATATTTTTTTATTCAAATATGCTTGCGTGCATAAAAATATTCTACATTTGCACTAAAGTATATCTCTCTTTCACTCCCAATGCTCCATAGAGTTCATCCCATCCTTTATAAATTTTAGTTTTTTTTTAGTACTATTGTCATTTTTCCATTATGGCAAGCTTCTTCTAGCCACCTAGGAATAGAAAATGTAATTGGATATAAATTTGAGGCCTTTTCTATTTTAGAAAGAGCATCATGTACTAAATTTTCCTTACCCTTTTTGCAGATTATCTCAAAATTAAAACTTTGCATTTTTTCTCCTCATTTTTGTTAATATTCTAATGAAAATCATAGCTTCAAAAAATACTTTATGCTATCATGGTATATCTTGACTTTAAAGTACCTCCCAATGATATACTATCCCCATTTTTTATTGTATGTAATATTGCTTCCTTTTATTTTTCATACGTAGATTTCACCAAATATTTTCTTTGAATTCCTTGCTTTTAAAAGCCAATGATATCCCTTATTATGTTAATGTTACGTAAATTCCTTGTCCTAGTGCCTCACACTCTACTATGAATGTTTTACCAAAAGTAGGTGCAACCAATGTTGGTGTAGAAGACATGGCATCCATTAAAAGAGAGAATGCCAAATTAGCCTCATCATTCCATATAAATGGTATTTTCTTCAAGAGATATGTGAGTGGACTTGAAATGCATGCATAATTCTTAACAAATTATCAATAATATCATGTAAGTCTAAAAAATCTTCTAAGAACCTTGATTTTCTTAGGAATAGATCATTTTGTAATAGCTTGCATCTTTTGAGGCTCCAACTTCACTCCTTCCTTTAAAACATCATGAACCAAATACTCGAATTCTTATTTCCCAAAAGCACATTTGGATATTTTTACATAAAAATGATTGTTTTCAATAATTTATATAACTTTTCCACATGTTTAGTGTGGTATTCCCATGATTTATTATAAATATGTGTATTATCAAAGAAAACCAACACAAATTTTATAACATGGGATCAAACAAAATTGTTCTTAAGTCGAGCCCGCCGGACTTCAAATGGCGATAAACCATAATTCAAACCAAATTCACGTTCCAAAATAGCCTACTGACGTTGGCCAATTTTGTGACGTGAAAACCAATTGAATTCCACCCTAATATTTTTTGGGTCCGAAGTTGGGCTGGCGTACAGAGGGAGAGTTGTGATGCGAATTTCTTATCAAATTCGCCCTAATCTTTTTTGGGTTCATATTTCCACTGCGTGAGAGGCCCAAACAAATATCTGCTTCAATCAATTTCTACCATGTGTCCTCAATCAAATGTTACCCTGTTCCCGGATGCGGGTGCATTCGATGGCGTTTAAGGCGATGGGACATGGATGTGGCGATTTCATATCAATCACATTAAGTTTTAACGTTGTTCAATTAAGTTCGAAGGTTTTCACATCTAATCGCATTAAGTTTTAACACTATTCAAGATCGGACCTCCACTCCTGTTAGTGATTCTGCATTCTCCAATATGATTCGGCCTTCGACTCTCATTAATGATTAGAGATTAATTATGATAGGCGTCCTTCGATTGCATTGCAATCGGGTCGATAAAATGGCATTTCGCTATGGTTTTTCAGACAATTCAGTTGCTGGGTTACACTGCCTGCTCACTATGACGAGAAGAAGTGGCCTGCTGAACTGCTGCTTAGACCTTGCTGCATATCTGCATTTCTCTCGGTCTGGTCCTTGTCTGTCTTCCTCTGTTTCTTGGAATTCTGCTTCTCCGTCTCCTCTTGTGCCCACTACTGAGATTGCACCCATGCCTCACCTGTGTCAAAGGATGCGTTGCCGTAGGGGGAGCACTAGAGGTCAACTCCTGCGTGCTCCCTCCAGCCCCTCAAGCGAGTCGTCTTCCCAGTCCAGTGATTATCACGTAGGTCGCTATCCAGATACTAGAAGTGGGTGGGGTCGGGTTCTAGGATCTGGCCACCGTATGGGCTCCCCTGCTCCTCATTTCCCCATCGCTTCACCTTCTCCCACAATGCGCACTGCAATTTTTTCCTTTATTTTCTCTCTGAACCACCCACGAATCACAGCTTCAATTACTGTGGTTTTCCGTGAGGAGGCCCAACTGGAAGAACAATGCACCCGTCCGGCGGGTCTGAGCTTAGAAAAAGTCGGCCAGCATTCGAGCCTTCAGGAGGGGAGCGGTGGCATGACTGTGGAGGTAGCACCTAGCGATACTAGACCTTCCGAAGGATGGTGCCGAATCGTCGAGGAGCTGCAGGAGTAGTTTGGTTAATTTGTTTTTCTTGCTTCGTGGCCCACTTAATTGGGCTGCTTTTAGATTATATTACTGTGTTGGACCTCTGTAATATTTTTGAATTTTGTAAACGTTCAAGACTATTTTCCTCATATGAGGGCAGTCTTCTTAATTTTTTGATTTTTTGATGACAAATTTTCATGAGTCTAGGCAATGTTTTTGACTTCGGTGTAATTTTATTCCCACTATTAATAGATTAACTTTACTTAGAAAAAAAAATGTTGCCCTGTTTATATTTTAAACCTGTTTTTTTGAAATACAGAGCCATGTTTATATGATTGTTTATAGTCGAAGCGCTGCGGGGTGGCTTATTATATTAATATTTCACAGTCGAATTATGTTAATAATAATTGGAAAAAAAGAATGTTGCCATGTTTCTATTTTAAACCTGTTTTTTGAAATACAGAGCCATGTTTATATGGTCTACGTATTATACTCTTTCTCTGTATATCTACAAGAAAATTTTTGCTATGAACAGGGTGGATGTTGTAGCGGGCTACTAATTGAAACAAGCGAGCCTGAACCTTACATCTCAGATGCAACAGATGGTTACCAATTTTGGAATCAAGCGAGCCTGATCTTCTAAGCGAGGTTGGGTTTCTGCAGATGCTTTTTATTTCTGGGAACAAGTGAGCCAGAACATACAATCGACCCTAGGTTTATACATATTTTTTCTCTATCATGGATTCTTTTTGTGTGAGGCATATATCAACAGTACATGTCTCTACACATTTCCTGTATCCGCTTTATGATACTATTTTATGTGTTGACAGGTTATCACTCTGCCTTCAAAACTAGCGATGCTAGTTTATTGAAATGTTCTAATGGTCTTTTTATATTTTGGACATATCACACTCCTCACATGATTAGTGTTTTTCTCTGTTCAAGGATTTTGGGTACTTTAATTTGTATTTGGAAAAATGGACGTCGGTACTCTATCTGTTGCTTTACTATTCTACATACTGCTATTTCACTTTCTTATAGATGCCTCGGGCATATTTGGATGATTTCTCAGATTGTCGATAATCTCCATGTGGACCGTTACTGGGTTTTATATCAAGTCCCTGTATGTGACATGGGGTATTTTTCTATCACTGTCTGGGGAGGGACTTTCACTTTTCTAGATGGATATTTGGGTTCCAATCTTCAGATGTGAAAATGTAATGACTTCATGGAATGTTTTACTTCATATAATACATTCAAAACAACGTTTTTTCTCTTGTGAAAAAAAATGATTAATGTTTATCACTCTGCCTTCAAAACTAGCGATGCTGGTCTATGTTGTTGGTTTATTGATATGGTCTGATGGTCTTTTTATATTTTGGACATATCACACTCCTCACATGATTAACGTTTTTCTCTGTTCAAGGATTTTGGGTAATTTAATTTGTATTTGGAACAATGGACATCGGTACTCTATCTGTTGCTTTACTATTCTACATACTGCTATTTCACTTTCTTATAGATGCCTCGGGCATATTTGGATGCTTTCTCAGATTGTCGATAATCTCCATGTGGACCGTTACTGGGTTTTATATCAAGTCCCCGTATGTGACATGGGGTATTTTTCTATCACTGTCTAGGGTGGGACTTCCACTTTTCTGGATGGATATTTGGGTTCCAATCTTCAGATGTGAAAATGTAATAACTTCATGGATTGTTTTACTTCATATAATATATTCAAAACAGCGTTTTTTCTCTTGTGAAAAAAAAATGATTAATGTTTATCACTCTGCCTTCAAAACTAGCGATGCTGGTCTATGTTGCCGGTTTATTGATATGGTCTGATGGTCTTTTTATATTTTGGACATATCACACTCCTCACATGATTAGCGTTTTTCTCTGTTCAAGGATTTTGGGTACTTTAATTTGTATTTGGAAAAATGGACGTCGGTACTCTATCTGTTGCTTTACTATTCTACATACTTCTATTTCACTTTCTTATAGATGCCTCAGGCATATTTGGATGATTTCTCAGATTGTCGATAATCTCCATATGGACCATTACTGGGTTTTATATCATGTCCTTGTATGTGACATGGGGTATTTTTCTATCATTGTCTAGGGTGGGACTTCCACTTTTCTGGATGGATATTTGGGTTCCAATCTTTAGATGTGAAAATGTAATGACTTCATGGACTGTTTTACTTCATATAATATATTCAAAACAATGTTTTTTCTCTTGTGAAAAATAAAATGATTGTTTATAGTCGAAGCGCTGCGGGGTGGTTTATTATATTAATATTTCATGGTCATTGGAACACCCACAATTCATAACAAATATTGGAGATTTACTGTCCTGTTTTAAAGTTTCATTTTTTTTTTTTTAATTGAACCCACCGTCGGTATACCGACGCCTTGTAAGCATCGGAATTGTGACAGCTTAAAAAAATCAAAAGAGCGATAGTATAAAAACATCGGACGAGCGACGTTCAAAATGTCAGACCACATTTCGTCGGAATTGTGACAGTTTGCAAACGTCGGAAGAGCGAAGTCCAAAACGTTGGACCACATTGCGTCGGAATTGCGACAGTTTACAAACGTCAGAAGAGCGATGCTCAAAACGTCGGACCACATTTCATCGGAATTGCAACAGTTTACAAATGTCAGAAGAGCGACGTTCAAAACGTCGAACCACATTTTGTCGGAAGTGTGATAGTTTACAAACGTCGGAAGTATGACGGTTTGGGAAACGTTGGAAGAGCGACGCCTGTTTGGAAGCAACGGAAAAAGTGTCGGTAGTGCGAAACTTTTTAAGTGCATCGGAATTGCGACGGGATGGAAAACCACGTTTTTCCCATCCTCAAACTATCGCTCTTGCGACGACTATGTGTCGGAATAACGACGAATTGGCCGTCGGAAATTGGGCCAAATTTACTAGTGAAGTCAATTCTCCTTGCAAATTGTGCACTGGATACCATCTCACTCATATCTGCCCTAATATTCAGGATGCTCAGTGCTTCTTGGTTCAATAGGGTTCCTCTAGTTCTTAGGTGCTCTTGACTAACCCTTTTCCCTAAAGGCAACAAATTCTTGCTGAAACGAATGAAAATACTAGATCTCCCACAGGGGGCAACGAGGAGGGGGAGAATTATTCAAATGTATACATGATGAGTGCTCACGTTTATGTCACCACGAGATCATGTGATTATGGTGAATCTAAATCTTCTAAGGCTAAGTTCGCTCCTAAAACTTCTAAGCCAGTCCATATTGAGAGGCTTGCAATTGATCCTATATCTCGCATGTTGAAATATTCTTCTAAACGTTTGAAAATCAACCCTAATGCAAAGGCAACAGATAAATACTCCATTGTAGAATATATGGCTTAGAGTCCTTGTGTTATTTCTGCATTGGAGGCACTGCAGTCATGCCCAGCACAAAGGAGTGATCTGCTCACTGTGATCAAGGTGATAGATCCAAATAACTCTCTTATGATCACATTCAATATGTCAAATCTTAAGAAGCGGCTTCCTCATCATATGGAATTTCAGATCAAGTCTACATATCGGAAGGTCAATATTTTTCACATGCGTCATTTCTATCTCATGTTGGAAAGCTATTGGATCTCCTAAATTCATTCCTTCACCTACTCTCTTTACTGCATTTGATGATCATTCTAACATGCCACATGACATTGTTCCTGCCATGCCCATCTGTGTTGGGGGGAAGGTTGTCAATATTGAAGTAGAAATAGTTGATGCCAATTTAGACTATAACCTTATATTGGAACGAATTGGATTTATGAGATGGATGCCATTGTTTCATCATTATTTTGCAGACTATGTTTTACCCATTAAGGGATAATTTTTACTGTTGATCATATGGAATATTTTCCAATAGATTCCAATTCATCCTATGATTATACTGTTACCTTGGTGAAGAATGCCAAGAAACTTGTGGAGAATCTAGGAGTCGGTATGTATGCCTCGTTGATGGGTACCTTTGATCTTCTACCTCCTTCTATTCATATGAAAGCTATTTCATCCTCCAATTCTCCTACTCAAAGGGAGTTCTTCTGAACTCATTATTTTTCAGATCCTTGGACCTTACCCTCTTCTATGACCACATTAGAAGAAGGTAAAGTGGGTGGAATGGAATATCATTTATCTGCAACATAGATTTCTTATAAATATATTGTTAACACTATAGATTATGATTTGATTCCTCTTTCACCAGAGGATTTGGATGGAGATGTGGCTTTGGTTTGGACCCTTAACTCATCTTATTCTTTGGACTGCCTTGATTCTATTATACCCTTTCAAGATGTAATTCTAGGTGAAATGGAAGTTATGGAAATACCTGGGATTATTTTCATCATCGGTCATATTTTCTACCAGATTTGCATGAATTTGAGTCAATATTGTCTAGCCCTGTGTCAACTAGCCATGTTCACATGATTCTAAATACTTTGGCTCCGACACAGATTTTTGTTTAAGGTAATATGGTTGTTATTCTGGAAACAATTCTGGTGAACATTTCCAGGGATACCAATGTTATAGAGAATGTTTCCATCGGAGCCGAGTGTTCCCCTGAAGAGATTCAAATCTATACTGATATTTTTAAAGAGTTTTGTCATGCATTCACTAGGTCTTATGAGGAAATTCCTGGAATTGATCCATCTATTGTCTAGTATGAGATCAAGAATTATGAGAATGATAAGCCTATACGAAAAAATATTTGATCACTCAATCCTAAGAAAGTTGTAGCTATCAAGACTGAGGTTGAGAAGATGCTTACGCTAGTTTTTATATACCCCGTTCCTTTGACTGAACGAGTTTCGAATCTATTCCCTGTGAATAAGAAACAAGGAATGATCTGTGTCTGCATAGACTTTAGATATTTGAATAAGGCATTTCCTAAAGATAATCACCCAGACCCTTTATTGATAAAATTATTTGTAAATGTGCGGGGAATGATATTTTCTCCTTCATGGACGGTTTCTCAGGATATAATCAAATTACTATCTATCCTAACTATCAACCTAAGACTTATTTTATTTTCCCCTAGGGTATTGTTTCATATAATAAGATGCCTTTTGGTCTGAAAAATGCTAGAGACACTTTCAAACGGGCCATGTCTTATGCTTTCCATGATATCAAGAATATAATCAAGCTTATTTTGGTTATTTAGCTGCTTTTTCTTGAAAGATAATTAATCATCCCAATCATCTTTGACATATTTTCAAGAAATGTCGTCATTATAATATCCGGTTGAATCTGAGTAAGTGCATTTTCGCAGTCACATATGGTCAGTCATAGGGATTCATTATGTCTACAGAAGGTTTTCGTGTAGATCCTTTCAAGGTTGAGGAAATACTTTAGTTTCCTACCTTGTCTACTATTTGTCAACTTCAGAGACTCCAAGGAAAAGCCAATTTATTGAGGGGATTTATCATTAACTGTGATGATATTTATGAAAGGATTTATGAGATTGTTGAAAAAATGAACTCCATTTCTGTGGTATGACTTTTCTCAACACTTGTTTGATGCTTTCAAAAAGGCATTGACCTCTTCTCCTTTATTTATTACACCTTATTATAGTAGCGATTTCTTTTTATATCTCACCGCGGTAGAATCTACCACATGTATGGTTCTCGTTCAAGAGGACGGTGCTCTCTGTGAGCATGTGATTTATTATCTAATCTAAGGCTTCGTAGGTCCTCAATTGCGATATTCTCTGATCGAGAAGTTAGCTTTGAAAAGAGTCCATGTTTTCTAGCATATTATGCATTATATTCTTCTTCACAAAACTTATGTTTTGGAAGACATTAATTCATTTCAGTTCATTCTTAGTAGGTGAGTGATTGAGGGGAAATATAATAGATGGATTTTCAATTTATAGGAATTCAATCTCGATTTCTTGTCTGCTAAATCCAATAAATCATTGATATTTGAAAAAATAATCTTTGAGCTGCCTTATGGAGAAGAAATAGTTTAGAAGGAATTGTTATCTGATGAACATCTTTTCCTTATTTCTTCAAAAGATCCTTGGTATGGAGATATTATTTTATATCTTTAGACTTTGAAGTTTCCCCTCGCTTTTAATAAGGGTGAGTGTAGAAAATTTATTCACTTGGCGAAAAGTTATCTTATCATCAGTGACACTTATATTGTCACTGGGTTGGTTCAATCCTTAAGCATTTCTTAACCCTATAAGAAGTTGAGGTTGTGTGGAATGCTTGCCACAATGGAGCTTGTGGTCATCATTTATTTGGGATTAATACAACCCAAAAGAAATTTCATGCTAGATATTTTTGGCCTTCGATTTTCGATGATTGTGTTGAAGCGATCAAAAAGTGTCATCCTTGCCAAGTTTATACTCAGAATATCTGAGCTCATCTTGCTCTGATCTTTCCTGTTATTACCATCAGTTCATTCAGAAAGTGGGGAATATATTTTACAACTTGTCACTCACCTTCAGGAATGGGACACAAGTACATCATTGTAGCAGTGGACTACTTTACGAAGTGGGTCGAGGCTATGCTTAATTTTTCGAAAGATGGTGAAAGAATAGCCATGTTTCTTTTCAGCCAAGTCATTTCTCACTTTGGTATTCCTAAACAGATTTTAGTTGAACATGGAAGTCATTTTCAGAACACCATGATGGCTTAATTGGCTCTCGAGTTAGCTTTTCGGTAGGAGAATTAATATCCTTATTATCCTCGGGCCAATGGGCAAGTGGAAGCCATGAATAAATCCTTGAAGGTTATCTTGCAAAGGACGATCAATAAGGCTCAATCTAATTAGCATGTCATGTTGTATCCTATGCTTTGGGCATATTCGATGTCAGTTAAGATTGCAACGGGTTTCACTCCTTTCCATTTGGTTTACGGATCAGACTCAATATTCCCTATGGAAAGTGAGTTTCCTTCCATTAAAATGGTTGTTGAACTTATTCCAGACACTCTCAATATTAAGGAGCACCTTGTTTATCTAGAACGTCTTGATGAGAAACGTTGAGATGCAACCACGGTTAACGAGGATCATAAGAAAATAGTGAAGGTTCATTATGATAAGACTATGCGAACTAGGGTTTCCTCTAAAGGGGACCTCGTGTTGGTCTATGATCAAGACAAGTATGCCTTGGGGGCAGGTAAGTTCAAATCCAGGTGGTATGCTCCATTCATCATTAAAAGGTTCCTGAAAAAGTGAGCTTATGATTTGTTTGACTTGAATCGAAACGAGTTTGTGGAGCCGAGGAATGGTCTCTCTGTTAAGAAGTATTATGCGTAGGCTTGTGCCTAACATTTTTATTTGGTTTTTACATATTTTATTTTTCATGCATATCGGTATATCGGTTTCATTGTGACATTGATATTTTCTTTATTTTCCTTGGTAGGTATCCATGGATGATATGATTCATTTATGATTTTCCAATGGTGCTAGTCGACATACCCATAATTTTATTTCCATGGATTGGGTAATTTACTATCCATCTGGTCAGTTCTTAGTCTCAAGGGGCATATGTATTGGTTCCTCTTCAAATAATGTTGCAGAGTATACTATTGTGGTCAATCTAATGTCTGAAGCAATATATCTTGGTGTTGATTTATTAGTAGTGTACTTGGACTCACAACTTGTGGTGTCTCAATTGAATATCATCTATCATGCCAGAGATCCTTATTTATAACGCATATTTCATAGAGTGTGTTTATCACATGTGTCATTTAATTAAATTACATATATCCATATTTCGTGACCAGAAAATACATTTGATGATTAATTAGCTAATCAAGCAATCAATTGACATATAATTCATTCATCACATTAAACATAAAAAATCATCAATAATCAGTGTATATATGAGAGAGTCACATCACGAAATCACATGTATATAGACCAGAGTCATATGCTAAAAAATATACAAAATTGCACAACAATGTCGTACAAAATTACGACTTATGCTCAATCATGTCTATCTCAACAAAAATCAAGTCATCCAATCATTCTAAATTCTATGTCTAAGGTCCCTTCCCTGGATGAGAATCTCAGAAGAAGACTATGATAGTTGCCACACGTCGGAATAGCCGCACCGAATCCCGCGGTACACCAACCACACATATATGAATAGTTTCTAGAAGATCCTCCACTGCATCCATAGGCACCTAATGGGTTAAACCATCAAAGTCCCTCTATCTGGTGTGGATGAATCTCTCAGGATAACCTACGATATTTTCCACCTCTCTTCCGTGGCACCAGTGCCTCGGTAGACCCTCAGGTCTTACTGGTCCAACACCTGTGTCATGATCAATAATTTTGTAAGTACTTTTTCCTACCAAAAAATAAAATTTATTTCATGTTTTTTTTAAATCCAAAAAATAAAATAAATCAAAAATCATTAAATTCAATCTTACCAATTGTTCTTCATGTAGCTTTTGGTGGAAGTGGAAAATCTAGGTCTTCCCTGAAGTCCATACCTACATACGGGTAATCCTCTATGGAAATCACTTGTTCTCCCCACCACATGAAGAAATCATCATCAAAGGTAATCGTAGGGACCTCACCACCCCCTAGTCTCTTCATGAGATCAACCCACCATGCTATGTGTGGCTCTCTTGGACTACTGATTGTGGATATCACTTTGGGTCGAAGCCCAGGTAGTCTCTCAAAAAAGACAGTACAAAGGATAGTACCATATCCAAATTTATTGGTCTTACCCTTCCTAATTGAATTCAATTGTTTGTTTAAATTGATCAGTAAAGCTGCACACCAATCATACAGTGTAGTTAGGAAATAAGTTGCAAAAATCATGGTAGCTCGTGAGGCTTGGTGTAGTGATGTTGATCTAACTACTCGTACAATGGTGAAAATAAGGATTTTCATGTGTAATCCCTCTATATCTCTAATCGAGATCTGATTCCCAACCTTCTGAGTATCTACTCAACAATATAGCCGAATGTAATCCTCTATATTCAGTCCTCTTGGGGCCTTCCCCAGCAAGTTTATTGGCTCTCCTCTTTAGGAAATTCTAGTGATGAAGTATATGTCTTCGATCTAAATCAACAAAGGCATTTGATCAATCATAAATGCATCTTCTTCGAGCTCCCAATAATCCACAATCATTTCAATCAATTTTATGTTTGTCTTCATATTTGGCATTTTGAAGAATTTTAACAATCCACATCCTCAAAGCACTTATACTAACAAAGCATCTTGAATTACCTCATTGTTAATAGCACTATGTTCCGTCTCTCTCCAACTGATAGACATCCCACATCAATTCAAATTTTCATCCATTATATATTTGATTTAAAAAATTATGATGTGCATACGTGCGATTCTTTTTGACACAGTCGCGTATTTACACAGCTTCAATATAATCAACCCGTGTATACGTAGAGGTTTAATCTAGAAATATGATTCCTACGATGAAATCATCTGAAAATTACATGAATCGATAAGGAAATTCATTAGAAATGAGATTGAGAGGATTACCTAAAAGATTTGCGGTCATTCAGATGAGAAATTCACTGGATTCAACTTCGTGTTTTTTTTCTCTAGAGCCTTTTTCTCAAATTTATCAATGCAAAAATGACAAATGTAAGTCAAAATGGTCTGTTCATGCCCAAATTTCAATAAATTTTGAAACCCACTTTCATAAATTTTGTATCTACCTTTTGAATTTGTCAAAATTTTATGACTTTTTGGCTTGCAAGTGTTGGGATAGGTTGTTTTCAAGACCAAATGAATATTTTGACAAGATTTTTACCGCTACGATTCCATGAACGCTGACCTTTCATGGAAGGGATTGTGTTGAGCACTGCCATATAGGTTAGGGAAATTCACTTTCCGTTTCATTTTTAATTCTTCCCTCCATAGCGATGTCTTTCCATAGGGTCGACCTCATCATGTTATGATTATTAAAACCATTTTTCACTCGTCTATTTATAAAATCATGTAATGATGGTAGAGTCATCCTTTACATGGGCTTCCTAGTTAGATCCTCACTAGAATATGTTTCCCATGCTGCAAAAACTATTTCAGCTCGAGAGTCCTCTTTAGTCCTGCCATTACCTATGCGATGAAGCTTCATTCTTCTTCTCCTTCACTAATTTTCCTGCTTTATACCCTTGAGGATCCCTATTCTTGAGTTTTTCTGCTACATTGCATGTTGACTATTTTTGTCTCTTCGCCTTAAGCCGACTTCACTTGGACTCATGTATAAGTGAAATTTTTGACCATGTATTTCTAGAAAATAAACCTTGCAATCACTGAGAATCTGCAACTTAACACCATTTTCCCATGGACAAAACATTCCTCTGGGTGTTATTTACTTGTTTTGCCACCTTGCATTGAGCATAAGATTGTTCCTATCCTAGGAATAGTGCATCTGTTTCCCAACACTCCTTCTATCCACTGTACTATAGGTATTCTTTTATTCTTTTTCAGGATTTCAATATGAAGAAGAAAAAAAAATTAAATATTAAAAAAAGAGCAGGAATGGGACGTTACTTCTGTATTTGATGGAAGATAAGACTTACTTGTGTCGCCCTTGAACAAAGAACAAAAAGAAAATTATTTTCTCGATTAGGATGGGCTTTAGTTTGACATGGGCTTTACATGGTGTCTCTTGACCAACCTTTTAGTCGGCCATCTCTTGTTTGTCAGATTTATGTTCTATCACATCATTTATTTTCTCATTTTCCCGTGTTGGTTAAGAAGGTCTCCCTTGACTTCTTGTTGGCAAGTTTGCTCTTATTGACTTCGAAAAATTTCTCTATGAGTACACATCTTGCCACACCTTGGCCCTATTTCCATCATTGATAGGTGACCTTCTGCTCAAAATTTGATCAACACCATGGGTCTTTGACTGAGTGGTTTCCCCTGTGTTCGGCATCAACTTTAATTATAACACATTGGAATTCGTGCAGTACCTTGGATTCCATTTGAACCTATTGGTGGATTCCTTGCCTCTGTTTCAACATTCATTATTGGTTGTTTCAAAGGGTTTCTGTAGTACACTAGCTACATTTTGTGTACATCGAAAACGTGCTTCAGGTTGGTTACTTCATATTTCTTTGTATGATTACTTCCAAATTTTGGCATGCGGGTTACACTTCGCTAGATTGATGTGGGATTCCTTAATGTCTTCCTTCCAGCAAATATTTTTCCATTAACTCCGACAGAGTGCTCTCAGAACAAGGTCTAGAGTCCTTTTTTAGTAACTTAGGGCTTTTAGTTATTAGTGATAGATCCCTTCGCTATCGACAATGAGAATACATCAATGTCTCCTTATTGGTAGATTTTATCAAGTGTTCTACTTCAACTCATTCATTTGCACTTGTCAGATTGTACTAGGGTACCTTGACTCTCATCGTCATTATCAATGAGTTGTCTTGTGTTTGTTAATGATATACATCAATGACCGGTAATCAAATGATTTCTAACATGGTCGACTTCAACTCATTTATTCCCATAGTGTAGAATTCTACCATGGTGATCGGTGAAGACCTCGGGTTTGCATCAACATTCTTTGGTTCACTTTGACACCTCATTTAGTTTTTCTTGGATGATACAATCCACTTTATATATTTTAGTTCATCACAACAGCATATTATATGTTGGCACCTCTTTTTCATGAAGTACCATTATTCCACAACTTATGATTCAGTACTTGGAGATTCATTTCTATGAATTCAGTGATCAAATATATTTCTTAGCATCATTGATCAGTTCTTCTATATGTGATACTATGACATGACCTTGTTATGTACTTTTGAGGTAGTGATCAGATGATCGAATATGTAATTTGTAGTTTCTATTATAGTTGTATAAATATTGGATCCACTTCATACTTGATATGCAGACATGCTTTACTTTCACTGAGCATAGGTATTCCCACCTCAGACATGAGCTTGATTTCTGATCTCTTCCATTGGTTTCTTCTTATACACATAATACAATTCAGCCATCATGTACCCCTTCTGACCTCATATATTCGGGGACATATGTTATAGTATCATTTTTCACCTCTATATGCTTGATTCTCTATGTATTGTCCTTGGCCATCCCTTTCCCTTCATACTTGGTCCTTTACATAAAAAAAAATATTTTGAATTCCATACGTGACTCTGCCCTCTCAAAAGTGTGTGCATATATGGGTCCAGTTATACCCAACCCACGTATATAATTTAAAATATGGAAAAAATATAAAGCCCCCTATTTTATAGATGATATTTATGGGTTATACTAGAAGCCTACCTATAGGAGCTCGTGGAAAATTTGTTTCCAAATTGAAAATAAAAAATAAAAATTGAGAAAGTATAAATACACCTCATGGGAGGCCTAAAGGAGGGAGGTAGATAGGTATTCATAGTATAGCCTTTTATTCCTTGATTAATTTTGATTATCCATATCCCTCCTACACTTCCTAGGTTGAGGAAACCCTTGTTTCCCTATTTGAGATGTTCACCTCCTTACCTCCTTTATGTGACATCCTTATGTATCCTTATGGAAGAACATTGTTAAGGCTTGAGCTAGACGGATCGAGAAGATGGTTTCACTTGAAGTCATAGCTGAATCAAGTGGTATTCCTCCACATATTTTTACATATGTCAATAAAGAAGCTTTGTATTGTTCTTGATGTCATGATATTTAATTATTTTATACATATTATGATATTTTCATAGTTGATTTCATGTTATTTTCTATAAGCTTATATGATATAACCACTGACATCTAGAACATGCTTTCAATTACTACTAGTCTATGTGTTTTTCTTGAATGATTTTCAATTTTTTAAGCACGTGGAGAAGTAAAGGGTTTGAGCCCTGTGGGAACGACCTTAAAACATAGGACCTACGGATAAGGTCACTTCTCCCAATTTTACTAGTTCAAGAATTAGGACCATTAATTTTCTCACTTCTTTATACTGTATGCCTCTTTCTCTGTTGTGGTTCTCAACCTAGAACCTAGGGTAATTTAGAGTTTAACCTAGCATATCCTACCCTACCCTACCCTACCCTAATTTATCCTAACCTAACCTACCCTAGCTTATTCCATCTTAGCTTACCCTAGCATATCCTAATATAGCCTAGACTACACTACCCTAGCCTAGATTAGCGTACTCTATCCTAGCCTAGAGTAGGCTATCCTAACCTAATATATCCAATCCTATCATACTCTAGCTCATTCCATCCTAGCCTACACTAGCCTAGCCTAATCTAACCTAGCCTATACTAGCCTAACCTAGACTAGCCTTACCTAGCTTAGCCTAGACTAGCCTTTCCTAGTTTAGCCTAATCTATCCTAGCTTAGCATATGCTAGCATAGTCTTGTTTTCCTAGGATAGCCTAATATAGCCTTTTCTATCCTAGCCTATACTAGGATCCAATTCTACCCCAGCTTAACCTATCATATGGGTGAAATCGCGAAGTTGGGAAACACTTTTTGGCGGACGACTAGAATTTGAGAGAAATTTTTAATTTCTCGTCCGAGAAAATAGTCAACTCTATTTCTCGACCAAGAGTTTTAAAAAATCTCGTCCGAGAGTTTTATTGGGTTTAACCGGAGTTAAAAATCTCTCGAACAAGAGTTATGAATTTTCTCGTCCAAGAGTTTTATTGACGGAAACTCTCGGGAAGACTTTCATACGAGAGTTTAAAAAACTCTCGGCCGAGAGTTTAGAAAACTCTCGTATGAGAGTTTTGAAAACTCTCGTATGAGAGTTTTGAAAACTCTCGTATGAGAGTTTTGAAAACTCTCGTATGAGAGTTTTGAAAACTCTCGTATGAGAGTTTTGAAAACTCTCATCCTAGAGTTTTTTCAACTCTCATTCGAGAGTTTTATTCCTATAATAAAACACAACAATTAATTATTAAGTTTTTAGAATTGGTACTTTATATAATTTAAATAGTACTTTATTAAAATTAAAAAATGATAAAAATAATAAAATTATAATTTTATTTTAAATTATTTTATTATTATTAATGATAAAAAATACATGAAGATTTAATTAAATAAAATTTGTTACAATATTTTGTAATATCAATGTTATATAAAAAACTAAAAATATTTATATAAAACTAATTGATATATTAATATAAATAAAATAAAATTCTAAAACATAAATCAAAATAAAAACAACTATATATAATTTATATAATATTTTTTTTGAAATTAATGAATAAATTTAAATTTAAAAAACAATTGACTAAATGCAATGAGGTGATAAAGGAGACAATGCATAGCACCTTAATATTGTTATAAATTCTTTGAAATCTCGAGAAATTTTTGAAGTGAGATGAGCTTCTTGGAATGGGTCACTTTATCTTCCACTTTAGTTTCACACGATTAACTTGAAAGGAAGTCTATTTTCCTAGGTATGGATGTAAGGGAATGAACAATATTATTTGAACATTGCGTGAGATGCCCTTCTTGGAATGGGTCCTCCTATATTCCACTTTAGTTTCACAAGATTAAATTGAAATGAAGTTTATTTTCCTAGGTATGGACGTAAGGGGATAAAGAATATTATCCGAAAAGGAAATGAATGTTAAGTGTGACATTCCAAGCAAAAGTGTATGGTATTGGAGAATTATAATATTGCAGAAAACTAAACCTTGACCCCTTAACCCTTGACCCCTTAAACCCTAATTCCTAACCCCTAACCCCTAAACCCTTAACCCCCTAAACCTTAAACCTCTAAACCCTTAACCCCTAACCCATTTACCCCCACTAAACCTCTAAATCCCTAACCCATTTACCCCCACTAAACCTATAAATCCCTAACCCATCTAACCCCTAAACCCTTAACCCGTACCCCTAACACGTTAACCCCTAACCCATTTAATCACCTAAACCCCAAACCCCCTAACTCCTAACCCCTAAAATCCTTAACTGCTAAATCCCCTAACCCCCTAAACCTCTAAACCAATCCTAACCCATTTAACCCCCTAAACCTCAAAACCCCTAACCCCTTAAACCCTAATTCCCAACCCATAACCCTTGACCCCTTAAACCCTACTTCCTAAACCCTAAACCCTTAACCCCTAACCCCTTAAACCCTAATTCCCAACCCCTAACCAATTCAACACCCTAAACCCCTAAAAACCTAACCCATTTAAGTGTTTATTCCATTTAACCCCCAAAATCCTAACCCCTAACCCCTAAAATCCTTCACTGCTAAATCCCCTAACCCCCTAAACCTCTAAACCTATAACCCATTTAACCCCCTAAACCCTAAACCTCTAAACCGTTAACCCTTAACCCCTTAAACCCTAATTCCCAACCCCTAACCAATTCAACACCCTAAACCCCTAAAAACCTAACCCATTTAACCCCATTAACCCCTAACTTATAACCCTTAAAATTCTTAACTGCTAAATCCCCTAACCCCCTAAACCTCTAAACCAACGATAACCCTTTTAACCCCCTAAACCCTAAACCTGTAACCCCTTAAACCCTAATTCCCAACCCATAAACCATTCAACCCCTTAAACACCTAAACCTCTAACCCATTAACCCTTGACCCCTTAAACACTAATTCCTAACCCCTAACCCATTTAACCCCCTAAACCCTAAGCCTCTAAACCCTTAACCCTTAACCCATTTACCCCCACTAAACCTCTAAACCCCTAACCCATTTAACCCCTAAACGCTAAACCTCTAAACCCCTAACCCATTTAATAACTAAACGCTAAGCCTCTAAACCCTTAACCCCTACCCCTAACTCGTTAACCCCTAACCCATTTAAGCCCTGAAACCCCAAAAACCCTAACCCCTTAAACCCTAATTCCCAACCCCTAACCCTTGACCCCTTAAACCCTAATTCCTAACCCCTAAACCCTTAAACCTTAATTCCTAACCCCTAAACCCTTAAACCCTAATTCCAAACCCCTAACCAATTCAACGCCATAAACCCCTAAAAACCTAACCCATTTAAGTGTGGATTCCATTTAACCCCTAAAACCCTAACCCCTAACCCTTAAAATCCTTCACTGCTAAATCCCCTAACCCCCTAAACCTCTAAACCTGTAACCCATTTAACCCCCTAAACCCTAAATCTCTAAACCCTTAACCCCTAACCCCTAAAACCCCACCTCAATGCTTCAATCAATTAGACACCGAACCCCTAAAAACTCATCTCCATTTAACCCCATTAACTACTACCCAACCCTAAAAATCCTTAACCCCTAAATCTCTAACCTCTTAAACTTAAAACCAACCCTAAACCATTTAAACCCTAAACCCAAAACTCATAACCCTTAAACTCCCACCGCAATCCATAACCTATTCAACCCTTAAACACCTAAACCTCTAACCCCTTAACCCTTGACCCCTTAAACCCTAAGTCCTAACCGGGCTAACCCATTTAACCCCCTAAACCCTAAACCTCTAATCCTTTAACCCCTAACCCATTTACCCCCACTAAACCTCTAAACCCCTAACCTATTTAACCCCTAAACCATAAACCTCTAAACCCTTAACCCATACCCCTAACCGATTTAAGCCCCTAAACCCCAAAACCCCTAACCACTTCAACACCCTAAACCCCTAAAAACCTAACCCATTTAAGAGTGGCTCCATTTAACCCCCAAAACCCTAACCCCCAACACCTAAAATCCTTCACTGCTAAATCCCCTAACCCCCTAAACCTCTAAACATGTAACCCATATAACCCCCTAAAACCTAAACCTATAAACCCTTAACCCCTAACCCCTTAAACCTTAATTCCCAACCCATAACTCTTGACACCTTAAACCCTAATTTATAACCCCTAAACCCTTAACCCCCTAAACCCTAAACCTTTAAACCCTTAACCCATAACCCATTTACCCCCACTAAACCTCTAAACCCCTAACCCATTTAACCCATAAACCCTAAACCTCTAAACCCTTAACCCCTACCCCTAACCCGTTAATACCTAACCCATTTAAGCCCCTAAACCCCAAAACCCCTAACCAATTCAACACCCTAAACCCCTAAAAACCTAACACATTTAAGTATGGATTCCATTTAACCTCCAAAACCCTAACCCCTAACCCCTAAAATCCCTCACTGCTAAATCCCCTAACCCCCTAAACCTCTAAACCTGTAACCCATTTAAGCCCCTAAACCCAAAAACCCCTAACCAATTCAACACCCTAAACCCCTAAAAACCTAACCTATTAAACCTATTTAAGTGATTCTAAGTAACCCCCAAAACTTAACCCCAACCTCAAAACTTTTCACGTTAAATCAGAATTCCTAAACTCTAAACTCATACCTATTTAACCCCAAACCCTAAACTTTCAAACCCTAACCCCTATCTCCTTAAACTACACCAACCCACAACCTTGACTTTCAAACTCCTAATTTTTAAACCCTAAACTTAACCCCTAAACCCTAAACTTTCAAACTTAACCCTCAAACTATTTACAAACAAAACTTAAACTTAACCTATTTAACTTCAACCCTAAACTTAACCCTAACCTCACTCTCAACCTGCTAACCCCAACCTATTTAAGTTTCTAAACTTAAACCCTAACCCTTAAACCCTAATTTTCAACCTATAACCCTTGACCCTTAAACCCTAATTCTCATCAACCTCCTTAACCCCACCCCCAACCCCTAATCAATTCAACACCCTAAACCCCTAAAAACCTAACCTATTTAAGTGTGGATTCAATTTAACCCCCAAAACTATAACCCCTAACCCATAAAATCCTTCACTGCTAAATTCCCTAACCCCCTAAACCTCTAAACCTGTAACCCATTTAACCCCCTAAACCCTAAAACTATAAACCCTTAATCCCTAACCCCTTAAACCCTAATTCCCAACCCCTAACCAATTCAACACCCTAAACCCCTAAAAACCTAACCCATTTAAGTGTGGATTCCATTTAACCCCCCTAACCCGTTAACCCTTAACCCATTTAAGCCCCTAAACCCCAAAACCCCTAAGCCCTTAAACCCTAATTCCCAACCCATAACCCTTGACCCCTTAAACCCTAATTCCTTACCCCTCAACCCTTAACCCCTAATTCCCAACCCCTAACCAATTCAACACCCTAAACCCCTAAAAACCTAACCCATTTAAGTGTGGATTCAATTTAACCCCCAAAACCCTAACCACTAACCCCTAAAATCCTTCACTGCTAAATCCCCTAACCCCCTAAACCTCTAAACCTGTAACCCATTTAACCCCCTAAACCCTAAACCTCTAAACCTTTAACCCCTAACCCCTTAAACCCTAATTCCCAACCCCTAACCAATTCAACACCCTAAACCCCTAAAAACCTAACCCATTTAAGTGTGGATTCCATTTAACCCCCAAAACCCTAACCCATAACCCCTAAATCCTTCACTGCTAAATCCCCTAACCCCCCAAACCTCTAAACCTGTAACCCATTAACCTCTAAACCTGTAACCCCTCGGAAGGATTGTCTGTAAGTTCAGGACCCGGCTATTGAGCCGGCCATCCTTTTCCGTCTCAGAGCGGGTAAAGCCATCCCTCCTTCAATAGAAAAAATTAGCTCTTCCCAGCTGGTTTGCTACTGGGCGAGGCTGTAACTTACTATTAGCCGAATCAAGCAATGGTGGCTGACCACCGTGTCTGCATGCTTTGCTTTTCTAATTCCACGAGCAATATCATGCAATAAAGAGTTTAAGAATGCAGGTAAATTGATAGTGCATTTTTGTTTTAGCACGGCTAACAGCTTAAGATGGCGAGGTCTTACCACGTCTTTTCTACCGTCGCATGTTATGTAAGACTGCACGATCCTGGCTAATTCTGTCCATGGTTCGCCTAGCGACGCCGGGTGTACTCCTCTCCCTTTGACTATTAGCCTCTGTCCTTCATCTTGAAATATTTGCATGGCCTCCCGAATTCTGATTTTCTTCTGAGTCCAGACAGTTCCTTGTGCGGGGATGCCGGATACTTCTGCAATTATCTCATCGGTCACCGCTATCTACCTTCCTCTGACTATGGAGGAACCTTCCTGCAGATTTAACAAGAATTCAGTAGCCACTGCCTCATGGGGTTGCTGCATTCTCATAAAGTATGTAATCCATCCCAGTTTGTCTAATATTTCCCGTGCAGCATCAGAGACAACCAACGTCTGAGGTTCGGTGTGAATTGGACGTCCTCCCATTTCTGTTCTTCGTTAATTGTTCTCAACACACGGTAACCTTAATGGAACAACACAACACAGTTCGCTAAAATTCGTTATTTTCTGAAAATGCAAGGGTTTTAATTCATAAAAATCTATTGCAGAGATACAGGTGAAGAAATTTTGGGTATCTGATCTGCATGCAGATATTTCCGCCCCCCAAACGAATGAAAGGTCGACCTCGACCGTCGATTAAGGTGGCATGTGTGGAACAACAATAGGACGGCAGTGAAAAAACAGGCGCAATCATGATAAAGTCAATCAAATTAAGTAATTACTGAAATCGATGCGTAAGATAAATCAGTAATAATGAGGGAATCGCGTTGTAATAATTCAAGTATGAGGTGAAGGGACAGCAAAAGATTAATGTAATTGCGCTATTTACCACATTAAAGTAATATGATCGATTAATAATATTTTTCATGTGTGATGGTTCGGGGATAGAACTTAAGGAATTTTATGCATTTCGTTTGATATTCAATAAAAATTATAGGAAAGAGGGTTAAATAACTATTGATTTGTATAAGTATGACTTCAATACTATTAACAGAGCTCTGTTGCCCACAGGTGTCCATAAAAAAAAATTGCTCACAAATTCAAAATACAAACTTAAAACAATCGTTCAAAAAGTGATGTTCCTTTAAAAGGAACAGCAAAGATAATCTGCGAAACTGCTGTTCCTTTTAAAAGGAACAGCAAGGAAATGCTCTGCAGACATGCTGTTCCATTTGAAAGGAACAGCAAAAACACTACGCGAAACTGTTGTTCCATTCGAAAGGAACAGCAAGGAAATGCTCTGTAGACATGTTGTTCCATTTGAAAGGAACAGCAAAAACACTGCGCGAAACTGCTGTTCCATTCGAAAGGAACGGTGGAAGTGCTGTTCCGTTAGAAAGGAACAACAACGCGAAAAAAACACAGAATTTTTATTATTTTTCATTTTTAAAGAAACTAAATTCAAACGAAATAAAGAAGTATTAACGAAACATCCATACCTAGGAAAATAAACTTCATTTCAATTTAATCTTGTGAAACTAAAGTGGAATATAGGAGGACCCATTCCAAGAAGGGCATCTCACTCAATGTTCAAATAATATTGTTCATTCCCTTACATCCATACCTAGGAAAATAGACTTCCTTTCAAGTTAATCGTGTGAAACTGAAGTGGAAGATAAAGTGACCCATTCCAAGAAGCTCATCTCACTTCAAAAAATTCTCGAGATTTCCAAGAATTTATAACGATATTAAGGTGCTATGCATTGTCTCCTTTATCACCTCATTCCATTTAGTCAATTGGTTTTTAAATTTAAATTTATTCATTAATTTCAAAAAAAGTATTATATAAATTATATATAGTTGTTTTTATTTTGATTTATGTTTTAGAATTTTATTTTATTTATATTAATATATCAATTAGTTTTATATAAAATATTTTTATTTTTTTATATAACGTTGATATTACAAAATATTGTAACAAATTTTATTTAATTAAATATTCATGTATTTTTTATCATTAATAATAATAAAATAATTAAAAATAAAATTATAATTTTATTTTTTTTATCATTTTTTAATTTTAATAAAATACTATTTAAATTATATAAAGTACCAATTCTAAAAACTTAATAATTGTTGTGTTTTATTATAGGAATAAAACTCGAGTTGAAAAAACTCTAGGATGAGAGTTTTTAAAACTCTCATACAAGAGTTTTCAAAACTCTCATACGAGAGTTTTCTAAACTCTCATATGAGAGTTTCATTGGGTAAACTCTCGGGTGCAAACTCTCGTCCGAGAGTTTTTTAAACTTTCGGCCGAGAGTTTGGCCATGCGTTTAAATGTAACTTTAGGTGGGTTAAACTCTCGGTCGAGAGTTTTATAAATTTCTCGTTCGAGACATTATCTCGGCCGAGAGTTTCTGGTCAACGAAAAACACAGAAAATTCTGCATTTTTCAGGAACCTGCAACTTTGGAGGGGCAGAACACCTACAAAAACAAAATTTTATATGTCGGACCAAGTATCATTAGATTCATCTCTGAATCTAGTTTCTGATGATATGAGATTTGTGGAGTTTCATTAAAAAATTCAATTTTTTAATAATTTTTTACTAAACTATGTCACTATGGAATTTCATTTTTCGAAAAATTGCACTGAATGAAAATTCAATAACTTTCTAATGAGGACACCAAAAAATTCAAAAAAATCATGCTGCACTTCCTCTCCCTGTCTACTTCAAAAGGGTACTCTCATTTTTCTTATTGACGGTCACATTGAAAAGAAAATCAAAGGATTATAAAATGTACTGAAACATCATTGTTTTTTTTCTTCGTCCATTTCAAAAAATAATAAAAAATAGTGATTTAATCCGAAAATTACCGAAAAATAGTCTGTGCACTAGTGCAATATATGCAGATTATGATACTATGGTTTTTTTCCAAAAAATGAATAACCTTCCCTAAAAAAAGTAAAGGATTATAAAGTGACTATTTATG